>CM031605.1:57568764-57576264 GCA_018398815.1 Conus ventricosus
TTCTCTAGTTTGTATAGAAGATGACGTGGGCTTTAAACGTAAAGAAAGTGAATTCGATGCTATAGCGTTTAAACCTAATCTTTTTTTATGCCTCTCTCTCTCTCTCTCTCTCTCTCTCTCTCTCTCCTCTCTCTCTCATATATATATATATATATATATATATATATATATATATATATATATACAACAAACTAATAAATTCCAAGGATAAGTACCGAGCACCGTTCCAGCAACTTACAGAGCAGCTTGGTGTTGCAATGACTGCAAGAAATATTGAATAATAAACAAAGCTTGCTCTTATGTCTTAGATTGAAGAAATAGGGAGAAATAAGCATTCATATCTGCAGTGGTAGATGATTCTGCCTAACCAACAGTATGTGCTTGAGTGGGTGAATGGGGAAAAAATAAAATAAATGCTTCTCACAATGAACCTTCAGCAAGCTTATAGTCTCCAAGGGGGAGACACCCTCCAATAGGGAGGGAAACTCACTAACATATAACTCCTGGTCATATACCGATATTTCGAAACTTGGTGGTTTCTCCTCAGTGACCGCGGAAAGTGGTAATTTGACTCCTTTGCCTTTTCAGTTTTAAGAAGAATGCAATCCCAGAAAAGGCTGGTGTGCAATACCGTAGTATGTTTGTTGAGTTTTCAAAAAACCAACCAAAGGTGCCATCTAAGAAGCAAAAAAAAAATCATGAAAGAACAAAACAAGCTACATTTTCTTGTGTAAAAGTAGAAAATATAAAAAGATATCCTCTTAAGACACAAGTGCTGAGGGCCAGTTCTTGGAATGAATCCGCAAGGCACAAAAATACAACAAACTAAAAATTCCAAGGATAAGTACCGAGCACCGTTCCAGCAACTTACAGAGCAGCTTGGTGTTGCAATGACTGCAAGAAATATTGAATTATAAACAAAGCTTGCTCTTATGTCTTAGATTGAAGAAATAGGGGGAAATAAGCATTCATATCTGCAGTGGTAGATGATTCTGCCTAACAGTATGTGCTTGAGCGGGTGAATGGGGAAAAATAAAATAAATGCTTCTCAAAATGAGCCTTCAGCAAGCTTATAGTCTCCAAGGGGGAGACATCCTCCAATAGGGAGGGAAACTCACTAACATATAACTCCTGGTCATATACCGATATTTCGAAACCTGGTTGTTTCTCCTCAGTGACCGCGGAAAGTGGTAATTTGACTCCTCTGCCTTTTCAGTTTTAGGAAGAATGCAATCCCAGAAAAGGCTGGTGTGCAATACCGTAGTATATTTGTAGAGTTTTTCAAAAAATATCGGTATATGACCAGGAGCATGGTTCTTTTTCGTCACTGTACTAGACCTCAAACCTTCCACAGTTTATTATAAAGGGCAAAGTTCTAGAGCATCAAGAGATCCGAAATATCTAGAAATTCAGTTTGTAAATAAATGACTGTGGAAGTGACATACATATTATATTTGCGAAGACTGGACCGGGGTTTAAACTTTCTCAAGGTGGCTAGTTACCACGTTTGGGGTCAGGACACAACTGGTCTGACTCATCTTGCAACATTTCATGTAAGAAGCAAACTGACTTATGGTCTGGAGAGGTTCTTTCTCACACAACATCTTGAGTTTATTATTTAAAAAAAAAAGAAGCTCCAGAGCTCAGACGGCAAGGCATACGCATTGCCATTTGGAGTGCTGTTCTTGCCTCTTGTGAGGAAATTTGCAGAGCAACTGGAATTTAATCATCAAATGGTGACAGGAAACTGACTTGTGCAAAATAGTTAGAGCCTCTTCAGTTGATGACTACACGGACGCCGAACAGATTCACACATATCAACTAGAAGCAGTAAAGCATCTTCACTGTCAACATTGCCAACTGCTTGACTCTGTGTCCTCACCTGTCATATCACACGTTCGTGATCAGTATCCTAATGACTTTAAGGTTGTCACGGATGGTTCTGTAACCAAAGATAGTAATGCCGGCCCATGTTTGTATTTCCTAATTTAGACTTCAAAAGTTGTATTATCTTGAATGTAGGCAATCAAATTTTACAGTTGAAGTGATTGCGTTAGTAATAGCATTGCATCATGTCCTACACTTACCAATCACAATCTCTAGTGTTTTGCTTGTGCTGACTCTATAGTGGTACTATGTGCAATCAACAAAGCATGGAACAGAGAGCAAACTGGTATCATCTTTGTAACAAACCATCTTGTCCGTTGTCTTATTTTGAAAGGGCCGAGTGTGAAGTTCTTTCCCTCTCACTGTGGCATGCTTATGAATGAAATGGCAGTTAAAACTGGGTGCCCGGCCATCCGGCCATTCGGTGGTCTATCATTACCTCTGTCATCCAATAAAATCTTAAACTTGAAAAAAAAAGTATTTGGATTTCAAAAATCAGTCACGACCCGATCATTTTCATTATTCTTTTTCAAGTTCAAGACAAGTAGCAAGAGTATTATTAGAATGAGATTTGATGCATGTAACATTAAATATTCTAAGCATGTGAGCTGTGTTTGTTCCGGAATTTTATCCACTCAGCATATGCTTATAGAAAGTTCAGAGCTAAACATACAATATACAGGTTGGTGTAATGACAGTCCATGCCTTTCAGAAAACTGACTAATAATCTTTTGTATGAAAAGGATCAAAATTTGTATGATGCTGGATGGTGCATATTGCATAATCCAGCTGGTTATATCGTGTAATCATTTTGCTTCTAACTTTTGGTGTGATATCACACCTGAGTGAAAACACGTTAAATAACCGATCATTTTCTCTAGTATATGTCATGTTCAAGGCATGTTCCAAGACTGTTACATAGAATGAAACTTGATTTAATGCATGGAAACGTAAATAATCTAAGCATGTGAACTGTGTTAGTGCCCGAATTTTATCCACTGAGAATATGCTCACAGAATGTTCCGCGCTAGATAAACAACCAAAGAATTAGGGTAATGATAGTTCATGCCTTTCAGATAGCCTACTGACAATCTTTCGTACAACAAGGATTGAAATCTGTATAATGTGGGATGGCGCTATTACATAATCCATCTGCATATCTCAAGTAATTTCTTTGCTTCTACGTTTTCGTGTGATATCACACCTGAGTCAAGACACGTTAAATAACAAAGTCATTTATTAATTTTCTTCATACTAATTACTTTTATCATCACTATCATTAACATCCTCCTACTCATTTGCATCTTCATCATTGTCATCTTCTTTCTCATCATGATCGTCATCATTGTCGTCATCATGACATCGTTACAAGTTTACAAGTCACTGAGACACACACAGACACAGGGAGACCGGATACAGATATTCTGTAGACGTCCGTTTCAGCAGTACAGCTCATGAATCTTAGACGCTTCTATTTTTGCTGCGTGATTTTCTGCATTGGCTTTATTCTAAACAATTCCCAGAACACCTTTCTGTAATGGGATCCCATGATGTAGTATGCAAAAATGTTGAAGGTGGAGTTGATGTACGTCAACAATTCATTGATCCATAAAGTTGTCAGGTAGAAATTATGATGCCGTCCGCCTGCGCTGATTTCTGGAAAAATCAGCCAACAAATTCGAGCCACAGCAAAAGGGAAGGCACAGGCGAAGAGTAAGATGGAAGTACCAACCAGCATCTTGGTGAGGGCCACTTCACGGGCAGAGATAGAGGAAGTTGTTCCAGCACGCCATGTCACAATCTGACGAAGTTTCACAATAGTTATGATCGTCGCTGTAACGATCACAACCAGCACAATTCCAGGCAGACCAACACCAAACACGAAACTGTCCAGATGATTGATGAACTGTGTGTGACGTCTGTAAAATTCTCCAACGACGGCTGTTTGCACAACTGTACCCGTTTCAGGATCGTAAATGCAACCAACATTGAATCGGAAAGTCACGAGGGTATACAGACCGACTGTTAGTATATAAACAACAATAATAATGACAGCCATTGTTCTGGTGCGCATAAGACTCCGGAATTTGAGTGGGTTGAGGACACAGAGGCATCTCTCACTGGCGATGATAGCAGACAAGATGACAGAAGTATACAACAGTCCAAGTAAACCCGTCAAACGATTATTAACAAATATCATATTCATAGGACCATATCTGTCTTTGGTGGAAAACTGCAAATATATTTGTTCAGCATTGTGAAACATCGCTATGATTAAGTACAGTTCATCAGCGAAAGACAAAGCAAAAAGAAGTAGGTTAACACGATCCTTCAGGCCCTGCTTATAGAACACCGCCATGTTGATGACGTTTCCTGGTCCACCAATCACAAACAGCAACACTAACATCGTGTTTTTTACTCTGTGTGCCATCTCCTCTGTTTCTACGCTTACCAAGTTGTCGGGATTATCCCAAGGTAAGAATTCCAACTCACTGAAGATAACTTTTTGGCAATCATCTGCAAATGAATTATTTTGCACAAGGGTTTCCGTACTGTTGTACACTGCAAATGCATACGATGTGGTTCCATTGGCTTTCACAAAGTCAAAAGACGTATTCATAGTCATTTCGCTCTCGCTCGATGCCACACTTGTATATTTCAAACTTATTTCACTGCCTCCTCCCTGCAATTGTCATGATAGCTCATGAAATTGGCAGATTAAAAGGCAGCTAAGAGCAAGCCAGGCTTTATTAAAAAAAAAAAAAAGAAATTTTTCTTATTTCACACAAATTAACTCTTAAATGTGGAGGAAAACAGCGTAAAAACAAGCGCACGCACACACACACACACACACACACACACACACACACACACACACACACACACACACACACACACAACACACACACACACACACACACACACACACACACACACACACACACACACACACACACTCACACACACACACACACACACACACGCCACACACACACTTGGCTTCAGCTCAAAAAGCTGAACTTTTTGCTGATTTTTTTTGCAAAAAATAGCTCCAAAATTGGTCTCTCAGAAACGTCCAGATTCAAAGGCAGCTAGAGCAAGCTAGGCTTTATAAAAAAAAAAGAAATGTTTCTTATTTCACACAAATAAATGTGCCTTCAGGAGGGATTACGATGGTTCCCTCAGGCAGCTAGTGAATGGGATTCTCATATTTATAATATATTTCCCCACATTTTCTCCATCTTCAATTTTTTTTTAATTTAAAGTTCAAATCTTTGCCAAGTCATTACTATAACGACTGAAGAATTGTTGACCTGCACTTGTTTTCTCCCACTACTTAATTGTTCAGCATCACATAACTCTTAAATGTGGAAGAAAACAGCGTAAAAACAAGCGCACACACACACACACACACACACACACACACACACACACCACACACACACACACACACACACACACACACACACACACACACACTTGGCTTCAGCTCAAAAAGCTGAACTTTTTGCTGATTTATTTTGCAAAAAATAGCTCCAAAATTGGTCTCTCAGAAACGTTCAGATTCAAAGGCGGCTAGAGCAAGCCAGGCTTTATAAAAATAAAAAAAAGGAAATGTTTCTTATTTCACACAAATTAACTCTTAAATGTGGAAGAAAACAGCGTAAAAACAAGCGCACGCACGCTCACACCACACACACACACACACACACACACACACACACCACACACACACACACACACACACACACACACACACACACACACACACACACACACACACACACACTTGGCTTCAGTTCAAAAAGCTGAACTTTTTGCCGATTTTTTTTCAAAAAATAGCTCCAAAATTAGTCTCTCAGAAAAGTGCAGAACTTTGATGGAAGACCAGTCAAATGACCATATCTATTCTAACCCAGAAGAAAACAACGAACATTATTTAAATGTAGAAATAACATTAGAAGAATTAAGAAATGCTATATCGTCATTGCCAACAAAGAAAACTTCAGTTGGTTTAGACGCAGTCTCAAACAAAATGTTAAGGAACCTTCCAGTCAATTTTACAACATTTCTGTATACCATTATGAAAAAAATGTTGGATAGAGGGGAAGACTCCGTCTGTGTGGAAAGATTCTGTCATCGTGCCCATTCTCAAGCAGGGCAAGCTTAACTCTGATATTAATAGTTATCGTCCTATCGCTCTCACGTCTCATACTGGTAAACTAATGGAAAAAAAATTGTATTAAATAGACTTACTTATCATTGTGAAAAAACGAACATATTCCTACTGCTCAGGCTGGGTTTAGAAAAGGCAGATCGACTGTTGATCACCTTGTAAAGCTTACAACTCAGATAAAACGTCAATTTGCCCGGAGAAAAAATGTTCTTGCAACTTTTTTCGATGTCAAAAGGCGTATGATCAAGTCTGGCATGAGCGACGTTTATATAAACTTAAAATGATAGGTCTCTCTGGTCACATTTATGATTACTTCAAAGAATTTCTGGCTAACAGAACAATTCAAACAAAAATAGGAAATACATATTCTAGCAAGAGATTTGTGGAGATGGGCATCCCTCAGGGTTCTGTAACTTCCCCTTTGCTTTTTAATATCCTAACGCACGATCTCACAAAAGTATTTCTAAAAATTCCAGTTTAGTTCAATATGCTGATGATATATGTATATGGAGAATGTTGCTTTAAAAAAAACACCTTTAAGGTCAATTACATACATGAAAAAATTACATCAAAGAGACTTAGCCAGTATCACTAGATTTATGTTTGAGAATGGGTTATGTCTGTCTGCTGAAAATCTCATATGATGCTTTTTGACGCTGGTGGTAGTTTTCATGATCTCCCTACTTTTACGATGGATGACACTGTGCTTACCTACACATCTTGAAAAAGTTTTTAGGTGTACATCTTACTTCAAAATTATCATGGAACACACATATTGAATATAATCATAACTCAAGCAAGGAAAGCTCTTAATCTTCTTAAAGTTGTGAGCTACCAGAGTTGGGGACAGGATACGTGCACTTTAATTCATTTATCAAATTCTCTGGTCAGGACAAGGATTTCATATTCACAGGAAGTATATTTTCAGCTCCTAAGTATCTATTAAAAAAAGTTACAAAGCACAGATTGCAAGGCATACAGAATAGTCCTGGGAGTTCCCCTTTACGCCTCCATTTTAGGGACATATCATGAAGCTGGCGTTTTGCCCCTGGATGCTTATCGAAAATTAGCTTGTGCTAAATACATTCTAAGATGTTCTACTGTTCAGAATTCAAATGAGGATGAACTTGACATGCGATCTGATTTAGATTTTCCAAAACGCGCAAAAACAATGCGATCACATAAAGCCATCCTTACGTACTCCTCAAACCTGTTGAAATCTGCCAAAATTGATCACAAAACCATTGCCCCACATTATCCCCTGAGTCCCATTCCGAATTGGGAACTCATCCCGGCAAGGTTTGATTATAAATACACTGATTTGCAATAGAATGTTAATAATAACGTCTTAGGTGCTATGGCCAAGTCACATATTGACGATAGTTATCCTAATCACTTAAAAGGTTATACAGATGGATCCATATTAAATGGCAATC
>CM031605.1:57581264-57583870 GCA_018398815.1 Conus ventricosus
TGTCGAAGTTTGACAATTGACGGAAATCTATAATAATACAAAGGAATAAACTTTCTGCGAAGGGTGGAGTATTTCGGGCATACAAAGACAAAATGAAAACTATCTTCAATATGCTGACCATCACATTGCAAACAGAAAGGGTTAGATGTTGGGTTTCCATAACGAGACACTCCGTTTAAAGGTAATTTGTTTGTTCGTAGCAAACAAACAACTCTACGAAGTTCACTTGATTTCATTTCAGCTATGTAAATTGCACTGCATATATTTGGATGGTAGTCTAAATATTCAGGCTGATTTGTGAGGGAATCGTGCCATTTCTGATTGTGAATATCACGTAATCGCATCTTAAACGTATTTAAGAATGACAAAATATCTCCACAATTCTGCATTGCCCAAACATACCCAAAACCATGGGTACATAACAGTTTTCGAATGTGTGTTGCCCAGTTCGTTCTGCCTGAAGTATCATGAGCATGTAGCATCATATAACATTGTTTTGGGTACCTATGGTGAGGCATGTCAATCAATTTGATCCAATACTTAACTAATCGAATGAAAGCATCAATGTAAATCGGAAATCTACCACATTCACCCAGAGCTATGTCATTCTTATATCCCTACCAAACTCTAGGATCATTTTGCAGATCTTGACCTGAACCCTTTCAACATCATCATACTGCTGATAGCCCCAGACTTCAGATCCATACAAGAGAATGGGTTTAACTTTTGCATCAAAGATATTAAAAACTGTAGAGGCAGGGATACATTGCAGTCTAAAGTACAGTCTTTTAATCCCTGCAACAGCTCTCAGTGCTTTTCCTGATAAATTTTCAACACATTTTGACCAGTTGAGAGTTGAACCAAAAATAACTCCTAAGTAATTATAACTAGATTCTACAATTATCTGTTTTCCTGTATAGTACCATTTCTCACAATTTTTAACAAAACCACCATTTTGAATACTATCACTTTAGTTTTTATCCATATTGACCATGAGACCCCATTTTTTACAATAATGATCTAAACAATTTATCTTCTTCTGTAAATCTGCCACTGAATCTGAGACAAGAGCAATGTCATCTGCATACATTAGTAAGAATATATCAAATGGATGCGCAAACACGTCTATTCCTCTAGTACCAAAATTATTAAGCTCTTGTTCCAGTTCTGAAAGAAAAATTGAAAATAACATGGGACTCAAAATGCATCCTTGTCTAACACCAGAAATACAATCAAAATACTCTGTTATATTTGTTCCAATTTTCACAGCTGCTTTTACACTTTTGTACATGCTTTGTAATGATAAAAATAGTTTACCATGGATACCCCTTTGCAACAGTAAATACAACAACTTCATTCTATCAACACAGTCAAACGCCTTTGAAAAGTCAACAAAAAGAGTATAGAAACGGCCACCTTTCCTTGTGAGATATTTTTGTATGAGAGATTGCAGAGAAAAAATGTTGTAAATTGTACTATAACCTTTACGAAAACCTGCCTGGGCTTCCGGGATCAAATCTGCTTGACTGCAGAATTTTGTTAACCTTTCATTCAATGTTGTACTATATAATTTACCGATAATGTTTAACAGTGATATGCCCCTGTAATTCTCAACTTGTTCAGTGCTACCTTTCTTGTGCAGTGGAAAGATTACCGCCTTAGACCAACATTCGGGGTAAATCCCAGTTGTAAAAACTTTGTTAAACAGAGGCAACAAAAATTTGGCATGGATATCAGTAGCATGACGGAAAAAGTCTGAAGATAGACCATCCGGACCTGGTGCTTGCCACTTTTGATATTATTCAGGGCATTTAACACTTCACTTTCACTTATCTCCTCATTCATACAAGAATTAATGCAATTCTCACAACTGTTTGGGTCATGCGTAGTTACTGTGTCTTTAACGGCCTCATTAAATTCTGAACAAAAAGAAGACATTTCTAAGTGGAATAATGATTTAAAGTAGTCAAACCATGTGCGTGGTAGAATTTCATTTGACCTATTCATCTTTGATGAGTTAATATTTTTCAATTTCAAAATGGAGTGACTGATGGCGGCGAACGAAGTAAAATTTAGAAATAGAGTTTATTTCTTACCGCCAATGACATTGACAAATAAAGCACATGACAAGACACGATGCATTTCAACCACTTGGGTCTTCTTCAGGCGAAAAAATAAATCACATTTAACAGACAAAGAACGAAAAACGAAAAAAGAACGAAAAATGACTCATCCGTTGTTGTCCATGTGGAGGGAGAGTAGCCGGTAAGCGGAAATGCCATGGGGGATTATGGGAGAAGAAAAAGGGGGGGGGGGGGTTGCGTACCCCCCCCCCCCCAACGCAACCCCCCCCCCCCCCCCCCCCCTTTTTCTTCTCCCATAATCCCCCATGGCATTTCCGCTTACCGGCTACTCTCCCTCCACATGGACAACAACGGATGAGTCATTTTCGTTCTTTTTTCGTTTTTCGTTCTTTGTCTGTTAAATGTGATTTATTTTTTCGCCTGAAGAAGACCCAAGTGGTTGAAATGCATCGTGTCTTGTCATGTGCTTTATTTGTCAATGTCATGGCGGAAATAAACCATTTCAATAATATTTTTCAGTTT
>CM031605.1:57584870-57587370 GCA_018398815.1 Conus ventricosus
GAAATCAGTCCTGGAGTGACTGAATGCTGTCAGAGTTATACCCTGTGTAAAAATGAGAATGGTGTAATTCCAGTGCCCTGTCACCGGTTTTTGAACTGGATTCGGAAACAGATAAAATATTCGTGCGCTTCTCTGTCCTGTTTCTAATGCTGGTCTCCTTTTTCCTGCGGGAGGAGAGTGAGGGCAGTAGAGTGAAATCTGTGTTTCCTTCCGTTTCTATCTTTCACGCACCACCCCCATCTCCCATCCTCCAACCCACCTCTCCACACCTGTCATCTTTGTGTGCTGTTTTTTTTAATCTACCGCTGCAGCTCAGTTCTTTTGGAGGGTCATGTGAATGTGGGAGTGAGATTTGATCAAGCATTAATGTTGTGTGTTCATGTTCCAGTAGGGCGAGATGTGATTGAGTACTCAGTCTTTCTACCAGTGTGCAGTGTCTGTTGAATAGTGTCTTTGGCTATACATGTATAGATAGATCACTAGCACACACACACACACACACACACATAATAAAACAGACAGGCATGGAAAAAAAAACAAAGATTTGGTTTAGCAATGTAGCATCTAATTCACCTTCTTTCCGTTTAAAATGCTCGTCATCTTCAATACAAACTAGAGAAATGTTACTTTTAAAGTTCAGCCATGATTCTTATTCCAAAATAGTAGTACCCAAAATAGTGGCGTCGTCTGATTGTTCTTCTCATCAAGCTGAAAGGAACATATCCGGTCGCTGGATCTCACAAACCGTTCATGTCATGCAGCAGTGAGGATTTTACCGCAACAGGTCCACCCGAGGGTTTTGAATCGGGTTTTTTCTTCGCGACCCGCAGGGGCGTGTGCATCAACCATTCCCGCGCATGCGTGCACTCACACACTCTCACGCATGCGCTTCAGTATCATACTTATGCGGACAAACCAGTCTACCGTTTCTCTGACATGGAGATTTGAACCACCGGCCTGTCAGGACCGAGCTGCGAGATGGCCAGCTGTGGAAGGAGTCCCCAGGGTGATTGACCATCCCAGTTCAATGCGTTAGTGGATGTGAAGGATGGCAGGCATGGGGCAAGAAGCAGAAAACAGCTCCGTACCATCCCTCCGCCTGGACTGCTCACGCACATAGTGCACAGAGGCGGATCGCTTGTCTATAAGGGGGGGGGTCAAGTTGGGTAGAGGGGGTGGAGGTGTTAAGCAAACAAACATACAAAAAAAAAAACAGGCGGGATGGAAGATGGGGGCTAGGGCACGCATGGGAAAGATAACCTCTGCACCCCACAAACACGCCTCTGCAGGATTTTTGCGCGCGCGCTCGTGTGTGTGTGTGTGTGTGTGTGTGTGTGTGTGTGTGTGTGTGTGTGTGTAAGTGCGTGCATTTACTTAAACTCGCGTATACGCATGCGTCCACGCACGCACGTGTGGTGTGTGTGTGTGTGTGTGTGTGTGTGTGTGTGTGTGTGTGTGTGTGTGTGTGTGTGTGCAACCTTGAGTTAATCTGACAATAAATTGGTTTCAGTCAGTCAGTGTGTGTGTGCGCGCGCGCTCACGCCCGGGAGTTAGAGAGAGAGACAGAGAGAGAGAGAGAGAGAGAGAGAGAGAGAGAGAGAGATATATATATATAGAGAGAGAGAGAGAGAGAGAGAGAGAGATAGATATATATAGATAGATATATATAGATATATATATAGATATAGATATATATATATATATATATATATATATATATATATATATATATATATATAATAGTATTCGGCATCCTCGTCTTGCTCAAAATTCACGCAGAATATAGAATGTAGACGTGGCCCATTTATCTGAGTGTACAAATTGGTCTCGTGTTCTTTTGCAATGGACAAGTATGCGAGATGAAAGAGTCTGTGTTAAGTATCATATATTTTGGAAAGAGGTTAATCAAAAGTATTCCTATCACTCTTGCTGCTCCTACTATTATAGCAGCAGTAGTAGTAGTAGTAGTAGTAGTAGTAGTAGTAGTAATAGTAGTAGTAGTGGTAGTAGTAGTAGTAATTGTAGCAATAGTAATAGTACTAGTAGTAGTGGTGGTTGATTAATTGTCCAGAAGGAAAAACTTTCTAAAGTGACAAGAAAAGGAGATGTTTTGGGATATTTATTGGTCACTTTCATTTAGACTAATATTAGATCTATAAATCAACAGATTTAACTTGACGAACTTGAGCTTCGGTTATCTTGATCGATATGAAGATGTGGCCATGTAAAGATGGAACCAAGTTCCAATAGCCGAAGAATACGGGCCCCGTGTTTATCCGATTAATGTATTGACACCCTCCTGGTTGTTCTAAAGTCCAAATACATATGTTTTGTGAGGATTCTGTACTTCATTATTACATAAGAATCATGAAAAACAAACACGTGAGAACATGATTAAATGAAAATGTTGGTCCGTTTGCAGACCACAGCTTACATGAAAATGAATCCAGATTTCCTTCATATATTCCCTGATCCAAAACTAGGCTGAGAAGAAAATTTA
>CM031605.1:57601061-57618561 GCA_018398815.1 Conus ventricosus
TGTGGTAGAGGATAACAAAAAACCCTCCGTTCCTAACGATACGAACAGTATTGATCAGGTTAGCCAAAAGCTCTCAGACTGCACCATGAGCTCATCCCGCTTTATGCACCGCTGCACAATTGTTCAGTCAACTCCGCACGAAAACTGCCACGAACACGGGAGAGCTTGATTTCATCCCTGGACTATCTCTCACAGCAAAGCTGAAATTGTTTGAGTCAGCACCCCCCCCCCCCCCCTCCCTCCCTACCCCTACGCTCCTTTCTTTCCTTCCCCTCCCCTATTCCCAAAGGAGGCCGTAGTCTAATGGTTAGAGCGTTTACTTGCAATGACAGTCGTGTGGTCGAACCACTGGTTAGATCGGATTTTGTCGGCTCTAAAGCCTCCCTGCCCACCCAACAGTAAACTGGTTCCAGGTCAGGGAAATCTAAGGCAGCGGAAGGAAAGGGGCAGACTACACTTTTTACAATGCCGTGTAATATAAAGCGGAATGTAACATTTTCCCCTGAACTGCAGTGAAACTGGGAAACGCGCAACAGATGAGAGACCCTTTCACCATAGCTTTTTTCCTTAAAAACATCTTCATCCCTGAGAGAGAGAGAGAGAAGAGAGAGAGAGCAAAAGTTATACAGATTACTGTAATATAAAGCGGAATGTAACATTGTCCCCTGAGCTGCAGCGAAACTAGGAAAGACCTAACAGATGAGGCCATAGTGGTGGGAGGTGCCTTGATAAGCACGGCTTGCAGAGATGCAAAGACGGCAAGAAATAAGAAAGGGGTGTGAGAGATGGTCAGTTTGACAGCTAACAGAATCAGAAACAGAAACAATGCATCTGAACCAGCATGAACTGTCGAGCCAGCCCATGCAGACTGTAGAAGAAGAAGATGAAGAAGAAGAAGAAGAAGAAGAAAAGAAGAAGAAGAAAAAGGAGAAGAAGAAGAGGAAGAAGAAGAAGAAGAAGAAGTAGTAGTAGTAGTAGTAGTAGTAGTAGTAGTAGTAGTAGTAGTAGTAGTAGAAGAAGAAGAAGAAGAAGAAGAAGAAAAAGAAGAAGAAGGAGAAGAAGAAGAAGAAGAAGAAGAAGAAGAAGAAGAATATGAAGAAGATGATGATGATGATGATGATGAAGAAGAAGAAGAAGAAGAAGAAGAAGAAGAAGAGGTAGTAGTAGTAGTAGTAGTAGTAGTAGTAGTAGAAGAAGAAGAAGAAAAGAGTTACTGAACATGTACACCACACGCCAACAGTTTAGTCACACACAAAAAGTACAAATTACTGAATGTATGGCCAAAAGCTTAATCCTTGAGAGAAAGTATGGCTTTACTGGATATTCACGGTGTACAAGGTAGGTGACACCAAAACAACATACAGCAAATTACCAATGTGATGAACGGCAAACACTGTCTCTTCAGCTCTGAGCTCAATCGCCACAACAATCTAGCATTCCCGAGTAACCTACCTCATTCTTATTTATATACTATAGTAATCTGCATAACTTTGGGATCTGGTGCAGGGCTGGTCAGTGAACTAGTTTTGTTGCTCTCTCTCTCTCTCTCTCTCTCTCTCTCTCTTGGAGGGCAGGGGACGTGAGTATGGTGGGTATTGCAATGGAATGAGGCGATGGGAGGTGGAGCCCATTCCTTCACTTCTGCTGCCTTTAACCTCCGCTGAACTGGAGCCCGTTTACTGTTGAACAGGCAGAGCGGGTTTTCAAGCCGACAAGTTCGACCCAACGAGTAGCCCGAGCACATGACTGTCAGCTGTGCGGGTAAACGCTCTAAGCATTACACTGTGGTCTCCTCTGGGAATGGGGGAGGGGCAGTGGAGAAGGGAGCCTGGGTGTGTGTGTGGAGGGGGAGGGGAGACTCAAAGGATTCAGTTTAGAGATGAGAGAAAGTCGAGGGAGGAAATCTGAGTCTGTCATGTTCTTTGCTATTTTCAGGTGGGCCTGACTGAACAACTGTGCAGCAATGCAGAAAACAGGATTAGCTTTATGCTGAATTACGAGAAACTGATTGGAGAATGTTTCGTGTCGTTTAGTAACGGAATGGGTTTTTTGTTTGTTTGTTTTTTTTTGTTTTTCTCTACCAGAATCGTCTAACAGGCGCGGAAAAACACTCTCTCTCTCTCGCTCTCACTCTCTCTCTCTCTCTCTCTCTTGTTCTCTCTCTCTCTCATCTCTCTCTCTCACTTGGAATGGTGATGAAACATGACATGTGAAGGACGTATAGATACAAAAAACATAATCTACATTAAATATTCATTGTTTAGATTACGTCTCTCTCTCTCTCGTCCTCGATCTCTCTCTCCTCTTCTCCTCTCTCTTTTCACTCTCTCTCACGTCTACTCCCTCTTCTCTCCGGTCCACCTCTCATCTCTCATCACTCTACTCTCTCTCACCACACCCACACACACACACACACACACACACATCACACACACACACACTCTTGAAAGAGAACCAATACTGAATGTGAAGTATGAAATAAATACAAAAATGACATTTAAATCACATCACAAATCAGTTCATGATCTCACCTTCCAAACTGATCTGTCTGATCGATGTCCATGTCAAAGTTGGTAGTATACAACAGAACACCTGTTCCAGGCACATCTATGTAATAATGACCGTAGCAACAACAAATCTAAATCTTGTGGTCAGGGTTTCGGATTTGATGAGGGTAGAGTTCAACAATTGGCAGGGACGCTATTCTCTGGGGCATAGAGATTCTACAGAGTACAGTGGCCCTTCATGACAGCATTGACAAAGAAGGATTGAAAAAGACAGTTTGGATGGAAAAATAAGTATAAGATCTGTCTATACTGTGCAATCACGTTTTGAGAGTCAATGCCACGAATAAATAGAACGCTTTCATTGACATCTTATTATTCCTGTCGTTCCTTCTTTGTCAGTAGAGTAATTGGAGTTGTGTTCCATACAGCGTTTTCAAAAATTTCTGAGAGTAACACATATTCTGAACAAGAATGGCCACATAAAATAGGAATTGATGGTTTTTTTTTAGTTCAGACCTCGAGTTGATATTTAACCATGCTTATTTGTTCAGACATCTCTCTCTCTCTCTCATCTTCTCTCACTCTCTCTCTCTCCGTCTCTCACCATCTCTCTCACTCACCTTCGTCTCTCTCTCTCTCTCTCAGTGTACTATTTGTTTGCAAGAAAGGCAAAGGGTTGGTGTTATTGTTCTGTACCTCCCCCCTTGTCAAAAGACCTCTTTGTAATGACAACAAATATCAAGTTTTCAAAAAAGGTGTCCAAAGTGTGTGTGTGTGTGTGAGTGTGTGGTGTGTGTGTGTGTGTGTGTGGTGTTGTGTTGTGTCTGTCTGTCCCTGTCGGTCTGTCGTATGTCTGTCTGTCCTCTCTCACTCTTCTCACCTTGCAGTCTGATTTAACTGTGTGTACACGAACTCTACAAGTTTCTAAATGATGTTCAGGAACATGCAGGGATATCCACGACATGAATGTCCATGAAACAGTGCACAGTTAAAACAATGCAAAACCAATGCCTCTTCTGAAGCGTGTAAGTTTCTCTCTCTCTCTCTCTCTGACCCAAAGACAAATTACTTTTTAAAAACTTAAAAATAATGAATTAAAAGAAAAATTGATAAAAAGGACAAGCTGTTTTCATGACTTTATAATGTCTACTCTTGTGGAATGGTAATAGAATGTTGATATGATGACTCTAGCCGGGAACAGGTAAATGGTATGGCCGACCAATCTCTTCATCCCTTTCTTCTTCTCTCTCTCCTCTCACTCTACTCTCTCGGACTCGCAGTGTGCGACGCAGTGAAACAGCTCCGCAATTATGTTGTTTTCAAGTTTAACATGGCTTGTGAGACTAGCGCTGGAGTTTTTTTTAAAGACAGTGTGTGGAATATTATTACTTCTTGCACCTGGAGCATATATATTTTGTTGTGTTTTTCCTAACGGAAAAGGAAGTTATTGATGATTTATTCGTTTTCCTCTTAATACAAACGCAGCACGAGATTCTCGTGAGTCTAGGCACAGCCCTCCTTGTCACGTGCTGTCTTGATCCTTCGTTAGCTAAGGCCCTGAACAAGCGCCATGTTAGTGGAACTTCAGCTGGCCACTTAGCTCAGCTCCAGTTCCGTCGTTCAGCCCGGTAATTCGGACCCGAAGCGAAGATGGCCCGTGGTGTTCCTGGTGCCTTGGACATCATCTGGCCACTTTCCACTCCTACAGACGTCGTTCCTCCACGTTCCCATCAGTACCTTCCTCGCCGATGACCCAATGGAAGCGTCTAATTATCCTGTCACTAGTGCGTGTGTCCTGTGTGCCAGTGTGTGAGCCTGGCCATCTGTGAAAGCTGGATAATCAGTGCCACAGCCATCAGTTGTGCTCTTCACCCGCCTACTCTCTCACTGTGTCGTCACCATGACCTCACCAAACAAGTATCCACCTTTATAGGGGACCACGATGTGTGGAGCTTAGACTTTGATTAGTTGCAGTTACTTGCAGCGCCGCTCAAAATCCCATACCCCCTACTCCTCCCCCAACCCCCCCCTCCCCCGTTTTAACAACCAGGCTCCATTACCTAACCCTATCCTTTATCCTCTTAGCTCAAGAGTCACTGTTCAGCGCAGGGCATGGCTGTTTATCGGCACCATGTAGTTTGAAACCATCTCTGACCATTGATTGACCGTGATATCATCCCCACCCCTCCCCACTCCCCACATCCCCCTCCCACCCTCACTCTCCCACATCCCCACCCCCCCCTCCCACATCACTCCTCTCTTCACCCTAACCCATCTTCCACAGCCAAGTCTGTGGTCACGAATAACAGTGATGCGCTTTGTGACTGGGTTTCCCCAGATTGAACAATAAAAAAAGACCCCAATGCAACTCCACATTAAAATTCCAATACACCTCTTGCCCCAATCGCAAGACAAAATATTACAAACGTTAAGTCGGGTGACATTTAACAACAGGACCAGAGTTTCAGCGATACAATGGGCCGACTACGCCAAGCCTAATCGGCCTCATGTCCACAGCGACAATGCCGATTTATCCTCTATCCCGCACCATCCTCCCCATTGATGACTTGTACCGACCAAGGTGAAAGTCGAGCACAGTACCACCCTAAAACTCAACAACATCACAGTCCTGTTTACACATGACAGGCACTGATCTTGTACAGGGAAACCTGTGGCAAGAAATGGCGTGCGGTATTAGTACGAATCACTAATCAGGTGATTCGAACAAACATCTCATGACCCGTCGCAAGATTCCCATCCCAACCTCAACAGTCTGTATGGACGATCAACCTGTCTGATCTTCCCCTTTCCTCACCCTGAAACGCTCCCTTCTGGTTCCTAACACTGCACAGGACAACTGCCTCCCATGGACCGACCTCATCTCCCCAGATTGCATTGCTGACAAGCCCAATCCCCATCCCTCCATCCAGTTTCTGATACCACTACCGTCCCAAACCACATCCCTCGCCAAAGCTGTCACCTACGGTCCCCGCAAAGTCCCCGAATGGAAACATGCACACACAGTTCACCCCATCCCACACCACAAATACTCCACATATACCTAACAAAGCAGAAGCGAAGCTCTTCTCAAGGTCAAACATGAGCATGCAAACACCCAAACGAAACAGAAAACCCACCACCTGCCCACCACCGATGAGAAAACACACTGCCCCACCCTCTCAAATACAATGCAACACAAAAGCGGCACGCAGCTTGCGTCCTCAAAAATCAAGCAAACCACACTCCATTCCTACGCCTACAATGTAACCCAGCAGTACACAACCTCAAACAAGAGTCAACACTCTGGTCAAAAACTATTGTCAAAGTCAAAAACCTTGCACTCTCACAACCACAAGTATTCGCCGATTAGAAGCAGAAAACAACCACCTGAAATCTGAACTCGAACACCTCAAACAAACTCATTTTTATACCTCACCCAACCCCAAAAACCCAAACCACACCATCTGGCTGCCATACTGATTCTGCTCTGACCAGCCTTCCCCACCGTCCAACAAGTTCCCATGCTGCACCACGTAAATGAAAATGAGTGGAGGCATGAGGTTCAGAACGAACTCAAACTCACACACACTCTGAAAAAGCCCAATGCAACAAGTCTACCACATAACAAATGTCCCCCTCACGTCAAACAAACCCAGCAATATCATCTCATGATAAAGACACTACTGCCTCAGACCTACTGACACAACGGGCTGGAAAACAGTCCACAACAGAAACCACCACTCACAGGAACAACAAAAACACCCAGTCAAAGACAGTGTTAATGATGCAAACACAAAACAGTCAGGGATCAAACTAGCAGCAACAACACATTATAACCTCGTCAGCTTCTGCACAACTACGGTTGACACGATCTCAAATGTCATTAAATAGACTCACATACTAACATTATCCCAAGCCAACCTATTTTACAAAGGTAAAGAGCCAGATTCAATCATCAGTGTTCCAGGTCTCACTTGTCGTGATCTTATTCATTGCTTAAACACATTCCACCAACAACATACACACAGCAAATCATAGTACACATTGTAAAAAACACGTGCCAAACATACATCAATCACGAAAACACATGGGCTAACAGCTGATCAAAAACAACAAACAAGTTTCCCTCACTAGACTATTGGTTCCTTCCATCTCCCCCAATTGGACAGCCACCCTCTCAAAAAGACCGTCCCCCTCAGAACTTGACCTAACAACCGTGTGAGCAGAGAAAACATTGTATATCTCCGACCCACATCATTTTCATCACGCAAAGTCGGAGCTCCACGCAATGACAAGTCAACCGATCCCTCCACCCCATCCCCAAAGGCACAGACAGGTTGCGTAGCAGCCTCAAATACCCGACACCAAATACAGCAGACTAACTCAGCTGAGGACGGCCCATAAGAATACCATGGGCGAGATCTTGGATGCAGTCCCTCGCACCCCCGCCACCCAGGCAACGATATGAACACACAAAGAGACACTGGTCTCGCACGATGGTGATCAAAACCACAGCAAGCCCTCAGGGTAGAACCGCCATCCAGCCCCCGGTTCTGCAGGCCCACCATAAATGCCTGGATCAACAGGTGGGTCTTGTTTCCCATCCTCCACCCCGGCGACTCCGACATCCACTACCCCTGTCACATCCATGACAACCCGGCGTCCACAACCCCATCCTGCACCTCCGGCGACCCGACATCCACTTTATCTTCCACCTCCGCGACCGATTTTCCAACTTCCCATATTCTAATTACCTCCGCCAACAGTGTGTGTGAACTCGGACTCAATATGTGAGACATATCCACAGTGTGTGTGTGTGTGTGTGTGTGTGTGGGTGTGTGTGTGTGGTGTGTGTGTGATGGTTGTGTGTGTGTGTGTGTGTGTGTGCGCGTTGCGTGTGTGTGTCCTGTGTGTGTGAATGCGAGATGCGTGCGCAGCGTGCGTTGTGTGTGTGTGTGTGTGTTTGTGTGTGTGTGTGTGGAGTGTGTTTGTGTGTGAGTGTGTGGGTGCTGTGTGTGTGAAATGCGAGCGTGCCTGTGCGCGTGTGTGTTTTGTGTGCGTGTGTGTGTTGTGTGTGTGTGAGCGAGTGTGCGTGAGTATAAGTGTGTGTGTGCGGGATAGTGTTGTGTGTGCGGCGCGCGCATGAATACAAGCGCCCGTCTGCGCATGTCGTAGAGCGCAAATTTATATATCAATCTCCAACTATGATAATACAAGAATCTACAAGTTTAAATACCCCTACCTCACCACGCAACACCCCCCCCCACCCCCCTCCCTTCACCATCCAATCTTATTGTTTTCGTTTTGTTAATTTTTTGGTGTTTTTTTGTTGTAGATTTATTCAAAACAAGTATATCATATGGACTACTCATGGACACTAGGATGTGTGAACACGTCCACTTATTTCTGCATTCTGTTATGTGCTCAGAACATCGAATGTGTTTATTGTGCTTACACTCCATCTCTCGTTATGTGGACTGTAAGAAACTTTAACCAGCCTCCTTACATTGTACCAGGTCTACATTATCACCGCCAAAAACTGTTCGTGAATCACAGATATAAAAAAAAATAATAATAAAAATTTATCTTTTTTTTTTCCTTTTCTTTATCATATATGTGCTTGTTGTTGTGTTGTTGTTTAGTTTGTTTAATGTTTGTTTTTGTTTTTTGTCTATTTTTTAGTGTGGCTTTGTTTGCCTTTTCTTCATCTACACTCTTTAAACCTGCTCTAAAGTGATTGTGCTCATATCACTCATCGCATCACTTTATTTGCACCGCTGTAAACTATTTTCTTTTTTTCCATTTTTTTTTTTTTTTAGTGTGTGTTGTGATGGTGTACTGTATAATCGTCATTCAATGTTTAAACCTGATACAATTGTTTTTCTTTCTTTCTAATTGTTTCGACATTGTGCTACAACCATTGTTCCAATTTGTTTGTTATGTTATTTACGACTAATTGAATTTTTTCTAAAGATACAATCCTGTATATCTGTTTTAAGGCATAATTAAGTATAACGCTTTAAATTTCTTGTGTGCGCTTGTCAATATTGTGCGTTATCCACAAAACGTTACTTTTCTCACTCTGTATTCGTTTGTTGTTGTTGTTGCTGTAGTTTTTAACGCTATAATTCTACTGTGTCTTTTTTGTGAAAAACTGTCTTCCCTCGTCGATTTGTGCCTCTTTTTCCCTTACATCCCTGCCTTCTCATAATCCACTAGTCCCCGGACTCTCAAGATTGACAATCTCAATGTCCTATCAATTTATTTAATAAGGTCCATGAAATCTCATCAACTTAAAACAGTCCACCACACATCCCAGTACAAGTAATTTTGGCATAAGAGGAAACAAGGTTAGACTCTCGCATAACAGATAACCTATTAAGCATTCCTGAAAAACAACTTAGAACACGCGACAGTGATCAACCCCAACATACTGGCCTAGCCGAAACATTCATCAATCAATTGCCAACATTACCCGACCAGAACTGATCTTGAAACTAATACTGTCGAATGAATCTGGATTGAAATAAAAAAACTCCAAATCAACGTTCGCCATTAATAATCCGGACAATTATATAGACACCCAGTCTTCTCCACAACGATTTAAGACAACTTTTTACAAAGATAGGATTGGATCAGTCACAACAATACAAAAATACTACTGTTAGGGGACTCAAAATTGATATGTTAAAACAACAACCATCTTTGGACAAAGTACACTATCACTCCTGCACTCCATCAGTTAGTACAAACCCCAACGAGAATAACTAAAACAAACGTGCGACACTTAGTGATCATGTCTACCCTAACAAACAAATCCGCAATACTATATGTTTTCAGTGGTACCAATTCAGGTATTTTAGTGATCACTGTCCAGTCTTCTGCACGTGGTCCTTAAAGCACCCAAAAAACCACCACCCAAAGGTCACACGACCATCCAAGACCGCTCTTTCAAAAGGTTTAATGAAGCAGCATACCCCTATGACTTCAACATTTCCCCATATTCACTTAACTTATAATTACTCCGACGTCCATTATGCCCAGCTTTCTTGGTACCGTAGACATTCCTCACCATCATAAATAAACACGCGCCGTTTACATCAAAAAGAGTAGTGCATCCGCATAATGACCCCGTGGTAACACCAGAAATGCAGCAATTGAAAAGGTACTACGTGACGCAACTCAAGGCAGCAAATTTGTTTGACGAATACAAAGACAGAGAAAACTTTGTATCCAAAAAACGAAGTTTGAAAAAGCCAAACGAGGACTACTTCAGTCAAGAAAATAAAAACGGATGCAAAATCCACAGCGCCAATGTGGAGGCAATAAACACAATTGTACGCAACAAGCGACAATTCACAAACTTCAAAGCACACAACATCACCCCGAGACAATTTAATACCCAATTTCTGTTCATTTACAGATACCCTTTACTCAAGCTTCACGAGACTATAAGAGCACCAAATGAATAATAAATTCATTTTGCAAACAAAAACCTTGATCACCATTAACTCAATTAAAATTCCCCTTCTTGCTGTACATTAAGTAGGTTAATGCACATAGCGGCAATAAAGAAATAATAAAAAAATCCAAGGGACATGATAACATACCCCACATTCACATCTAACTCGACTCAAAACCTTACATTGTTTGATCTCTTAACATACATATTATAATCTAACCATTGAAATCTAATGAAGTATCCCTCATGCTTTCAAAAAACTCCAAGATAAAAATCCCCCTTTTCAAAATCAAATGATTTGACGATCAAAATAATATTCAGACCAATAACGTAACAACGTTTCTATCAAACCCCAAGAAGACACAAACACACACACGTATCTCATTCAATGATAAAAAACAAACTATTTTCACTCACTCCAATCATGAATCCGGATCTAATCAACCAGCCACAGGCCAGCATTATCACGAATGTGTGACTCATGTCTTTATTCAAATAAAACCAATCACAATAGACAGTGTTTTTGTCCTTTCTTGAAATCAAACAGCGTTTTGACTCCAGTCGATCTTGTTGAACATTCCGATCTCTAAAGAACTACTGTCTACTTGAACCAACCCCGACAAACTCATTAAAGCCAATCATACTGACCGATAGGGACCTCAGTATGTGAGCGCTATTTGAAAACTCCACCTCGACTTTGTCAGACTGGAGTCCCACAGGGCTCAGTACTAGCCACCCTACTATTCTGCATCTTCATCAATGATTTACCATTGTCCGTATCAATGAAAAGGCCACGACAGATTATTTTGCTTGATGACTTCGTATGTCAGCAATACAGGTTTCGATTGTCCTCACAACTGTTATACCTAGGAACGTGTTGTGAAAGCTAGGTCTTGAAAATAAGAACATTGGGTTTGGAAGTTAGTGTGTCCTGTTCGTGTTATTTTTATTTGCATAGCAAGCGAGCGTGTGTTTTTCTTAGATACTTCGTTCCCAGAGTCCGAACAAACCGGTTTGTGAAATTTGTGACGTGGCCTAACTGATGTTCAGGTAACATGGTAGTCACGTTGTGTGAGACGGTACATCGAGCGACAAGAAGTTTGCCCGATCACACGACGAAGCAGTGTTTGGCTTGGAACTTGCCTTCCCCCACAGGGTGTATTTTGGCGTGACAATTATTGTCCCCCAATTTTCGTGGTCGTTCATCATTTTTCTGGGGCGCCTGGTCGTGGTCCGTATCAGGGTTCAGTTTGGACTTTTTGGCCGTTGTTGTCGTCTCCCCTGGGTGGGGGGGGAAAAAAAAAAAAAAAAAATTCCGGGGGAAGTCTTTGTTTGTGCGTTTTGTCTCTGTGTGCGCATGGTTTCAATGTTTCATTACAATTTTCCTCTTTTGTTTCATGCTTTCCTGGCATTTAATATGGTTTTAAAGCTGTGTATTTTTAACGTGAATGCGAGAAAAGAGTGGGGTAGAAAGCGTTATTGTATTTGTGAACGGTGGATTTGGGAGAGTTTTACTTCTATGTGAGACGGAGGTTAACTTCCCTTCGCCCTATTAATAATTTGTATTAAATGTATTATTAGTAGAGAATAAAGAAGGAGACAGTTTACAATTCCGTTAAGTTTTTGGGAAAAGCAAGTGGAAAGTTATATTGAACTAGTTTTGTAAATGGGTGTTGTGCTTTGAGGTAATAAGTTTTGGAAAACAAAAAACATATTATTTGAAGAGTAAGTATTGAAGTCAGTAGTATTGTAAATCTTTTGCATTATATAATATTTTCGGTTGTTAAATTTGAAAGTGCGTGTTCGAACATTTCGACTAGTTAGTTCCGTTCGCTGTAGTGAAAACCGCTTGATAAAATGTGCCAAGGACATATGATGACCGGCGGAGGATGACTCATGTCAATGTCATACATTAAAAAATCACTTGTTGAATTATTTACCTTTGAATAACAGATGTCAAAATTTGTTACAATTTATTTCTAGCCTATATTAATGATATTGACATTTTTCATTCTTGAGGAATTAAAAGGGTGTTTTGCATTTTTCTTGTTTGGGAAAAGAAAGATAGTTGTTTTTAATTAAAATTTACCTATGTTTTTCAAGTAGTTTGACTTAGTATATCCTTGGGGAGACTCGGTTAAGTATACATCAGTTTAATGTCCATCCCCAGAACCTTATAAGATTGTCAGTGCCGAGGTCCCCTTCCGTACCTGAGCTTTGTGAGAGTTTCCGTTGACATCGCTAGGTGGCCGGACTGTACGGATGGGTACGACTGTAGTCTGGAATGACAGGAATCGGCGTGTAAGGATGACTCCATTGACTCCCTTGTTTGGCAACGGACTTCTGGTCTCGGGCTTCCATGAGCTGAGTTAGCGGTGAATGGACCAATGTAATTAGTGGAGAGTTGATAATGCGGAGAATAGAAGGTGTCATCGAGTGAAAGCGGAGAACTGAAGAGAAAACGAGGAATCAACGTTGCAAGAAGGTGAATGAACTTCTTTGTAGAAGGCTCCGACTAATAATCGTCTCCGCCAACATACCTTTAGGAAACTCATGTTAGTTTTTTTTGTTCATCTGCTTAGTTTTTGATGTGCCTCTATCGTCTTGGGCGTGGACTCCATGAACTTTTGAACAGAAGAACACGTCGGAAAGCTTTCATCGCTTTGGACTTCTGGTTTCTCCTTCGTATGAAGGCACTACTTTAGTAATGAACTATAGTTAGTGATAGTTTTGCCCTTTCTGAAATTCTGAGTTATGGTGATTCGTGCTTTGCTGCAAAGTTGGAATGATTTGAATACTCTGTTGTTGTGGGGTGCAAACATTTTGAAATCATTTTGGTGATATGATTGTTGTGTGCATTCACAGGTTTTTGTAAACAGAAGGAAGCAGAGCGGTTTGGCATGGTGTGTGTGTCTATTGCGTACGCATGACCTTGTTAATGTAATTTTGTGTGCTGTTTAGTTTTTTGGGAAATATTGGTTGTTGGTTCTTCTTGTGGAGCGCATGTTGTGATGTGATTAATAAATTTAGTTAGTTTGTGTTACATTTGGTGTGAGTGTGGTTAGGGGGGAATCATAGCGAGTGTTTGGGCTTGTGGATTAAGGTTGAATGTTTGGGCCCGATCGTTGGAGTGTGAAAGCGGAGTGAGGCCCTGACTTGGTGTTTGCCATCTCCCTCCCGGGGACGTGACACTCGTCGCTCCAAACGAATGGTAGTTTATCTACAGACAATAGAAACTTCCTCCAGGAAAGTCTAAACGACGTGTCAGACTGGTGTCCCTTCAAAAATCAATGGTCATACACCCAGCCAAAACCAAATCTATGATTATAGCTACCCCCCAAAAACACCAGTTGATTCCTCTTTGCCTAAACTCAGTTGAATGGCACTTCTATCGAGCAGGTAGATGAGCATCGTGCTTTAGGGTTAACGATAGATAAAGAATTGAAATGGCAATCTCATCTAATAACGTATGCAAGGTAGTCTCAAAACACCTTTTCTGTTATCTCAATTAAAGCGCTACGTCAACAGTAATGTGCTTAAACTTTTCTCAATGCGCACATAATGTCACGTATAAATTACGCCTCAACAGTGTGGGACGGCAGTAGTGACGTCCACAAAAAAAGGCTGAATTTCTCTCCATAGACGTGCAGCAAAGCTACTCCATCCAGCTGTATCTCTAACAACAGACGAAAAACTAAAAGCGCTGAACATACTTCCTCTGAATAGGCAATTGGAATTCAACAAGGCATCATTATGTTTACAATCTTGACAGATACTATGCATGTTATATCAATGCCCTTTTTACAAGATCGAACAGCTTTTCTGGCTCGACGAAGTTCCTTCTTCCCTACCCACGCATTGATCTATACAAAACAAGCCTAGCTTACTCTGGACCATATGTCTGGAACTCACTTCCACCGAATCTACAAAACATGAATACTTTAAAACCTTTCAAAGAACATTTGCATAAACATTTTATGTCTCAGTAGCTAAATTATTCGATTACAATGATTAGCGTCCATTCGCTACGTCTTCTGTAAACCATACTTTGGATAAATCGTCTCAACATAAAACCTACTCCGTTAAAATCGCTCATCCCCACTCCCACTCTGTCTACCATCCCTTTTCTCCTCCCCCTACCTACCATTCTCTCTTCCCACCCTCCTCTGACCTCTCTCTCTCTGTAGTTTTTGTTTGTTTTGTTTGCTTGTAAGTTTCCTTTTGTTTTAAACCATCCCCCATCTCATTAGTGCTTTTATGAGCAGTTTGCTTATCATTGTAGAATTAGATTATCATGTTGCTATGTTGAATTGTCTGTATGAATGATATGTGCTGAAATAATGTATGCATGACAAGGACAGATTGTAAGACTAGGCTTTGCCTAAAATCTTCATCCTTGGGTATATAAAGATCAATCAATCAATCAATCAATCAATCTCTCTCTCTCTCTCTCTCTCTCTCTCTCCTCTCCCCTCTCTCTCTCTCTCTCTATCTGTCTGTCTATCTATCTATCTATATGTCTATCTATCCATCTAGGCTGAATACTATGCTTAGCTTCCTTTGGATTGGTGTGGAGAAAAATATTTGAACAGATTGTTCAACAAAAAAACCATTCCTGCCATTCCAAGTAACCTTGCGTAATAAACTGAAAAGCTCCATGGATCGAAATATAAATCAAGCGAGGTAATTTCCGGGTCAATGATCGAAAGTTTGGTTTGTCTCCCTTTCATGCCTGTCCTCGCTGAGTTCTGTCCCTGCTGAGCTGCAGAGGTCACAAGTCCAACCAACAACTTATCGTGATTTATTCACGCCACGAGCCAATCAGAAATCAGAGACATGTCAGCAAGAGGTGACAAGGTCATAGGAAAATTGCGGCTCCCATGAACCGCAGGACTGACGTGCTAAAGAAGAATGAGTTTGATTACAATGTCAAGTTCATCTGGGTTACAAGGACATAAAAGAAAAATATCAGACCAAACAATCAAACATACACGCAAATGGCAAGAAAGTAGAAGAACAATTTACTGACAAGTAAAAACAATGAATTTCCCATGTGAACAAAGTAGAATGTCAAAGAATAAGAAAAAAAAGGAATAAATGATACGCCTGGAAGACGAGCAAGTGATTGAAAATGACTGTTTAAAGAAATAAAAATTAGGTCTGCAGGTTACTGTTGCCTACATGCGTCTTGTTGTTATGTATGTTGTGTATGTATGTATGCATGTATGTATGTGCGTATTTGTAAACCCATGTGATCATACACATCTTTCTCAAGTCTTCCATATCGGTATGTTGTTTTCTTTTATATTCACATTTCTCATCTGTCTTCACCCATTCCCTCCTCTCCCCCCCCCCCCCCCCCCCCCCCCCCTCCCCCTGCGTATTCTAAAGATGAATTATGATGCAAACCGGACCACACATCTGCTGATCAATCATCCAATTTACAGCATCCATCATTCACACTGGTGACAGGCACAAGGACAAAGCCACAGCGGGGACAGACGTCAATCCCCGAATGACAACATGTCACAATGGAGGACAGAATTAGCGGCAGCACTTTCAAACAGCGCACACTATTAGCCATCAGCTTCGGACCGGCGGAGAACTGGTGCATCGCTCATGTGCGAACTCTGGGTCTAAATGTATTATGGGGTGCACGTAGGTTTCTCTCTCTATTGCTTATTGATTTCTCATTCTCACGTTCCCTATGGTCATTTTAGCACTCATTACCCGTGGTGATACAATCCCGCAGTTTCTGTTGGTTGAACACAGTGAGAGTCAATATATAAGCGTTGACAAAGCTATGCTATCTTATATATTACAACTGCAGCTTTGCAGTTTACATGATTGTATTGTTTGTAAACAATATATTTCACTAGGGTACAGAGTACCTCTTTTGGTTCCACTCAGAAGTCATCGCCATGGTATCTGGTCAGCCTTGAAAACCATGTTTAAAGTGGGATGGCAAGCAGAGATGATTATGATGATGCTGCATATGAATAAGAGTTGTTTGGCTCACAGGACTACACTGCCTCTTCCATCCTTTCTCTGCGATTCTCTCTCTCTCACCTCTCCCCTCTCATTCTCCTCTCCACTCTCTTCCTCCTGTCATGCCCACGAAGATAGAAGATTGGTGGGAACAACATAAATCTTCTCAGGCGATCGTCAAAGCAGCTTCTGTAATTTGCACCAAAGACAGGAACAGGACAGAGGCCAAAGGGGACAGCACTCGAGGACACAAGTGTCCTGTGAGTGCCATCAGTGTCGCGACAAACGTCATGGTCACTCAGTCGCCTGGAGGATTTCTATAAAGGCGAGTGGCGGGTGAGCTACAATGCATTCTAAGCAGCGTTTGCAGCGATCTCTTTCTCCTTTTGTGGGTTCTGTGAGTTCAGACCAAATAATTCAGTTCTATTGTGCGCTTGTGTGTGTGTGTGTGTGTGTGTGTGTGTGTGTGTTTCAGAAGAACCATACGTGTTCAGGCACCAACAGCAACAATACTACTACTACTACTATTACTACTACTACTTCTACTACTACTACTACTACTACCACTACTGTTACTACTACTACTACTACTACTACTGCTGCTGCTGCTACTGATAGTGATGATGATTATAATATCTGCTTTCACAGTGTAAAACGAGAACAGAGACACAAGCTAGAGTGGGAGAGACACTAAGGAGAAAGCATCACGTGCCATCCTTATCAGGACAACATCACGGTCACACAGCCTCCTTAAACACCAGTCGCTGGGAGTTGACATGCAAGCTGTGGATTAGAAAGTGATAAACTAGACACTGCCAACGATCTCTTTGAGCCACAGAGAACGGGTACGTGTTCTCCATGAGGTGAGACACCAGGTCCAGTTGAATCGATGCACGTGTCCTGCTTGTCTTTCTGTTAGTGGTCGGATAGATCACTTCTCCCTGTTTCCATTCAATCAGCTTTCTCATGGATTAGGCGGGAACAGGATAAGTATTTCCCCTCGTGTTCCCATTAAATATCCTAATCAGAATCCCGTTCACTCGAGCAGGTCACTGACCTCTGCCTGGCTTTACAGTCATTGCGTGTCGCGAAAGAATTGTTCAAATGGCTGGGCTGACCTCTCTTCTCGTCAGGCACGCCAGCTTGTTGTCCGTTGTTCAGTGAGATTAGTCTACAGTCTGTGCCTAGCTATCTTCTGAACGCAGACCACTGTGTATGTGCTTAGAACTCCAACGAGCAGAGGTCGTCTTCTGATGACCTATGGACTTGACGTTCAGTCTGTACTATAAATGCGGACGAAAATTGTCTTGTCTTATCTTCGTTCTTAATTCATTCATGTAGTCTTTTTCTTCTTCATCTTCTTCTTCCTTAACGCTGTGCGGAGTCAGTGAACCACCGCACTGAAGAGCTACCTACCAGTTTCATCCTTTCTGTTTTGTGGTAACGACTGGGTCTCTGCAAATGACCTCAAACGGTTGGGTTAATGAAACATGTGGTTTGTTTATCTTCCCTATTTCTCCTGACTCTGCACATAGAAGGTGGA
>CM031605.1:57633767-57678309 GCA_018398815.1 Conus ventricosus
GAGGAGCAGTTCCCCGCCTCATTTCATATTTACTTTCATTTCAATGAAATCGAGGTTACCTGTATTTGTTTCAGTTCGTCCGTATACTTGTCTGACTATATTCAAGATCGAAAAGATTGTGCCAGTCTTAAATAAATGTTAATTTGTATTTGTTAATTTCTCCAGGTGTTGCCGAGTAGATGTGTCCGGTGCTGGGTGTATAAGCAAGCTTGGAACATCCTTTTTGGGGGTGGGATGTTTCCTTGTTTGTTCTGTGTGCTTTGTGCTGTTATATCTGCAAGTCGATTCGGTGTCGGAAGCAGCATTGCTTTGGAGTTATGGGTGTATATTTGTTTCATTGTGGGTGCAAGAGTTTCCCTACTTATTTGTTGTTTATTTTGTTTTACTGTTATCTGCCTCATTTCATATTTACGCTCATTTAATTAAATCAAATCGAGGTTGCCTGTAGTTATTTTTGTTCGTCCATGTACTTGTCTGACTATATTCAAGATCGAAAAGGCTGTGCCATCTTGAATAAACGTTAATTTGTATTTGTTAATTTCTCCAGTTGTTGTTGCTGTGTCGATGTGTCCGGTGCGAGGTGTATAGGCAAGCTTGGAATATCCTTTGTTTGGGGGGGAGGGGGGGGGGGGGGGTGTCCCTTGTTTGTTCTGTGTGCTCTGTGATTTCTGATAGGCGATTCGGTGTCGAAGGCAGCATTCCTTTGGAATTATTGGCGTGTACTTGTTTCAATGTGGGAGCAAGAGTTTCCCTACTTGTTTGTTGGTTATTGTTTATTGTTCCCTGCCATATTTCATATTTACCTGCATTTCCTATTTTCTCCCACGCCCAGCATGTTTACAAGATCCTAAAGGAGGTATCGTTTTTGTTCTTTTTTTCTGTTCAGGTTGTGACTACTCGGGGTGGTTAAAGCCATTATGACCGTCTTACATATTTCAAAACGATTTATAAAAAGTCGCACAATGATTGATATCATAACATCTATATCTCTGTTCGTATGTGTCTCTCTCTCTCTCTCTCTCTCTCTCTCTCTCTCTCTCTCTCTCTCTCTCTCTCTCTCTCTCTGTCTCTCTCTCTCTCTCTCTCTCTCTCTCTCTCTCTCTCTCTCTCATATTAATCTATTTTTGTCTTTTTCATTCATACATTGAAAGTGAATAGTAGTGTTCCTCTTTTGGAAATGGTGAAGAAACCAAACTACTTAGGTCACATTAAATTTGCTGGCCGTGCGAGTTTCCCATATATATATATATATTTATATATATTATATATATATTATTATATTTTATATATATATATATATATATATATATGCTGAGCCACAAAAGAAACGCAAACGATTGGGGCCTTTTAAAAGTACTTCATGGGTTGTTGGGCATTTAATTTTCAACCAAATTTAAATGAATTGAACCTGCTTTTTTTTTCCTTTTTTGGTTTTTTGGGGTTTAGTGTTTCTTATTGTTGGCTTTAAGCAAAAAGTGGTCCGTTTCATGAGTGGGCCCGGGGGAGGGTCAGTAACGAGTGCTCCCCCCCCCCCTCCCCGGGGCGGAAAACAGCCTGAATCGGCCCGGCATGGAGTGGATCAGACGGTTGATTGTGGCCCCTGTTGACGTTTTTTCCCGATCGCCCCAGTGCCTGCCCCTTTGCTGATGGGCCCGTGGTTGGCCCCTCTGTGAACAGATTCACCCCGTTTGAGTTTGGTAAGAAATGTTTTATAGGGTTCAAATCAGGGCTTAAACGGTTGGGCCCCTGCAAGGGGGCCCGATGCCCTGTTGTGAGGAAGTCTTTTTTGGTTTTACTTTTGGCAGTGTGTGGACGGCATTGTCCTGCTGGGAGTGAGGGGCCGGCTGCGGGGAAATGGGGCCAAAAACAGGCCTCACACCTGGGGCAATGTATCGCTGCGCTAGTTTAAAGCCATTTCCGCGCCAGGGGGCCAAAGTTAGGGAAAACAAAAGGCCCCAAAAGTGGTTTAGGGGTGATTCCTCCCCATACCATGATTTCTCGACCCCCCAAGCGTTGATCTCGTGGCGTTGCTGTTGGCATACCTTTTGGTTGGGGCCTCTCCACCCCCCGGATTTGGCCTTTTGCTTTTAAAAAACAAAGTATTTGGCTCTTTTTTTGAAACGGATGCCCCCTTTTTTGCCGCCCGGGTCCCGTTCCGGTTTCTGTGGGGGCCCATTTTCAGTCTTTTTTTGCCCATGTCTTGGGTAGAACAGGTCGCCTTACGGGACGGGGGCAGTGCAGGTTTATGTTCTGTTAAAGGGGACCCACAGTTTCACCAGAAATTGGGGCACCTTTCCTGCCAAAAAGGTTTTTCGGCCCTTTCGTTACAAAACGTGAAGGGTCACGCAGGGGACGGGGGGGAATCGCCGATCTTGTTTGCGCCAAATCGTTAACCGGGGGGGCTGCCCCCTTCGTGGGTTTTTCCCGAGCTTTTGCCCTTTGCCTGGAACCCGAAACCCAACCCAAACCGGGCAAATTGTTTTTTAAAAAGCCAGCCAAAAAACAAAATGCCCACTTGGGGCAGAAAGGTTTCCGGTTGGGGGTTTGCCCTATGGCTCTTTTCGTGGACGGCGCTCAGTTTTTCAAAATTTGGTCATGTGGAAGTGGACGTTTTGCCAGGGGCCCTAAAAGCCTGGGTTTTTATTCCTAGTGATGGGTGGAAAACTGTTCAGCGAAAAAAAGATTGACAGGGCTGTTTGCATTCGCCTTGCACATGCAAAAACGCGCTTCCACGTTCATGGCGCCGGTGTGAGCTCATTTCTAGTGACACTGACCTGATTTGCACGTGCTGACACTAGGTCTAATGCTGACTCTTGACTGCACAGAATATATGGTCACAGCGCACCTACAGTGCCATTAATTATATTCACCCCTACCTACCCATCCATTTGCGTTTCTTTTGTGCTCTGCATATATTTTTATCTATAAAAAAACTAATGACACACCTGTCTACGTAGACATCAATAGTAACCATCCACCCTCCATCTTAAAAACCATACCTAATGGTATAAACAAAAGATTATCCAAACTGTCATGCAATGAGAAAGAATTTAACAGTGCAGCAGCTGAATACCAAGAGGTGCTGAAAAAGTGGCTACAACTACAAATTACAATATAACCCAGATAACAACATGAACAGCAACAGGAAAAAACAGGAAAAGAAAAATTTATATGGTATAACCTCCATGTGATGGAAGAACAAAAACTAACGTAGGAAAAGAATTCCTCAGAATCCTTAAAACATCATTCCCAAAAGAACATGTACTATCTAAAATATTCAACAAAAATACCGTCAAGCTATCATACTCGTGTATGCCCAGCCTTAAAAATATAATTGATTCTTCCAATAAAACCAAAAACAAAAACAACCAAAGAGGGTGATGAAAGGATATCTTGTAATTGCACAAAAAAAGACCAGTGCCCTCTGAATAATAAATGTCTCTACAACAATATTGTGTACCAAGCTACGGTAACAACAGACAGTGATAAAGAAACATACATAGGATCACGGCAAACCATTTTAAAACCAGATATGCAAACCATAAACAGTCCTTCAAAAATGAAAAATATAAAAACCAAACAGAATTACGTAAATATATTTGGAAGCTTAAAAATAAGAAAATAGATTACAACATATCATGGAAAATTATAAAAAGAGCAACACCATACAACAACATTTCTAAAAAATGCAACTTATGTACTACAGAAAAGTGGCTGATATTATGTAAACCCCACCTAGCATTCCTGAACTCTAAAGTAGAAATGATAAACAATTGCAGACATAAATGGAAATCTTTGTCAATGCACCATTCCGTAACACGTCCCCCTGAACGCGCCCCCCAAAAGAAAAAACCGGCAGGCCACGTGCCACACGCACAGAACTCACACGCCACCACACCACAATATATAACACCGGTGGCGTGCCCAAATTGTATACCCTGAGGAGAGCGTTTATCTTGAAACAAGCTTGTAGGTAGAGAATGTAAATATCTATGTTCAAGCTCACCTATCTTATTTTGCACGAAAACCCCCCTTTTCACATACAAATCACGTCCTTCTCATGCTACTTTTCGCCAAAATCAACACCTGTTTTCTAAACAAAATTAACATGCAAAACCTCCAAAAATCGACGTAATCGTTACTTTAAAATGGGGGCTTACGTGCAAGATAAGATATGGTGATCGTGAACATACATATTTACCTTCTCTCCAAAGGCATAAAAATTAAGGGTTTACAGTACGTTCTTCTACTTCCATCACCATTAATAAATCAGAACAAACAACTGGCTCTCCATCTTGGTTAGTTATTTTTACATCTAATGAATTTATAGGCCCATTAATTAATTCTTTAAATTCACTGTTTTTTCCAACTGAGATTAATCGATAATCGCAAAACCCCGCCCTAGTTGATGGTAAAACCTTTAGAACTGTAGACGGATAGCCATCAAACAAATTAGCATCTGTTTTTAACTGTTGTAAATGAACATACAACATTGGGTTCACGAGAAAATCAGAAGGTTTATAACCTTCAAATTGATAAACATCTTCTCTTGTACTAAATCTATAAGCTCTGTCACTACTGTGAAAGCCGAAGATTTTAGCCAGGCCTCTAGGAAAAGTGTACTCTCTTCTTTCTTCTAGTGGAAAATGTATAGTAATTCTGAGGTTTGCTTCGTTAATTTTTAACAATATGCTAAAGATAAGATATGGTGATCGTGAACAAACATATTTACATTCTCTCCCTTGGCTAAGTAAAGCCTTTAATCAACTAGGCCAAGTGATTTTACAAGATCACTTGGCCTAGTTTACTGCACTGCTTTGTAGGTTAAGTGATTTTGTGAGACCACTTGGCCTAATTGCTGGCCCTTGTAAACTAGGCCAAACGTTCTTGTAAAATCACTTGGCCTAGGCCGCTGCTGCGCTCCTCTTTATCCAACCAGGCTTGCAACTGGCTTTGGCAGAGTTACAGCAGTAACTGCTGCAGCCGAGCTTTTTGGCTGTTATTTTAACAATGGCTAGTAGGAGAGAGTTTACTGAAGAACAGGCTAGTACTATCTCCATTATAAATGCTCCAAATATACAATGACGGATGTACTACTACCAGCCATTGTTAAAATAACAGCCAAACACAGTAGTCAGTAGGAGCACAGTCAAACACAACCTTCTCACATGACAGTCAGTGAGAGAATGATGAAATCTACCTCTGCGGCGGCGCATGCGCGACTGAATTGCGCATTGCGACAATAGATTTTTCTGGAATGATCGCCCCACGATCAGCCACATATGAGTCACCACACATGAGTCATGCCAAAACAACCGTGAGGCGGCCCAAGCACAAGCGTGCAGCGACAGCACTCAGTCAGCTACCTGTTATTGATTGTGTAATTAACCCTTTCTCTTCTGATTCTTACGTAAAACAAGAGGAACGGCTTAGTTAATTATTTTTTAATTTATGATTTTATTTGAGTTTAAAAATGAAGCCCGAAGTAGCTACAGAGCTTATTAATATACTTTACGAGTTGGATTGGGAGAGGGAGGCTGATAGAGAAGAGTTAAAGAGCAGGTTTGAAGAATTAATTACTGATCTTTTTGAGCGCATAAATATGCGAGAACGCGTGAAGCAAGCCATCAGTAAAATACCAGATTCTTGGCCCCAACCGGTTATAAAGTTGTTTGCCATTTTACTAGATAATATGGCTCCTGAAGATGTTAATCTGACTGTTTCTACTGATCCTGAAGGAGTAGCTATTCGCTTTAATGAAGATCAGGTTTTACGATTAGAAAAGACTATGAGTAACAGCTGAATTTACAATTATTTTTTAAAATTATTTTAGATTTAAAAATGGCTGCTGAACTCAGTGAATCTGATTTAAAGAATTGGAATGAACTATTTGACGAAACAATGAAAGTATTAAACATTGATTTTAGTGAATTTGGGTTTGAGAATGATGTAAACAATATAATAAAAGATCATAGTGAACTATTTAACGAAGCAATCAAAGTGATGAACATTGACTGTAGTGATCAGAAAAAGCTAAAATATCGGTGATATTAGTAATGCTTCCAAAAAGGAAAAAAAGGGTCTGAGGGGTGGACGACCATGCGACTACCCAAAAACAGTCTTTACTTCAAGTAAACAAGAAATAATTGGAAAGATAAAGGGAGAACTTAATGGACATTTCAAAAAATTTTTTTGCGGTAAAGATGTAAGCTTTGCTACCAGACTTCTGTATAAAGAAGGCAAGGGGCAAAAGTAAAAAAGTTGAAAAAAAAATAAACTCACGATAACTACAAAAAGCCTTTTTGAAAAAAAAGTATTTCTCACACACATTTTAATCTCCTCACTCTTCATCAATTTTAAACACAACTGCTTTACAAAAAATCACTGTCTCTAACAATAACAAGGAACTTACGTCAATCCTGATTTGCATAGTTTAGGGCATTGGAGAATTTTAAAATAACTTGACTGCTTGGCTTTATTTAAACCTAAGAACCAACTAGTATTATTTAAAAACCCAAAATAGTATTTCTCATTTTTCAAATTTTTAGTTTTATCTTCGGCCCCCACTCTTCCACCATTTTTTTTTTTTCCCCCGCCCTGTGATAAAACTTGTGGGGTAAGCCCCCCTAAAGCTGCTGTGTATGGGTTGGAAAATGCTTCCATCAGCGGGTGGTGTTTTTCTCACGGTTGGTGAGGTGTTCTCACCAGTCGTGTAGGGCCCCCACCCTCTCTTGTGTTATCTCAACTCAGGGGGGTGTGTTTTAAATTTTGACAGCTCAGGATTTTTTCCAAAGCGTTTTTTGGTAACTTGTTATCCCGCGTCTGGGGGGGGGGGGGGGGGGGGTGGTTCACTGTTGCTTTTGGTCGGTGCTTGTGCGCCAAACACGATCAGGGTTTCCCTCTCTTTCCCGGGCTGTCATGTTTTGTGGCCTCGGTAGTGTCCAGTGGTCTGTCTCCCCAACTCACCAAAATGCCCACTACATCAAACTCATATGTCCCCTTCTTTTCTGCAATTCCCCCCTTTCCCTCCTAAAACCCATGCAATTCTCTTCTGTCTGCACTAATCGTTTGTAGGATTGATTTTTGTAAGATCTTTGACCGTTTTCCCTGTCTTTCCACAACTTTTATCTTCAGGTTTTTTCTTTATTCATTTTGGGTTCTTTTCCTCCTGAGGTGTGGGGTTGTGGTACAAAAACACTGTTTTTTTCCCTCCTTTTTTGCCAGTTTCTTTCTTTGTTTTTTCTTTCTTTTTTCTGTCTTTCTTTGCCGTTTTTGGGTCGTCTGGCTGTTCTCCATTCCTTCTTTCCTTTTTAGAGTTGTCCGCATTCGTGCCGATCTCCCCCTCTTCCCTGAACCTTTCTCATAGTGGGAGAACTGTAGTTTTTTCTGATTCGTTCACAGCATTGGTTTGCTCCCGGGGGTCTGGGCTGCATCTCAACAGTGCGTAAGATTTTTGTGTTTCACATTTTCTCTTGCCCTCTCCATGGCTTTGCCTATCTTCATCTACAACCCTCGGGTTCCCCCACCTCTTGTAATAGACTATGCATTTTTTGGCTTTTTTTCCCCCTTTTTCCCTCCCTTTCCTTCATCGTGTTTGCTCCTTTCTTTTTTAGTTGTTTTCTGATCCATACTTGATGTCCACCCAGGAAGTTTCTGGTCATCGTGCATGGGGCATCCTTTCCAGCTGAATCGAGGGGGGATTCCATTCCCTCTCCAAACGTACTAACACGACACGTCATTTTCCCATCTCTTGGGGTTAAAATCCTTTTTTAGCCGTATTCCATTCTACCTTTGGTTAGTTTTTTCTCTCGGTTTCTGACCGCCGGGGTTGATGTCATCCACATACCTCTTGAAAACCCATTTCCCAATCCTGCATGGGGGACTCTTTTAAACAGCTCTCATCCCACCACATATGAAACGCTGCCAATCTTGTTAGTTCCACGCTATGGGGCCCCCTTGGACTGCTTCTTGGTTGTGTCATTGAACCTGCTTTTGGGGTTCTTCAGGTGAACTCTATGGCCACCTTGATGCCTCTGACACATTGTCTTCTTAACAATTTTGGGGGCCTTCGGCGGGGGGTTTTCCCCACACTCTCAGGAGGAAAAGAACCAGATGTATAAAAATACAACCTGAAAGATAAAAGTTGGGGGAAAGATCGGGGAAGACGAAAAGCATCTTACAAAAATCAGTCCATAAAAACGACCTGACAGCACAGAAAAATTGCATGGTTGGGAGGAGGAAGGGGGAATTGCAGAAGAAAGGGTGTGACATAGAGATCAGATTTTGGATCAGTTCTGTATTTTGGAGAGACAGAAAACGCACGGGACACACCGAGGCCAAAAAACACATGCACCCTGGCAAAGAGAGACCATGACTCAGTGTTTGGCACACACAGCCAAAACCCCAGCAACATGAACCACCCCCCCCATACGCATGGTGATAACAAGTTACCAAGAAACTGCTTTGGGAAGCAAATCACTAAAGTGCAAAATTAAAAACAACCACCGATTGAACTCAACACAAGAGGGGGTGGGGCCCTACAACGGGTGGAACATCACCACCAACCTGTGGAACACCCCCAACCCACTGATGGAAGCATTTTTCCCAACACCATACAAGCCAATTTATGGGGGGTGGCTTACCCCGCTTTTTTGACAAAGGTCAGGGAAAGAAAAAATGGTGGAAGATGGCGCGGCTGAAGATAAAACAAAAACTTTGAAAATTTTGGGATGAGTAATACTTCATGGCTGGGTCTATGGACTACTAAATGAACAGTACTTACTTAAAAAACCAAACTAGTACTTTTATATTTATATTTACTTGCATTAACTTGAAATTTATTGCACTTAATAAAAAGTACTTTCTAAAAACAATTAACTTGTATTATTTAGTTTTAACTTTCTTTATTTTTAGTTCTTAAAAATTTTCCAAGAAAATGGGTCTACAACAGGGGGTTGTTTTTTTTTTTGAGAAGTTGGTTCTTCTTTTTTTTAAACTTGGGGGCTTTGACTTTGTTGCAGGTTGCCGTTGGTATTTGTTGCAAAAAAAACCCACCAACAACACAACCCCCAAACAAAAAATTTCATCTTATCGTTGGATTTGATTGTGATTGTGTTGTTTTTAAAATTGTTTTTGTTGGCGGTGCGGGGGCGATGCTGAAATTACTACTAAAAATTTTTTGTTTTGCTGATTGGTTTGCTTTTGCAGTCTTCCATTCAACAGTTTTGGGCGGCCCGCAACACCCCGGGATTTTTAGTCTTAGAACATTCCCCTGTGGAAATTCACTTGTGGGCTCCTTGGAACATTCTGCCATGCGGACTGCCCTGGGGCGTTTTCTTCCCCTGTCGCTCATTTTTTTTTTTGCGATTAATTTAATATGAAAAAAATTAATTGTTTAAAAAAAATTAATCCCATGAAAATGGCATAAAAATGTCCCAAATCTGTAATACTGCACATGAAGAGTTTTTTGGGACTTTTTTAAAAACTGTCTTGTGTAAGTTATTTTAAATCTTCTTCGAATCAAGCGGCCCCACTTGTTTAAATCTTAGCATATAAAAAACTTGTCTGCCCCACTACAACCATTTTTAAACCTAGTGTGCTTCTGGCCTGCGATTTTTTCTCAACTTTCGAGGAAAATTTTTTAAATCTGTTAACATTTTTTTAGTGCCTAAATACGTTTAGTTTTTCCACACGCCCCTAGAAGATAATTTTTTTTAGGGCAATGGCTGCGATTACCCTGCGGAGTGCCGACGGAGTAGTCTGCTTGCTTTCACCTTTTATTCGTCACAATCCTTTTTTAAAACAATAAAAATTAATATAATACTTTAAAACCAGATTTTAACGCTGGTTAATTAGCAGTCCCAATCTTTTGGTGTTTAGTTTATTCAACCCTTGCAAAATGTTTGTTAGGAAAAAAACCACCCAACAGGGAAAGATAGAAGATTCGCCAAAACTAGTTGGGGCCTTATTTTTTAGCTTTAACAACAAAAATTATTTGTTAAAAAGCCATAGACAGTCTTTCGTATTATGATTTTTTTAATTTTTTTTTTTAGCAATAAAAAGATGAGTGAAAAAAAGTTTATTAATACGTTTTTCCATTCTGCGTAATTGGGGCCTTTTATTAGGCTTAGCTGTTACAAAAAACATGTTTAAAATGAACCAGCTGATCTGGGAAAGGGTTAGACATTGGGGATGTTTTTAAAGGGTTAAGTTTATTACGCGGGGATCCTAAAAGACTTTCTTGTTAACGGGGGATTATCCCAGAAAATTTTAAAATCTAAAAGTTAATCTAGAAAAATTTTGTTTTAAAAAAGATTGGTTTGGTTCTGATGGTGGGAGGAGCTATTTAAAAGTTTGGCCTTCTCTGGAAGAATTATATTTTTGTAAAGGGTTTTTCCTGAAGAGGGGAAAACGGCATAAAAAGGCAATGGAAGATTTATTTAAGGCAAGAGACGTTTACGAGAAAAGGGCAAATTTGCCACTAAACTTTATAATAAAAATTTAAAAAACGGGACAGCAGAGCACCCCTTTTCAGACGTTAGGGCAATGAATGAGTACATTTGGGACAGGAAAAAAGTTTTCTAACTCGCCCCGCCGAATGTCTGACTTTTATGAACCATCTGGGGAAACAGAAGACTGCAAGGAAGTTTTTATTGTATTTGGGAAGACCTCATCTTTGTTGCTCATTTTCTTGGTAAAAAAAAAGCTTTAAAAATATGGATAAAAAAATTTTATTCCCTAAGGCTTTTGGAAAGGAAAGACTGCTATTTGTAAAACTGAGTAAAGCTTAAGATGCTAAATAGATGCAAAGACGGCTTTCAAAACAAAAATTTTGGGCAAATTATCTGCCCGCCCCAAAAAGAAAATAAGGTTTAGATTTGTTAATTCATTCCAAATGCACCCCCAGTTGAATTGGATCTTCCACAGACAAATTAAAAAAAAAAGTTTAAGTATGCTCTGATAGTTTTTTGACAGGCTTCAAGTATAAAGACGCGGCCTTTTTTAACGATAAAAGTCAACTCTTGGTGTGGCTTTACAAAAAAATTACGCGAGGTCCTTTAAAGTACCCTGGGATGATTCAAGTTGTGAGGAAAAGATTTTAAAAGGGTTTTGAAAACCAATGTTTTTAAAAATCATTTCAGTTAAGGAGGGTCCCGGGCAACCACGATCAAAAGCCCTAGTAAAAATTTTTAATAAATCTATGAACGCCTGTTTACCTACAATATCACGGGAAAAAATTTTGGGATAGAAAACGCAACACAATGGTTGGGAGATTGCCACATCTACGTGCCAGAACAATAAAGTTTTTAAAGCAACGGCCTTAAACCATAAACGCAACAAATTAAAAAATATTAGCATTCTAAAGATTGCGGGGGACCAAAAACTCTTCCTTTTGGGACTAAAAGTAAGTATTTGTAGCCCTAGAGAGGCAGAGGCGATGTTAAATTAGACCCACAATCCTTAGGAGCGTAAAGGTAATTTTAATTGAAGAATTATGAAAAAAACCCCTCCCTATATTTTTAAAGAAACTCTTTCCTAAAAAGCCCTGCCCCCAAAAGATCGTTTTTTCGCGAAGAGCTGCAAGTTGCCCGCCAAACCAGTGAGTTAAAAAAAAGTATTTCTAAAAATTTATTTTTTTTTTTTAAACTTTAATTTTTTTTTGGGTTATTTTGGGGTTAAACCATCAGTGTTTGTTTTTTTAAGTTTTTGTTTAATGCATCAGTTTCCTGTTGTGAAATAAAATCTTTTTCCACTCCTTTTGAAGTTCAATTTTTTGTCGTCCTTAAACCTCACCATGGGCCTAAGCTTCTGAAATTCTTCGTCAGTAATGTTTTCACTTGTAAGATTTGCTTATTTTAATCTTAATGAAAAAAGTTTTGCTGATGCAGGGCACAAGGCAGGTGCTTTTGTAATTTAGGGGTTAAAGTTTTTAAAACACACTTACAATCATTGACATGCGCCTAAACCTAACCCCGGACTCCCTAAAGTAAAGAGACGGCGCCCCAGCCCCAGTAGCTAAAAAAAGCAACACTAGACCAGCACTTACGCTGCTACAGCTGAGGGGCCAGTAATTACATAAAAAGATATTTAAAGCTTTAGCAAATTTCTTTTAGTAACCCTTACTTATCCAAGTCGTTTCTATTTCCTTTTGGTTTATTTTTTTGCTCTAACCTAAACGTGAACCTTTATTTTAAAAAAAATTAATTTTGTAAAAATGTTCTTTTTAATCCTTTGGAGCACTTCACAAAAGAGTAAAAGCAATAAAATCAAGTATTTAAAGAAAATAAAGTCGAGTATGTTTTTGGGTTTTTTCAAAATTCACAGTAACCTTTTAATGTAAAAAGTGTTTTTTTTTCATCTCCGTTTTAGTAAAGGCAATAACAAGCTTAAGAGGACCCCACGTTTCCAACGATAATTGTACCCCCTTCTAAACCCCTGTTCTGGGAAACTAAATTGACCCCCTGGAGAATAAAAAAAAAAAAACAAGTGAATTTAGGCATTGGTTTTGGGAAAAATTCGGGTTTTGTTTCATCCCCACTTCAACAAGGAATTTTTTCTTACACATATTCCGTTTTTTGTATTTCATCTGCTTTTTTGTTGGGTTTTCCGGAAAAAGATATAAGAAAGGGGCCTGCCAAACCTTTCTGAATTGGTTTTTTTTTCAAAGTATACATTGGGGCTTCGTAAGTCAAATTAAAATCCCACTTAATTTCGGACGCAAGACCCCTTATTGTCTTTCTATAAAGCCTGTATTCTATTTGCCGAATCAGTTGTTTTTGATTTCTTTTTTTGTTCTAGTTTAGGGTTTCTGTCGTTTTTTTTTCTTTAATTTCTGTTCGTTTGTAAACCCCATCTCTTTTTTCAAATCCATAAAAATTTCCATACCCCTATCAGACAAACTCACTGTGCCTGCTGGTCTTTTAGCTCTACTGCAAAAAGCATTTTGGGGCATTGCCCCCCCCTTTGATTTGGCCCCCGAGACATTCTTTTTAATATTAAAATTTTAAATAAACAAACTATTTAACTGGGGGGCAGCCCTAAGCAAGCTACGTGCTTGATTTTTCTAACGCTCTTTTTTTTTTTAGCTCACTTTGTCCCTTATTTTTAAAATTTTTGAAAAGGTTTTTTTAAAAACCCCAATGAATAGCAAAAAAAGCACATGAAAGACACATGCATTTCAACCACTTGGTCTTTTTAGGCGAAAAAATAAAAACCTTTTGACATGTGGACAGTACAAAAAAAGAACGAAAAAAGGAGAAAAAAAAAATGATCATCCGTTTTGTCCCATGTGGTCGTGGAAATTATTATTAATTTTTTAATTTTTATTAATTTTCACTTAAACATTCTTTAAAACTTTTTTGTCCTTAGTGAAAATAAAACAACCAATTTTAAATGCATCGAAAGTTTTTAAGACAGCTTGTATTTCTGATTAAGACCACACGAAATAAGGGGTGGTGTTACTAAAGGGGTACTTGAAAAGCTTTTTTTTTTTTTAACAATGTCGTGTTCAGCGAAAAATCATCAAAATAAAAAAAGTTTCATTCCTCAAATGTCCCCATGTAATTTCTAAATCCTTAGCTTTTCGCTAGGGTCAACTAAAATATATTTTCGTCTGCCCAAAAAAAAATTCCTTTCTTTGAAGCGTTGTGCTTAATGGTTTTGCAAATATAACAATGTACTCGAATGAAACCGTATTTGTTTTTAAAAATCAAGTACGAAGACAGACACCCAGTAATCCCCCAAAAAAAGAACAGTTGGATCTTGGGAGAAACTTCAAAATTCCATCGTTTTTATTAGAATATTTCTTCTGTATTTTAAAAAAGCCACGTCTTTTAGCCGTTTTCTTCAAAGTTTAACTGGGCACACAAACCCTAAAACACATTTTTTTTTGGGGGGGTTTGGGGGAAAAATTTTTTTTTTATAATCTTGCCCTACCCTTTCTTTTCCCCTTCCAAACAATCGTTGTCAAAGTGGGTCTAAAATCCCAAACCCCCCTATTTTTTTATTACTGTCTTCGAGTCTTTCATCAAAAGGGGAAGTTTTTTTACATCACGTAACGCAGATCCCTTTTTCCCACCCCCGAGCGAACACTTTCTTTTCATCAAGTGTTGGGAGGTAAAAGTCCACGACCCGAATAAATGATCAACTTGCCATTTTATTCACAGTCAACTCTCAATTTTTGGATTAAAAAACGCTTTTGATTCTCTATGAAAAGGAGTTGTTTCTTCATAAACAAGAACAAAATTCCTTTTAAAGACTTCAGGGAAATGTTTTTGATGTTGTTGCAGGAGTGTCTCGCTTGTTTTATTTTTTGTAATGGATTTTTAACTCTTTCATAATAAATAACTGTTTTATTTTTTTTGGGTTAAAATTGTTTGGCCCTTCGGGGGGTAGTAACAACATCAAACTAAGAGAAAATTTGCTAATGTGTATTTTTTAAATTCAGGGTTTTAGCGAACGACAAAACGCTAGGGTTAATGTCAGTTCATAAGTAAGTTTTTCTTTTAGTGACCTTGGTAATATGGGATATGCGCTTAAAAACCAAAAACTGAGGGGGTGCAGAATCGTTTTCCAAATGCTTCGCTCTGCCCCATCTTTAACATCATCCTTTGCATCCTCCGCTTTTAAACCTGTGTTTGAGGCCGTTTGGGCCTTGTATTCCCTGAAAACTTTTTTTCTTTCTTTTTTTAGCAGCCATAGATCAAAAAGAGGGCAAAAATGTCGCCCCGCTTAGACAAAAACTTCTTCCCTCCATTTGATTTCCATATTTTAACCCATTGCCCCCCAAATTAGCCAACATAGCATTTGGGTCGCGATGATATTTATTTTTTAATGATGTTTAGCAGTGCCTGGCATTTTATAACATCCCCGGCGCCAAATGGGGTTGACATTAAAACTTTTCCAGGGTGAACTATTGATGGGGGTTTTACCCAATTACAGTCTGCCCTTTACCTTTTTACGCCATGAGATTCCTTCTCTCTTCTTAGGATCGAGGTACAACCGTTGAGTTCATTTTTTTTTAAACAAAAAAAAATAAAAAAAATATGGATGAAGATTTTTAAATCCTGATCCTTCTGAAAAAGAAAAAGACGAAACAAATTGGGGGCCCTTTTAGATGAAAAAAAAGAAGGGCGGGAGAGGTCAAGGGTAGGATTACGTCAAATCGATTTCTAGACAGAATTGAATCATTTTATAGACATAGGGCCCAGGCAACCAGAAGCGTTAGGGTTTTTCCCAATTTTTAGATAGTAAAGAAATCTTTTTAATATAGAACCAGTAAAGGGGGCCTTGTGCGGTTTTTCTAAAAAACCAGACCAACCCATTTTTAAAAAAAAACACAATTCTTGGAAAAAATCCCTTTGCTGACAAAAAAAATTGAACTTTAATTTGGGATTTTAAACTCTGAGGCTGTTGCCGTTTAGAAACCAAGTGCAAAGGTTTCCAACACGATCTGAAATAAAATGGCCTCTTTCAGGGTTTAGGCCCAAGAACAGAGAAGCAATGGGAGAAATTGAAGAGTTTTAGTGAGGGGACACAATTTAAAAAAAATTTGACAAATCGAACTGCTAAGCGCGAAATTTAGGCTCTTAGGGTGAAAACGATAAGCTTAGGGGCGAACTTGGGGGTTAAAAAATGCTCTTACAAGTAAGGGGGGAACTGCGTCAACTAGGAAAACTTGGCGGAAAAAGAAGAGATAGAAAAGAAAAAAAAAAACTCCTGATGCGATGATAACAAATTTGGGCGAGAAGAAAAGCAGAAAAAAAGAACCTTTACAAAATTTAATGCTGAAAAGGCAGTAGGTTTGAAAGCTGTCTACTAACGGGCGCGTGCATCCAAACAAGCAGATTGAGAGAAAATATAAACAGAATTTTATGAGAACACTCGCGCAAAAGAATAACGACTCTGTTCAAGAACAAGGGGGTTCAATTTTTGCATTTAACGGCTGTGGGTTGCTATCTCTACACTCGTTTAGCTTTTAAAAGGGAGTCGCCACCCGGGGCCCGTACGCCCCCCAAACCCCCCAGCCGGAAAAGTTGGATTAGAAAAAATTACTCATCTAGCAAACTTATTTAAAAAAGTTAGCAGCTAAAGCGCTTGATGCTCTGCCTGGCATAATCGGCAGTGTTGTTAGTTGGCTTTTGTCTACTATAGGCAAAGTTGCTGGTTATATGGCTGACCATCTGTGGACGTTAGGAGTGCTAGCTGCTGGATTAATTTTAGTGAAATAAAGTATGGCCAATCCAGTAAAAGTTAAAAACACAACAAGGGCTGTCTTTTCACTAGTGTGACTGTCAGTGTGAGGCAGATCAACAGGGGCGTGCTTTCTGGTTGTGGCTGCTTTCTGGCTGTGGGGCGCTTATAACCGGATCGCTTTCTTCAGGGCTAGGTACTTTTTTTTTAAAATGGATGGAGCAAGGCCTTGTGTTTAAGCCTTGATTTTGCCCTAAGTTTTGGTCGTCTCCAGCTATGAGGATTTCATTGTTATAATTCTGTATCATGCTAATCTGTAGTCTAAGGTCAGAGGGTAGCATGTATAATCCATGGCCTACAACAAAGTCAACCTTTGACCCAGCGTGTGCAAGAACGTTTTGATACATTTGTATGCTGGCAGGCAAATCAACAGCAGAGTTAATAGCATCTTCTAAATTGGCTAGAAATTGTTTTCTGGCATCAAAGCCCGTAGATTGATCTACTATGCTAGACTTAGTCTGTGCTTGTGCTCCTAATAGACACCAAACGTATGTCCTTATGGAGTCATTAAGTCTTTGCACTCCTGGCATTGTTAAGCCTTCACTTTCATCTAAGATAAATGTTGTCCAAGCATCAGGGTGTTTTTGTTCTATGGATCCCAATCGAACCCGTTTGTCTGGTTGAAAAGAAGTGTGGCCAGGCCAGTAGTCATAAGTATATTCTCTTTTTGCACCCCACAAATACAATGTGCCTAACCCATGATTGCGGTCTAACTTTTGTCTAAAATCAGTTGAAGGATTAATGTTAAATTCGTTGCAGATTCTTCATATGCATTAGTGTCCATTGGGCTGTTAAATGGATTAAACGCGTTGTCGTTAGGGAGGGGCACTTGCAGTTCAGTTAGTATTCGTCTGTACTGGTAATAAACATGAAAGTTATATACTGACCTTACTAAAAGATTGGGATGGTTTAAATGGTTTGCATATGAAACACCGCAGCCAGTAGTTGCGCATAAATAGCAAAATTTAACTGATTCTGGAAAAAAAGCCATAGGGCGGGATGACCATGCTGATGGCACTCTGTCGCTCTTTATTGGCGGATTTAAATATTTAGTTAGCGGGTTTACAAGTCTAACCCGGAAGCCGTATGATTCATCTACTGCAATGGTTAAATTGTTGAAGTCCAAAGATTTGGGGTTATAAAACGCTCCTACATTGTAAGTGGCACTTTCGTTATATTTAAAAGGTTCCATTTTTAAATAGTTTTTAAAATAGTTATAAAAAAGATGTACATCTATATAACCAAACAAAACAAGCGTGTGTTCTTATACTATCCAATTGACAATAGTCGCGGTGATTGTAGGGTTGCCCTTAGAGAACTTGGTTTTAAAGTAAAATGGATTAACATATCTGAAAAAGATAAGAATAATTGGGTGAATATTAAGGACGAACAAGGCAATCTATTAAAACATAAAAATACCTGATGGTTACTACAACTTTTGTTCTTTAAGAGAAGTATTTAGCAATTTTGGCATTAAGTTAAAAGTTAATGAGGCAAATCTTATAATTACTATAAATTTTCCAGAACTTGAAGAAAGAAGGGAGTACGTTTTTCCTAGAAGCCTTGCTCGAATTTGGGCTTTTATAATAGTGGTGAAACATATAGCTTCAGTACACACGGCTTTGTAAAATGGGGCATTTATGAGTATGTAGGTATTAGAGCAACCGATTTTCTTATGAATCCAATGCTGTTTGTCCATTTACAACAGTTAAAAACAGATACTAATTTATTTGAGGGTTATCCATCTAAGGTTCTAAGAGTGCTGCCATCAATTAAGGCAGGGTACTGTGATTACCAGTTATATGCATTTGACAGTAACAGTCAATTCAAAGAATTAGTTAATGAGCCTATAAATTCATTGGATGTAAAAATAACTAACCAAGATGGAAAGCCAGTTGTTTGTTCTGATTTATTAATGGTGCTGGAAGTAGAAAGGCAAACTGTTTGCCATTAGATTTTTATGCTATAGGGTCTCAAGTTAGACCCAGGGGTGATCAGTAATGTGGCCAGATGCGAAGCGTTTTGCACTTTTTTATAATGATTTTTATGCTATGGAGAGAATGCAAATATCTATGTTCACGATCACCATATCTTATCTTGCACGTAAGCCCCCATTTTAAAGTAACGATTACGTCGATTTTTGGAGGTTTTGCGTGTTAATTTTGTTTAGAAAACAGGTGTTGATTTTGGCCAAAAGTAGCATGAGAAGGACGTGATTGTATGTGAAAAGGGGGTTTTCGTGCAAAATAAGATAGGTGAGCTTGAACATAGATATTTACATTCTCTTAGGTTTTTAATTTTTCCATTTTAAAATCCTATTTTAAACTGGTATGTCGCTCCTACATGGTTGAGCACTTTTAACGTTCTGAGTGGCTTTTAACTCTGATTTATATATATATATATATATATATATATATATATAGTTGTCCCATATTTTTTCTTCGTGCATGTGAACTTGTGCACAAAAAAAAAAAACAAAACAAAACAAAACAAACCTGAAAAAGAGTATTTTGCGAAATCATAAAATCCTGCTCTGCAGGTATTACGTTTTCTGGTTAGTTTTGCTTCAGTTTCCTCAAGGAAGGTCACTGGTGCGGACTAGTCCATACACGCTACACCACATCCGCTAAGTTATGAGACCACACTGCGCATGATTTAAAAACTGATGGATAAATGAATTACTGACTAAGGTGAGAAAATTTAAGAAGGTCTCGTGGCTACGACTTAGCAGATGTCTGACCGACACATTAGCCCAACGCATTGGTCAGACCTTGAGTTAGAAGTTTTATCGGAAGGAAAGTGAACCCATGATTTATTTTCTTGTATGTTGTTGCTGAACGATATTTCAGACGATGTCATTTCATGGGTCACACACATTCAAGGCTAAAGACTGAGGCAGCCTGGTGAAAACATTAGCGTAGTTCTCCGAATAATACGGCCTTCAGCTGTTGCTCGTTAGCATCACGTAGAACATGGTAGAATAGTGGATAGAGGAACGTAGCTCAATACAAGAGTGTTGACAGACGTAGCTCAGAACAGAATCACCTACAAATCATCCTTACCGCGTCCGCAGCTTAAGATAAACAGGGTCACATGTACTGGTGTGTAGATGAACAGCATCTTACAAATGACACCGATTTTCTGAATCCACCTTAAATGATGACATGGCCATCATCAGAGGTGATAGCTGTGTGCACTTGATCTGATGTAGACACGGTCAGTAGACACCAGCATCAGAGGTCATAGCTGTGTCTCCGTGATCTGATGTAGACAACGGTCAGTAGACACCATCATCCGAGGTCGTAGCTGTGTCTACATTATCTGATGTAGACACGGTCTGTAGACACCATCATCCGAGGTCATGGCTGTGTCTATGTGCTCTGATATAGACACGGTCAGTAGAGCTGGTGGTAACCGCTGTCTGCAGCATCAGAGAACTGAATGAGAACTCAAAGCATAACGCTTAACCGGATATTCGGTAAGTCTACTGGAGTCTAGAATTGATTCAAGATGGATTTACTACAAACACCTTGTTCTCTTTCATATTTTGCAGCCCCTGCTCATTACATATTCTATACAGCTTTAGTCCATGATCGCCTTTGAGGATGTACGTTACTGGATGGATTTGCTTAGAGATTAACAGGCAATAACTTTGTCCAAGATGGCATACAGCCTTTTTTTTTAATAGTTTCCCTTGCTTTCTGGTGTGTTACCCCTTCTTCTTCATTTTACTTTGCATAGAGCGGAATCTACTCTATGATTCATATTCTGCTTCTCATGATGTTAGGTGAGAAAGTAATTGTACAACTCCACAGAAGCTAACATTTTTTCTCACCTGTTCAAAGCATTGCAAATAGTCCCAAAGGTTCTGGTGATGCGTGACATGTTGGCCTCGTATTGAACGTTTTCATCATCCATGTCCGACATGTAGCGTATCAGCTGATGTGTCGGAAACTGGAGACCTATGCTGATTAATCATTCATAGGGTCTGACACACTTGGTTCACTAAAACTAGTGTTGGATCTGTTCTACAGTTGCAACCAAAGGCGGATCACTGAACACCACACTTAATTCCAAAAGCAGATATGTGGCCCCAAGAAAAACCACCTGTTTACAAAATCTGCTTCCTTGTTAGACAGAGATTCCTTTCTGTGCGGCACCCACGAGAGTTTGTTTCATCCACACAATTGTTTATTTTGCCATGAAGTCGGTCGTAAATGACCCGTTAAGATACTGAGGTGATTCACTCAGCGCGTTGATAAAATATAAGGCTGTCACTTTCTTTCAGAATAGCTTTGATTTAACCGGGTTTGGTTCTGTATAACATCTGTAACATGGACAGATTTCTCTTCACATATGAAAACATGGCTTTTTATAGGACGTACACAAGCTGATGCTCTTGAGGGGGAAATGCATTGGAACGTAGGGATAAACGGTCAGGTATTTCCTTAGAAAAGTCAGCCCAGTAAGTGACCAAGGGCATTGAATGTGAACTGCTAAAAATTTATTCTCGGACGTATTTTACGTTTTCTACAATCATTGCTTGGCTAATGGGTGATCTGCAAAGCATCAGGTTTTTTTTTTTTATTACATTAACATGTAATGGCTATTGAGACTAACGTGTGCTGCTTCTGACGACCTCCAGCAAGGTTGCTGATGCCAGAAAAACAGCCATCATCGACCGCGAGCTGAGAGGTTCAACATCGACATCGTCAGGTTGTAAGAGACAAGACTGCCCTCCAGCGGCAGCCACAAGGAGAATGACCACACGATCTTTTTGGAAAGGACTGAGCCAGAGGAACACTGACTATATGGCGTAGAATTCGCAGGCCCAACTCTCTCATGTCCTCAGCTGAACTACCTTCCAAAGGGACAGCACCATCCTCTTTTTCTGGCTCATAACCCTCTTTTGGCCCAAAAAAAATCCTTAGCGTCTATGCCCCCACACTTGCTCTACAGCTGGGGCTAAGGACGAGTTCTCTGAAGAGTTTGGAAGCCACGATCAGAGAGGTACATGCAAAGGAACACTTGTTCTTGCACGGGAACTTCAACACCCGGACTGGCGCAGACCACAGCCCCTGGCCCCCAAATGCATTGGCCGCTTCGGCATTGGCAAAATCAACGAGAATGGGCAGTGATACTTGAGTTTTTGGTTTCTACCACACCTCTGTATTACGAACACGTTCTTCCCACCAAAACCACCCCACAGAGTGTCCTGGAGGCACCAGATCCCATCACTGGCACAACTGGACTTGTAATCACCTCCGGATCCTGCTCACCACGTGATCGTAACCCGCAGCTACCACAGTGCTGACTGCGACACTGACCACTCCCTGGTCGGCAGCAAGGTGCGTCCTTGGCCCAAGCGAATCAACCGCTCCAAGCAGAAGGGATGTCCTTGAATTAACACAGCCATGAGTCAGTGCCCGAAGTGAGCTAACGGTTCACCAGAGCCATTGACAAGGCCTATAGGACTGGCTGACAGACAGCGCTTCATCACGGCGGAACCACTCCGTGTTGTTACCTACCAATCCGCCTTGGACACCTATGGAAAAAGAGAGTGAGGAAGAATGAGGACTGGTTCGAAGCAGGAATCTTTGAGATGGAGCCTGCCGTTGCTGCTAAGCAAGTCACACTCCTTAATCACAAGAGATACCCCTCAAAAAAGACACTAGCCGCACTCCAAAAAGCTCGCAGCGACACCCAGCGGATCGCCCATAAACGTGCCAATGATTTACTGCCTGAACCTGTGCCAGGGTATCCAAAATCTCCACCACTGCGGCAACATCCGCGCCATGTACGAAGGCATGAAGAAAGCGTTTGGCCCTTGCACTGTCACGTTTCGCTTCTCGTAGATGTCATAACTGACCCAGCAGACAAATGGAAGATGGGCGGAGCATTTCCAGAAGCTGTACTCCAGGAGCAACTCAGTCACCAACACAGCCTTTGAGAACACCACTCCCCTGCCTGCCACGGAAAGCACGATTCCCCCCCCACCTTTGAGGAACTCAGCAAGGCCATCGACTCGCTAGCCTAGGGGTAAAGCTCCGGGTAACGACGGCATTCCACCAGAAGTCATCAAAGCCGGAAAGGGAGAGTTCTCCCCTCAGTCTCTCCATGAGCTTCTGCTCCAGTGTTGGGAGGAAGGGACCATACCCCAGAACATGAGCAATGCAAATATCATCACGCTATACAAGAACAAAGGGGACCGCAGTGACAGCAATAACTATCGTGGAATGTCCCTCCTCGCATTGCTGGAAAACCCTTTGCCCGCGTCGTTCTCAACAGGTTTGTAATTACTCGCCGAACTTGTGTACGCAGACTTTACAGTGCGGCTTCAGTACTGCGAGGTCGACGATCAATATGATATTCTGTGGGGCAGCTACAAGAAAAGTGCCACGAGTTGAGACGACCCTCGATCATCGCCTTCATTAAACTAAAAAGGGCTTTTCAGCTCGGTCAGTAGGTCATGCTCTTTACTACACCGGTTTGGATGCCCCCCCCCCCCCTCCCCCAAGCTCCTGAAGATGATCACGTCCTTCCTGACAACATGAATGGCACTGTCCAGCACGACGGTTAAGCTTTGGACCCCTTCCCAAAACCCAAACGTGGTTTTCAAACAAGGGTGCGTAATTGTTCCGACACTCTTTGCATCATCTTCACCTTGCTGCTACGCTACGTTTTCTGAGTCGGGAAGACGGCATTTTCCTCAAACTAGGAGTGACAGAAGCCTCTTCAACCTGGTACACCTCCAAGCAAAGACAAAGGTGTGGAAAGTCCTCATCAGGGGAATGGTCTTTGCAGACGCCGCCCCCCCTCACTCCCCACACCGAGGAAGCGATACAACGTCTCATCACCTGCTTCGCTGTTTGCCTGCATCGAGTTCGGCCTCACTATCAGTCTGAAAAAAAAAAAACAATTACTGGGCAAGACACCCGCAGCATTCCCCGCATCTCCATCAGCGATTACACCCTCGAAGTGGTTGAAAAACTTCACTTACATGGGCTCACCATCTCCAGCAACCTCTCTCTGGACGCGAGCTGAACACACAGATCGGCAAGGCAGCAACAGCAAAGAGAGTCTGGGACAACACAATACTAACGCCAAAACCAAGATGAAAGTGCACCAGCCTGCGGGCTGAGCACTACTCTCTACAGAAGCAAAGCATGGACCCTGTACTCTCAACAAGGATGCAAACTGAACACCTTCCACCTGCATTGCTTTAAAAGACTCCTGGGTTTTACTTGGCAGGACTGTATTACCAACAAGGATGTCCTGGCCAGGAAAGGGATGCCTAGCATATTCGCCATGCGGGATCAGAGACGCCTGTGCGGGTTTTGGGTCACGTCAGCCACATGGACAACAGTCGCACCCCAGAGGACATGCTGAACGGCGAGCTGGCTACAGGCTCCAGACCCACAGGACGGCCCCCCCCCTACGTTACAAGGATGTACGCAAGCGCGACATGAGGACAGCAGCCTCAAACCCCAGCAGACCTGGAGACAGCAGCTTCAGACCGGGTAGCTGGCTGGCAGCAAGCAAGCAGAGCAGAGGAGAGAGGCCTAGTGGGAAGGGAAGGGAGAAGCCACAGACCCCAAAAGGGAATTGCATCGGCACCCACCAGACACCCCTGACCAAGACTTCACCTGCAGCAACTGCAAACAGAGTCTGCCCCCTCGAGGATTGAGCTCTTCAGCCACAGCAGGCGCTGCAGCTCAACTGACTGATCCACGGCGCAACACCATTGTTCTCGAGATACACGGATGACGTATGCTGATTTTTTCCCCGAATTTTATTATATGATATCCTATCCCACTTGCCCTGTGGGTTGGGCATAGAATAGACCCACTGCCCTGCCATGCATGTCGTAAGAGGCGACTAAGGCAGGACCCCTCGCCCCGAGGGTAAAGGGGGTTGCGTAGGCTAACAACCCTGCCTGTAAAAAAAAACGAGTTACAGAAGCATTGACGACAATGAACCAAAGCATTCACCTGGGCAATGAAGGGTCTCCATCCCGGAGACTTATGGGCGCAGTGCAGTGAAAGCCGAAAGGAAGCTGCAAGGCCGACTCCCTTCTAACACCCAGGACAACAACGAAAGTAGCCACATGGAACATCAGGACGATGTTTGAAACAGGAAAAAAACCCTCCAAGTTGCGAGGGGGATGAAAAAATACAAGATCGGAGTGCTAGGACTGAGTGAGACAAGGTGGCTACAATCAGGACAGCTGAGACTTTCATCTGGAGATCAGCTGCTGTACTCAGGACACACAGAGGATGGAGCCCCCCACAATGAGGGTGGGCCCTGATGCTGGCACCGGAGGCACAAGGGGCACTCATCGGATGGGAACCTGTCAACTCCCGCATCATCCCCAGCCAAGTTTACCCCGAAGAGAATGACATCAGGCTGAACATCAAACCAGTGCTATGCTCCCACAATGATGCGGAAAAAAAGAAGAAAGATGACTTCTACCAGCAATACAGACAGTGATAGACAAAAGAGGAGCAAAGGACATACCATACTGATGGAGATTTAACGCCAAGATCGGAAGGGACAACACAGGCTCGAGGACATCATGGGGACACATGGACTGGACAGATGAACGAGAATGGTGAGCGTTTTGCAGACTTTTGCGCCCTGAACCAGCTGGTGATAGGAGGAAGCATCTTCCCACCCCAAGCGCATCCAAAGGCCACATGGAGATCCCGAACCATGTCACGGAGAACCAGATTGACCACATCTGCATTAGCCGCAAATTCAGGAGATCATGGCGGGATGTACGAGTGATGAGAGGTGCTGACGTGTCATCAGACCAACCCCCTTCTTTTAACAACAGTGAGACTTCGCCTCAAGAGATTCACCAAAACCAACAACACACGTACAAGGTACAATGTCGGACTGCTCCGAAATAGGGACACACAAGCAGCATTCCAGATCAGCCTTTCCAACAGGTTTTCCCGCCGCTACAAGAGCTGATAGAAGACAGTGAGACGGACTCGAGACACAGTGGGGAAAACTGCAAGAAGCTCTGGCATGACACATGTGAAGAGATCCTTGGCAAGAAGAAGGCCCAGCACAAAGAATGGATCTCGCCGACACCATCCACAAGTGGAAACAAGGAGAGAGAAGAAAGCTACACTGAACACGAGCCGAACAAGAGCAGCTAGGGCAAAGGCACAGGAAGAGCACACAGCAGCGAACGGAGAAGTAAAGAAGAGCATCAAGAAGGACAAGAGGGACTACTTTGACGACCTGGCCAGCCAAGCAGAGGCAGCAGCCGGACAGGGGAATCTGAAGGACCTGTACCTGGTGACCAAGAAGCTGACGGGTAAATTCCAGCAGACAGACAAGCCAGTTTAGGCAAGAACGGAAAAACCCCCTGACAACAAACCGAGGAACAGCTGAAACGATGGGCAGAACACTTCAGGGAGCTGCTGAACCGCCCCGCCCCTGACGCACCACCAGACATCCCACCTGCAGAGACTGACCTGCCCATCAGCTGACCAAAACCCCCAAAGGCAGAGATCAAGAAGGCATCATGACTCTGAAAATGGGAAGGCTGCAGGGCCGGACGAGATTTCCCGCAGAAGCCATCAAAGCAGACATAGAGACAGCTGTCAACATGCTATACAGCCTCTTCAGCAAGATTGGGAGAAGGAGGAGGTACCGGCTCAGTGGAAAGAAGGAATCATCATCAAGCTGCCGAAGAAAAGGGACCTCAGGGGGCTGCAGCAATACCCAGGGATCATGCTCCTGTCAACGCCAGGCAAGGTTCTCAACAGGGTTCTATGGAGAGAATGAAAGAGGCCGTCGACCCCAAGCTCCGAGACCAGCAGGGAGCTTCCGGCAGAACAAATTTATGTGCCGACCCGATCGCCCGCCTGCGCATCATCGGGAGCAGTCGCTGGAGTGGAACTTCCCCTTTACATCAACTTCATAGATTATGAGAAGGCTTTCGACAGTGTGGACGAGAGATGCTGTGGAAGCTGCTGAGGCATTACGGAGTCCCCCCCAGAAAATCATCTCCCTCATCGGGTGCACCTACCAAGACATGAACTGCAGGATTGCCCCCGCCGGCCCCCTGTCCGAAAGTTTTGAGGTGAAGACCGGAGTTCGGCAGGGATGCCTGCTGTCGCCGTTCCTCTTCCTCCTGGTCATTGACTGGATCATGAAAAAACCCCTACAACAGGCAGAAACAACGGTTACCAGTGGACACTCTGGACGCAGCTCGACGACCTTGACTTCGCTGACGACCTGGCGCTCCTGTCACACAGCCACAGCCAGATGCAGGACAAGACCACTCGCTTGGGGAGACCACATCAGCCGGGACAGGGCCTCAGATTAACAGGGAAAAAGACCGAGCTGATGAAAATCAACACCACTGCCAACACACCAGTCACAGTCGATGGAGAGCCCATCAGGGAGGTGGAGTCTTTCGTCTACCTGGGAAGCGTGGTTGGGCCAACAGGGAGGCACGGACCGAGACGTCACAGCCAGAATTGGCAAGGGGAAGAGCAGCTTTCGTCATGCTCAAGAACATCTGGGCATCTGGAGGAATCAGCATAAGAACCAAATCCGCATCTTTTAACTCCAATGTGAAATTTAGTTCTGCTCTACGGATGCGAGACGTGGCGAACAACACAGACGATGCAACAAAAGATTCAGACATTCTTCAACACCTGTCTGAGGCGCATCTACAAATCCGATGGCAGGACAAGGTCCGAAACGTGGGGGGTCAGGAACCAGTGGCCAAGCAGATACTGCGAAGGAAGTGGGCTGGATCGGACACACCCTCAGGAAGCCGCATCCAGTACCACACGCCAAGCCCTGACCTGGAACCCACAGGGGAAAAAGAAAGAGAGGCCGGCCTCGCAACAGCTGGAGACGAGACACTGAGGCGGAGTTGAAAACAACAAGGAACAAATGGACTGGGGAATGACCAGAACAGCCCAGAACAGAGTGCGAGGCGAAGAGTCGTTGATGGCCTATGCTCCACCGGGAGCGACGGGCATAAAAGAAAAAAATGAATCCTATCCCACTAAGTTTCAATAGTGTGCCCTTAGTAAATAATTTTGTTCCTCCCTTTGTCTCTTTCATTCATAAGTCATCTTTGATCATGAAATGACGTATGTACCTCCCTCCTCCTCCATTCTTAGGCAAATTTCTTACAACGCTAATTTATCTTAACTTTTTTCTTTCCTAGCAGCCACTGTCCATAATACAACACAATATCCTCACGTGGTGGCGCACCACATCACATATGTGTCAAAAAATGTGTCACCCACGCTGTTTTCCCACTTCCTTTAGAACCAGCAATCACACAGGTTCAGTGGTGTTCTTATTTTAGATCGATAGTCTTATCAGACCTACAGTTTCCACACAATAATCCGGCAATATTTCCCAAGACCTGCAAAAATGGGATCCACGCAGCGCGTTCCACCGTCCTGCCCAACAAAAGAGCGAGAACGATGAGAGAACTGTCCTGACAACGATCGCTGGTCAAAATTTCAACCAGCCCCCCAGCTCACCCCACCTCTACCTCAGCATTGGACACGTGAGCAGTAGAGAGAAGGGGAGGTGTGGGTAGGGAAGTGGCATGGGGGTGAGGAGGAGGGAAAAAACAGTATCAGCTGAGTTGATCAAAATGTCCTGTTCATGATCTCTCTGATGGGGTTGAGCAATAGAGAAGGGGAAAAAGTGGGGATGTGAGGTAGGCAATGGTGGGTGGTGGCTGTGGGGGGAAGTGCGTGGTGCTTGTCCAAAATCAACGCCCTGATGTGCTCCTAATCAATGTTCTTTCATGCCCCTACTTATTTATGCTTTATCAGCTGATCTATCTATCTATCTATCTATCTATCTATCTATCTATCTATCTATCTATCTATCTTACCAGTGTAATAGGTCTCTTTATCAATATATATCATACATCCATAAATGATTTCCCTCTGTTGCCACAAAAAATCAAAGGGAATAATGCAGGAAGCAACATCACAGGAATGCCACTATATACGCTATGACATCCTTCCTCTTTTCCTCACTTTGGAGGATGCTGATGGCCTCACTTAATGCCTGAAATATCAGTAACACCATCCTAGTTTCGTTTCTTCGTATTTTGTTAATCCCTTTTGATGGTATTATATCCCTTTTATGATATTCTATAATCAACAATATATAAAGTTACTTTGTATTTTGACAATCCCTTTTGATTATATTCTGTCCCTTTGATGATATTGTGTCATCAACAATATAAAAATCCGACGTTGTTTCCAAGCCCTCATTATGCACCGCTTATGGAGATGCTGATTACACGATCTATTATCACATGAAAATCATCCCAGAAATCAATGCATCACGTTAATATTCTATTTATCCCTAGTTAATATTAATTTTTCTTTCTTTTAATGTTTGGAGATGACTTGGTCGTCTACAACCTAGTAAATTTGTGTTTCTAAAAAATATAAACTGGCAACATTCATTGTATTTTATCATTCGGTAACAGGAAATGTATCCTTTAACTTTTCAACAAGCTGAGAGACAATGTCGAGTGCTTGCCTTTTAGATTCGACGGTGTAGCTTGTCTTACGCTGCTCACAGGCTACAACAAAGGTTGTGCAGTAGGTGGTGTGTAAAGGTTTCCATACTGAATGATTTGATGAAACTGAAGCAGAAGAATCAAATCTTAAATATAAGTATAAACAGTGCTATACGTTTTTCACATTGTTGGGTGATTGAGTGACATAAATCAGTCTAATAAGTATGTGTTTTATTGCATACTTTATTTTACATATAATATGCTATACAGCCTTGTCAGGAGAACGCTTGAAGAAACAGAGACAGAACATTTATGGATATCGTCTGTTTTCAATGGAGGAACTGGATTCGATCCCGGTGCTGGCATTGTATACTTTATTTTACATATAATATGCTATACAGCCTTGTCAGGAGAACGCTTGAAGAAACAGAGACAGAACATTTATGGATATCGTCTGTTTTCAATGGAGGAAGGTGGATTCGATCTCGGTGCTGGCATATCCACATCAAATGCAAATACAATCGTTGACTACATAATCGGATCAGTGTTTGTTTTCCCGCTATACAATACGAAATACATGTGATAAATGTTTTCCTCATGTCCATCGTCCTTTGCGTTTGTCTTATTCACTTAAATAAATAAAACTTTATTGATCATCAGTATGACAAGCACTCCAAAGCAATCATCTGGGTATTAAAAAGAACTACCAGGAAGGGTGTTGAAGATCTGATTTGCACTAAAACATCTACAGATTACAAAGTAGATGAACTAATCACTTCGCGCAACGAAAAGAATATAACTGTCAGTTAAAGAGATAAAAGCAATTTTCATTAACTCTATTTTGAATAAGAAAGAGAAGAATTTGGCGTTGTTTCGGAAAGTTTCGTTGCAGAAATGTTACCAAAACTTCATCGCTGTTAGTTTTGTAGGACATATAGAGTAAAAAACACCCCAACAGAGCTGAGTGTCTTAAAAAAGGTAAGTTCAATTGTTGAACTCCACTATCAAAAGATATTCTTTACACCGAGAATCACCGAATTTAAAGGGAAGCTTTGAGAGCATCAATATAAAAACAAATACACATGCTAGGAAATTAGAACGATTAAGAAGTTAAGACTCAGGAGGATTCTGCTAAAATGAATTTTAGAAGAAAAATATTCATCTCATCATCAAAGTTTAAGTGGGTCCGTAGTCGAGTGGTTAGAGTGGCTGGCAGTGTAATTGGAGGTTGCTGATTCAAAGCTCTTGTGGGATCGGGTGTGTTCGGTTTGTAAACCGCCTTTGCCAGCAGTAAATGGGTACCTAGGCAGAGGAAGGAGGGGATTAGCATAGTCAGAAATGATAATGGAATGCACTATCTGATGATTTCCCTGTAAGCATCAAGGTGAGTATTTTGAATTAACTAGGCAATGAAGATCAAAATTGGAAAAGTAACAAAAATGAAAAATGCCAACCCTCGTGAGTAAATAACTGAGCAATCTCTGTAGCACCCGCAAACGCTGTCTTCAGTAAAACCAAAGTGCACAGCCGCTGAAAAGGCAAGCACACTATACTGGCACACTAGATTACATGGTCTTTTCATGACAGTATCATTACAAAAGTGGTGAAGATAGAAGACTATTTTAAAGGCTTAGTGATATAGCACTCGTTTTCCAAAATAATGAACCACAGCTAAACCTTGATTATCTGTTCCAGTTTCTAAAGAAAAAGGTAAAATGCTGAACTGATTTTGCTTATCCACTGCGTTGCAGACGAGAACTTAATCCAAAACCATTTAAAGGAAAAAAGTAACTCTTCACAAACAACAACAACAACAACAAAAACAAGCAACTAATCAACCACCTGAAGTAGAACCTTGCATCTATATCAATGAGGGTTCCACAAACAAGAGTCAATAGATTGTTGAATCTACATGATGTTATGAAAAGCACCGTCACAACTTGAACACATTTCTCTGTACGAACAAGAACTAACAATACTGGACAAGACCAGCGATCAACACCAAACAATCCTGTACGGTAAAAAAGTGGTGAAGTCCGAAAGCAGCGTGGTTAACGCCGTTGGCACCAGACTGGGATGATCATTTACTGAAGCAACTTTGTAGACTGGACCCGCATCTCTACTGAGGTTGCAAGAACAAACCACTGCTGGTGCTGGTTAGTAGATTTACCTTCATTGACAAACGATCTTTCGTCTATGTGCAGTCAGTACCAGGGTTTGTTTACACACTTTTAGTTGCAAAGCTGGGTGACTGCAGGCGGAAATTTAGACAAATTTTCACAGGTATTTGAAATAACTCCGCCAGTTAACATAGAGAAACGAATCACAAGGCAAAACACGACGAGTTTCGACCTCTTACGTCTTCTTCAGGCAAGACTTGCAACAGTCAGGTCAAGGAAAATGAAAACGAGCAATCACTTCTCTCCTCAAATTCGGCTCAAGATGGGCCTTGAATGAATTTGGGAAGATAAGTAGTTAAAGATTAAAGTTTGAGAAGATACGTATTTCAAATACCTTTTAGAATTTATACACTTTTTTCAATTTGCATCTCAAATGAAAACAAATGTTTAAATAAATACAATACTGTTAATATTTGTTGTTGTTGTTTGCTAAACTTAGAACAAAGGGAGCTGGTGTAGTTTCCGCCCTTCCAGCCTGGTGCAATGGATGGCAGATATTTCATTGTTCATAGCGAAATAGATGGTTCTCTGTGAGCCTTTTCAGCGATATTTTCAGTTCCTGAAAAAGCTTGTACAACACTTCTTGCGTGTAATTGTATAGTACATAAACTGTGGAAGTTGAAATGCATGAATGCTTGTGTGTGTGTGTGTGTGTGTGTGTGTGTGTGCGTGCGTGCGTGCGTGCGTGCGTGCGTGCGTGCGTGCGTGCGTGCGTGCGTGCGTGCGTGCGTGCGTGCGTGTGTGTGTGTGTGTGTGTGTGTGTGTGTGTGTGTGTGTGTGTGTGTGTGTGTGTGTGTGTGTGTGTGTGTGTGCGTGCACACGACATATTGAAACGAGAGTTTCTTCTTACTGACACAAGGCTGTACTTTTTACTTCTGGGAAAAGTCCAGAGGACGTCCGTAAACAACCAGATGATATGAGGAAAGGCCAGACTTATGGACTCTGTGGGTTGGTTCCCACGTTGCTTCTCCAGTTTGCGACTAGTTTCTAAACATTAAAGATGCCCCTCGAGTTCAGGAAAAATGGGAGAGAATGATGAGGCCTCCAGCGCCAACCCAATCACAAGAGAAAATCCACAATAAACCATGAACAAGTGAGATTTGTACGTATCAGTGAAAACAAAATCACTGAGCGTGAAATGACGATTTACAGGACGAAAAAAGGCTGCATGAAAACTCTAAGGTATGAGCAGAAACGCGCTGCGTCAGCAGATAAGACGTCTGAAATCCAAGACCAGGAGTCACACCACACTGCCAAGGACATCTACGCTGATAATTCAGATGAGGAGCTTGTACAGGCCCTGGATGGCAGACCCCATAAAGTCAACTTGCCAACCGCAAAATGCAAGAGAGAAATGAGGTAGATTAGATGAAAGCTGCACTGACTGGATGCTCTGATGGGAAAGAGCACACTGGAGAGGTTGCATATACAGCCTGTAGAGATGCCATTGGAGTAACACAAAGGACTTCAACAATCCAGATGTCTTCAAGAGATGGATAACATCTGGAAGAGAAAAGGAACCCACAGGATCAGACAAAGGTTGCGTCACAATTTGGGAGAAAGGGGACAAAGAAACTCTTTGAAGATCTGGAAGCAAATACAGTGCTGTCAGCAAGCAGAATCAGCAAGAGAGAGAGAGAGAGAGAGAGAGAGAGAGAGAGAGAGAGAGAGAGAGAGAGAGAGAGAGAGAGAGAGAGAGAGAGAGAGAGAGAGAGAGGAGCAAACAGAGGGAACTGAAAGATTGCTTCTTTAGAGACTCTTTCTACATCTGCCGTTAACTATTTCAGCAGCCCAAGTCAGGAACACTCAGAGTGGATATCAGCTCTTAAGCAGTATTTCAAGAAAACATTTTCCGACCCTCAGAAGGCACCGCTTGTAATGCAGGGCTTGGCGCAGCCTGCAGTGCCATAGAAAATGTCCAGTTATATGCCACCAACACTGGACCTAAAGGAACACCATGTTTAACGTAATGGAAATCACCCAATGGCCTTCTTTTGCTTAACAAACTCTAAGATGAGCACGAAGAAACATCATGATCAGCAAATGATGGAACACAGCTGATGAATTTTATAGGAGCTGGCGTCAATTGGCATCAACTAGTTCAGACCATCGTCACTTCTGAACATTGAAGGCGAATCTTTTTCTTCTCTCTCATGGTTGCGAGGTTGCCTGATACCTATTAGAAAAGGAGCACTTGTATGTGGCAGTCCTAAAACAACACAAATCGTTAAGGTAGAGAGGAAGGCACGCTGCAATGAATCACACTATCAACAAACGCCTGTCTGGCACTTCACTCGCACCACTAGCACTGACTGGCCAACTGATGAGAACACACAACACTCACTGTAAAAAACAACAACTGAAGGATGCACACAAACGCGGGCAATACCCGAGTTATATCAAACGTCACAATGAAGGAGCACATCACACAAATCACACACGGAGTAAATCACATCCACTGGTAATGGATGTATAAGCACAAAAAAGCCTGAAACACAAGAGAAAACATCAGCACAAGAACAACGCATTTCTCGCAGTCTGCAAGTGCCAGCGTGCTGTTCCCACACTACGCGTTGCAAATGCCAGAGTGCTGTTCCCACACTACGCGTTGCAAGTGCCAGCGTGCTGTTCCCACACTTCGCGTTGCAAGTGCCAGAGTGCTGTTCCCACACTACGCGTTGCAAGTGCCAGCGTGCTGTTCCCACACTACGCGTTGCAAGTGCCAGAGTGCTGTTCCCACACTACGCGTTGCAAGTGCCAGAGTGCTGTTCCCACACTACGCGTTGCAAGTGCCAGAGTGCTGTTCCCACACTACGCGTTGCAAGTGCCAGAGTGCTGTTCCCACACTACGCGTTGCAAGTGCCAGAGTGCTGTTCCCACACTACGTGTTGCAAGTGCCAGAGTGCTGTTCCACACTACGCGTTGCAAGTTGCCAGCGTGCTGTTCAAGTGCCAGCGTGCTGTTCCCACACTACGCGTTGCAAGTGCCAGAGTGCTGTTCCCACACAACGCGTTGCAAGTGCCAGAGTGCTGTTCCCACACTACGCGTTGCAAGTGCCAGCGTGCTGTTCCCACACAACGCGTTTTTGCCACATAGCGTTGAAGGTCACAGCGTGCGGTCATCAGCAGTACATATAGAACAGAAACTAAAGAGGGGATTTTCATCTGGGCCGGATGGTTGTGAAGGACCTCGACGTGATATAGCTTGATCTGGCATATGTGTATGGACCACATCCACACAAGAATAATGTGGTTCTTGAGATGCATTATATCCAAAGAACATGAAAGAAATGATGAAGAAGTATTTCTGTGGGTTTTCACTGAGATTCTCCTGGAAAAAGTACACAGCAGACTGGATCAGTCTGAAACTGAGCACAACAACGGGTTGTACAATTTCTGAATATTGTTTGTTTGGCAAAGCAGGGATGTATGTGTTCAGCAGACTTCGGGAACTGATATCAAATCCTCCTCTTAAAGCCTTCATTGAGGGCACACCACCAAAGAAAATGAAACACACAAACTGCTGAAACACTTAGATGAGTTAGTTGCTTCATTCAGGATGAGTTTCAAACCAAAGATCACTGGCTGTGGAAACGAACAGTAGCTTAAGGTTTACATTCAGTGTCACCATCCTATTCCAACAGTGACAGAAGATTCAATCATGCAGCTTGGAAGATTAAATTAATCATGATTCTTGTAAAAGACACAAAGAGCAAAAACAAAACCAAAGTAATGGTAGAAGAAAGCCTGCATGTAATAAACCAGTGCGGCCTTTGTAGTTGATCCTGAAGCACGTCTGTCTTCCACCGATATTTGCTGTCAACACTAGCACAGTGAACTCAATGGAAGCCAAAGATCAACAGGTGCACAAGAAAATGGTTTGGTGTTCCACCTTGTTGCTCTGACGTTGTGCTCTACTGTTGCCAAAGTTGAGGCTACCATTGAATTGTAACCTCCATCCGTCCATGATGTCAGAGCAAACAAACCATGGTACAGGTGGTAAAATCATGGAAAGCAGCTGTAATGTTTCATTTGACTGAGGCAATCGTGCATGTGTTTTATTTTGAAGGCGATCAAATTTTTCTGAGTGATTGTGGCTATGTACATTTGAGTCGCTCTTGAAACCAACCTGTTGAGGTTAGAATTAGTCTTCAATAGATGCTTTGATGGGCAAGAACTCCGGTGTTTGGAAGTTGGTGGTCAACGCAATGTGTTGTACTCATTCGTTTGTGCAGTATAGATCGTGGATTGAGGTAGGCGATGGCGGAGCCGAACCGATCTATGTCCGTTTGTCATTGTGAACTAATTTTCTTTTGTTGTAGGCGAATGGTATGTGCATAACGTCCATACTAGTTAAGTAGTGCCATTATGAATGCCTGTATGTGGATGATGAGCCTGTTGAATTGTGATGTATCGAGCAGGTAGTATGAGTCCTTATTTTCTGTGTTGCAGGTTTTCTTTTCTTTCTTTACTTTAGATTTTTTACTACTTTACTCGTGTTTACGCCTGTTCGTCAGTGTCTGCTCCTTGTTACGCCATTATATTTAACCTCAGTCATCAATCAGTCGTCGTCTTCACCTTCGGTCATCGTTCGTCATTGTCAATGTATCAATATTACAGCAAGTGTAATCATATGAACATTTCAACGTATGAAGGTGAACTATATTATTTACATTCATTATCTTCGACGTCAGTTACTTGTGGACGTGAGAGATATGCTGGACGGTATTCTATGTGATGTATTGGGAGGAACTTCCTATTGTGAACCGTCGTTGAACGTTCAGTATGCAAGGACAATAAGAAGTTACGTCGTGTGCTAAAAGACATTTTATCCTGTGGTTTCACCATCGTGTGTGTAGCAAGATAGTATATGTGAACTGTTACATACGTAAGGGAATTTTTTCCCGCGGACCCATCACCGTGCGTGCAGCCAGACAGCATCAACGACTGTTACGTGCCTAAGGACATCGTCGTTGCAGTCCAGCTATCACGTGTTCACCAGCAGACGGCCAAGTAACCAGGAGGACGTTGTGATCTTGCAGATTGAAGATACGATTCTTGTTGTTAATACAGGCAGACACCTGCATGCATACACGCATCAGTGTTTTGGCTTGTAATCTTGTAAATGGTCAGTGAATGTGTGAGTGATTGAGTGAGTGAATGGATTGTTAGTTTTTATGCACGTAACAGTTCATAGATGTCCTTACATATGTAACGTTTCGTTCATGCTTTGTACAAAACACAATGATTATCAAACTCGATGAGTTTGCATGTGTCGCACAATTTTTTGGTTTGGTCGGTTCTTTTCCGACTACGCTCTCTCTTTCCTGTCGTCGACGAAATTGACGGTCTGGGCGGCTTTTGGACAATCTTGCCATAAGTGCTTATCACTACCGCATGCGAAACACCATCAACCCGGTGGTCTAACAGTAGTTTTCTCGGCCGACTCAGGCGTGTTTCAGTTGTCGCGTCTGACAAACGGTACACTCTTATTTTCGAATTGCTTTCTTTGGTTCACCTTTGGCTTTATCCTTGAATGCGTGAACGAATGAGCCTCTTCGTATTTTTCGGCTATTCGTGCCATTTCACATACGCTTTCGGGTGTTCTTTCTTGGATGAAAGTTGCAATCTCTGGTCCCATCCCTTCCAAGAATTTCTCTTGTAGGTACAGGTCTGAGACATCTTCATAGGTCTTATCCATCCCTGAGATTCGATCCATCTTTCGAGATACCTATCAAGTCTCACGAGTAGTCATTGAAAGACTCCTAGGCTCTCGTTTTGCTGTTCTGAATCGTTGTCTGTAAGACTCAGAAGTCAGTCAGCTCAAAACGATTTAGTAACACTTCCTTTAGGTTTTTATAGTCTTGTGCTTGGGTATCGTCCTATCGGACGTATACCTTACGGGCTTTCCCTTTCAGTAAGGTTCCCAATCGTGTTGCCCATGTCTCTTCGTTCCATTCCTGTATTTTGGCGACCCTTTCGAATTGACTGAGGTACTGTTCCATGTTGCCGCGGTCATCGAAATAAGGGAGGAGAATCTTCATTCCCTCAATGCCTTCGGTCGTGTGTGGCCTCGCGTTCGCATGACCTATGCTATTCTCTTGCACTTTCCATTCTCTCATTCTGATCCTTTTTTGACTTTCTGCTTCTTCTCTCTCTCTTTCTTGCTCTCTCTCTCTTTCTTTTCTCTCTCTCTCTCTCTCTCTCTCTCTCTTCTCTTCCAGCCTTTCTCTTTCTCTCCTCTCTTCTCTTGCTCTTGTTTGACATAGTATATAAGGTCCAAACCAGTAAGACCAAGTAATTTCCCTTCCTCGATGGTCGCCTGAGTAGTGGACGACGCGCTAGCGAACGAAACGGAACTCTGTGAATTATGGCTAGGCAGCTGCCTTCACTCCAACAGCCTGGTCAGTGCTTATGTTTTACGCCTATCTGGCCAGTGCTTATGTTTTACGCCTATCTGGCCAGTGCTTATGTTTTACGCCTATCTGCCTTCACTCCAACAGCCTGGTCAGTGCTTATGTTTTACGCCTATCTGGCACTAGGCCTAGCTGATCTGGTGGGTAGTGCAGGGCCGTCCATACACTAGCCTACGTCTTTTTACTTTTGACGTCACGTACCTTTTGCTTATTACGTCAAGCACTGTCTTGCAGCCTACAGTCTCGCCAAACGATTATATGGAATACCACAGATTAAGTGTATATAGCCTCCTTAGTCTGTGGTAATACTGTGCAGATCTACTTAAACAATACACTAGAGACTATTGGTTCTACAAGAATGCCACAGATCTGCCCCCGTGGGCTCACTTCCCACGCACCGTTCTACACAGAACGAAAACTGAGTATTCTTGACTCGTGACTGATCAGTGAACTTAACGTCTCCACAGTTGGAGCCTCACACAGACTCGTATAAGGAGTTTTACGTCTACTCCTACAGACTCGGATAAGGAGTTTTACGTCTACTCAGACGGAGCCTCACACAGTCGCCTACATCCTACTCTCTACGTTTACCATCCACTACGCAGAAAGTAGACACAACACTAGCAGAACAAGAACAATATGTCTACACACTACTTATTATACGAGTCGATCCCGTAGCAGAAACACACCTTCGGTTCCTAACCACGAATTCTTGTCTATTTCACCAGTCAGTGAAGATCTATACACTATCTTCAAAGACTAACATGGCCAGGTGCCATCTCTTCGACGAAGGCTTGGAATACACTATTCCAACCGCAAATTCGTGCATATAGTAGTATGTAACTACTTTTACGTTATCAACAACTTGCTTCACAGTCACACGACACACGTTCGGTCTACATGACTTGGGCATACACACATGCACACTATGTAAGTAAAAAGAAACAACAGTCTTACGGTGTTATGCTAACTAGCTACACCTCTAATATAGCCCGTGGTCAGGCAAGTACTCTAATGAATGGGTCACGGGTCATGTACCCTCTACCGTTAGGCACCGTGCGCCTCGCCAACCACCCACTGTATATATTTCTACTCGGGTTCGAATCCCTATCGAATCCCCGTTGTGGTTCTCATACAGAACACACCAGCACGTGTCGCTCTGTGGGCCTTCAACAAGACCATAAAAGAAAGTGTACGTTCACAAATGGGTTACAAACGGATGATGACTCCGAGTGGTGCAAATTATGTTTCGGGATGGCGCATGAAAATCCCGGACGCCCCCATTTTTCACACTCTGAGAGGTGGTGTGTGTGTGTGTGTGTGTGGGGGGGGGGGGGGGTGAGTGAAGTGTGAAACGGAGCCTGAGTGGGAGCACACCAACATACGTATCACACCTCACTCACCCCCCCCCCCCCCCCCCCCCCCCCCCCCGAGTGTGACAGAAGCGCTAGCTCAAGGAGAGATACACATGGAGGTACAAAGAAATGCTAAAAGAGACCACACAGGAGGTGAATACTTCCAGAGGAAACACAACGTCACAAAAGTTTCAGCAACAGCATTGTACCCGACAGGGGGTCACGAAGCGTGTTGTGATTCGTCGTCCGCAGAATGGAACCAGGGTTTGGAGGGTCTTGTGGATGACTGGGAGTGCGCAGAATGGAACCAGGGTTTTAGGGGTGTTGTGGATGACTGGGAGTGCGCAGAATGGAACCAGGGTTTGCAGGGTCTTGTGGGTGACTGGGAGTGCGCAGAATGGAACCAGGGTTTGAAGGGTCTTGTGGATGACTGGGAGTCCGCAGAATGGAACCAGGGTTTGAAGGGTCTTGTGGATGATTGGGAGTCCGCAGAATAGAACCAGGGTTTTAGGGTCTTGTGGATGACTGGGAGTTCGCAGAATGGAACCAGGGTTTTAAGGGTCTTGTGGGTGACTGGGAGTTCGCAGAATGGAACCAGGGTTTGGAGGGTCTTGTGGGTGACTGGGAGTCCGCAGAATGGAACCAGGGTTTGCAGGGTCTTGTGGGTGACTGGGAGTCCGCAGAATGGAACCAGGGTTTGCAGGGCATTGTGCATTGAGTGGGAGTCCACTGAATGGAACCAGAGTTTGCAGGGCCTTGTGGATGACTGGGAGTGCACTGCAGACCATCTGGAATGGGAAGATTATCCAGAGACCTTCAGGAAGGTTGGCATGACACCAAATATAGTATTCCGCTCTGATTCATCAAACATTATGATGATTAGGCTCACCGTGCTACAGGAAATTAGAAGAGAAGAAGCCAAGTGGGCCAGTCTAGCCAGCGGCTTGAAGGAATCTAGCTTTCAAGCAAAGTCATCACCACAGTGTTCGAACAACGAGGTTGCATGTTCATCTGCTCATGATCTTTCAAAACAGCTCTTTATTTGGACAGAAAGACCCTTTCCCCAACGAGTGCTGTTGAATCTCAAATTTTTTTGAAGCAGGACCCCAAAATCTACCTAATGTCCCGGCCCTCCCCCCCCTCCGGGTGAAAGTTCTGGCCGAAACACTTGTACAGGCTGACGGGTTGTGTGTGTGTTGTGTGTTGTGTGTTGGGGGTGTGGTGGTTTTGTGTGTGTTGAAGAAGAGAGAGAGAGGAGAAGAGAGAGGGGGGTTAAGCGGGGGGTTGTTGATTTCTCCCCTTTTTCTTCCAATAAAGCACGTGTGGGTGTAAAAATTAACGGGGCAGAAGTTTTTATTATCTGGGGTTACGTACGTATTTTAGGAATGTTTAGCACAGGCTCGCACATTTTCTCACACCACCCACACACCACCACACACACACACACCACACACACACACACCACACACACACACACACACACACACCACACACACACAAACACGTTTTTTTTTAAAATGACAGGCCAAAAACTAAAAACAGAGCTTTATATCGAAACAGTTTTCTGACAAAATTTATCCCAAACTGGTAAGAAATCATTTATCATTCTAAAATACAAAAAATATCTGCAATTTCTATTGAACATGCAAAAAAACCTGAAACTTCACCACCATTGCATTTACACGTCCACCCCCCCTTTTTTCAAGGCTAATTTACACATGCAAAAAATATTCCCCCAAAATTAAAACATAATAACACAGAGTATAGCTAAAATGCTTAACTGCGTAGGTTAAAGACACGTGTGTTGGTGGTGGTTTGTTGGTTTTGGTGGTGGTTTTGTGGGGTGTGGGTTTTGGGGTGTGTGTGTTGCCACAACCAAACGGGCACAAAAAGGGTCTTCTTTTTAAAGATCTTTAACTTCCACGCCCTACGACGAAAAATTAAGAAAAAAATTTTAACTTTTAAGTTTAAAAAACCAATTTCCCTTCCCACAAATTCGCGACTCCAACCACGGCAAAGTCACAGCTAAAGGGAATTTGTGAGAAGGCAATTTTTTTTCCAAAAATCTCGATTTTTTTCGCTAACAAATGGAATAAGTCTAACTTTTTCCATTTCGGTGGGGTGTGGTGTTTTAAACCCTGGGTGTTTTCGAGGGGGGAAGGGACACGCAAGCCCAAACACACCACACTTTTTAAACATCTCATTCATAAAAATGCTTTCTCACATCAAACCACTGTAAACTTAATTTTACTACACATTTCATAGAAAAAAACCCCAAAAACTATGGAATCAAACAAATAAAACATTCTCTCTTTCCTAACTTCACAAAATCTTTCTAAAACTCATTAACTAACCCGGTATAAAAATTTTCTATTTTACCTGGCCCAGGGATTTTAACTATTTCGAACACTTCTTTTCTTTTCTTTTTTTTTTTTCTTTTTTCTTTTATTTCACTTTCACAAGCACACACAAAGCGGGACTGGTCTTTGGGCGCTGGCGCCTGTCAGGGGAGACGGCCCCTGGCGGTCTTCGAGAAAATGGGGCTGGGCCAAATATAGGTCGAACCCCATTGAAATAGAACATGACTATCACATCGTCGTTTTCCTTTTTTTCTTCCTGCATTAACCATTGCACTCCTCTCTCTCTCAGTCCCTTTTTCAAAAGGACATGTTCTTTTCTTTTCTTTTTTTTTCTTCTTTTTTTCCCTCTTTTTAGCAACTCCCTCCCCCACATCTCTCCTAATCCTTCCCGCAGACTACTCTCTAAACTCTCAACTTTGGTTCCTCTCTCCCCCCTCATCCTCCCCTCTTCTCTCCCAAGATTTCACTCAACCCCTCTCCTTCTCTCTTTCGTTCCCCCGTTTCTCCCCCTTTTCCCCCTCACATCCTTTTTATTCTTTCCACTTCCAAAAAAGGGCGGGACCATTTGGGCATATTTTTACCCTTATACCCAATTATCCCCTCTAATTCCATTGATATTTAAATCATGACAGTCACCCCACCGCCTTTCTCTCTGGGGGGCAATTGGTCTTTTAAATTTATTACTAGATTTTCACCCCCACCACACACTCCTTTCCCCCTTTCCACTTAACTGGGGCCGTGTGTTAATTTGTGGGCACGGTCACTCTAAATTGCAATGACGGGGGGCCCGACTCTGACCAAACCCACCGAACCTGTCGTCCCGCCCTCAACTGCTGCTGCTCCCCCCGGGGGCTAAAACGGGGTGGATCCGAACCAGACCCCACGGGCGCCCAGTATTGAGTTTAACTTATTCTAAAAAACCTGGACCCGACTTGTTTTCTATTTTTTACCGTGACAATTTCCCCTTTCAAAAGACAAACACCGACGTCTCAAAACCCCCGGGACAAAAAAAACAACAACCGAAAATTGGGGACACACAGCTCACTGCAAAGTTTGAAAAAAAACTTTGAACCAACTTTTAAATTATAAAATATATCATTAAGGGTACCACCCTGAGTTTTCGTTGACGTGCCTCTTGCGTTATTTCATTTTTTTATAAAAGACCTCGGCCACTTATCCTTTCCCCCACCGCATTTGCCACCTCCTTTCACAATTCTTATAAAACAAAAAAATGAACGCGATCCATGACACTTCACTGAGGGAAACCCATCCCACTTATTCAAAAAATGCATCATAAAAAACGACTGTATCTCCAAGCATAACTACATCCACAAACAATCTCACAAAAAAATATGAACAATCCACACAAAAAAAAATATGAACCATAGCCAAAGGGAATAACCCTACCAACAAAAAACGTAATCAACACATATACAACAAAGCCCCCCCAGCTGACTTCCTCTATTGCAGCTTGCTAACTACGCGACTTTTAAAAATCACTCCGACTTTCTTCGACCTGGGAAAGACGCACTCGTACCTTAGGGGTGCATGCCTTGCCCCAAAGCACACTCGCGTTTTTTTCAACTGCGCCTCCGCAGGAATTTGGTGGTTTATGATCTCTCTATCACGAACTCTTTCCCCAAAAAGTATTTTTGGGAAATTTTCCACGGCCCCACAACAGCTAAAAACTCCTCTCACATTGGTACCCTTTTTCACACTTTGTCAAATCCTGCTAGCATATCTCCCCAGGGAAACCCACTCCTTCATGCTCCCGCAACAATACTGCACCTAACCCACCGCCTGATGCATCGTCCGCAACAAAAATGGTTTGGGACATATCCGGTAGCTTCAAGATGGGACGGGAACCTATCTTTCCAACACCGTCTGCAGTGCTTGCTCTGCAGCGTCTGACCACTCGACCACTGCCGGTTTCCCTGCCTTGACCAAATCCTGAGAGATCTTTGATTGCAGCAAAATTGGGACAAACTCCCTATAGAACCCAATAAAACCTAGCAGACTCCTGACTTCGTTTTGTCTTTGGTCTCTCTGAATTAAATCATCTTTTCCCACCTTTCCCTTTCCGGTGCTTTGTGTCGCCTCCGACAATAAAACCTAGGAACTCCGGGCTTGGAAAACCAACCTGGCACTTTTTTGGGGTCTGGCGGGAATTGGCTTGTCTCAACCTCTCTAAAACTGCTCCTAGCTGCCTCAAATGCTCCTCCCATGTCTCGGATGCTATCAGAATGCATCCATAAAATTTCACAACGCTTCCAATCCCGTCAATAATTCCTCATCATCCGAGAGAAACTGCAGGTGCGTTGACCATCCCCAAAAAGGGAAATACTCGCCACTGGTATAGCCCCATAGGAGTGGAGAAAGCTGTGACTTCCTTTGAGTCCTCACTCAAGGCTATTTGCCAGTAACCCTTGCTCAGATCTACCTGGGGAAATACTGGCTCTGCTGTGGCGATCTGAGCGAACAGGTCTTCCATGTTCGTATGACCTCTTTCATCACCTTGGGGACACTGTTCAGACGTCATAGTCGACACAGAATTTGATGCTCACCTGACTTTTCCTCACAAGACGACGGTGCACTATGATGATTTGGACGGTTCAATCACCCCAAGTCCAACATCTTTTCTACCTCCTCCTCGATCACTTGCTTGGTGGGATATGGATCGGTAGGCTTTTCACATGTACGGTTTTTTGCGATGTTAAAATCCACCGTACATGTTTTCTAGAGTTGTCCTGCCCGGTTTATCATCAGGGACGCCCTATACTGTTCTAGAGCCCCCCAACTTCCCCTGTCTCCTACGTCTAGCCCTTCATACAGTGACACATCCCTGTATGACTCTTCTCCTGGAAAAATCAGGCAAAAAAATTCCCCCTTCTTCTCGGGTCTCCTTCACCTCCATCAAAGATTGCGCTGCGCCTGTGCTGATCCACGCTGAAAATATTTGCGGAGCAAATTTGCATGGAAAAATTTTTTATTTCCCATTCACATCGATTCGGTAGTCCTATCTACCTTTTCAATGATGGGAATGGTCCCTTCCAATGCATCAGCAGCTTGTTGTGATCCGTGGGAAGCAGTAACAGGGCTTGATCTCCCACCTTGAGGAATTGGGTTCCTCAACCCTTTCCCGTCATACGCTTCTTTTGACGACCCTAGCCCCTGCAAACTCTCCCTTGCGACCTTACATGTCTCCTCGAGCCTATTGCGTAGGTCCACCAATACTGATAATTTGGGTTTTGACCTCTTCACTTGTCTCCACCACAGCTCTTTGAGACACCTGGTCCCGAACTGTCCCCCATACAGCAGCTCAATGGCAAAGCCTGTCTTTCTGAGGGTTGTAGGCAACAGCCGCTATGTGCGTCCAACGGGCCTTTCCACAAGCTTCTTAAGATGCCTTCGCCCGTTTAATCTTTCACCAAACCATTGCATTGTGGAGG
>CM031605.1:57689746-57712246 GCA_018398815.1 Conus ventricosus
AATCCCAATAAACCATGAACAGTGAGATGATACAGAAAATCACTGAGCGTGAATGACGTACAGGAGAAAAAAGCTCATGAAAACTCTAAGGTAGAGCAGAACGCGCTGCGTCAGCAATAAGACGTCTGAAATCCAAGACCAGGAGTCACACCACACTGCAGGACATCTACGCTGATAATTCAGATGAGGAGCTTGTACAGGCCCTGGATGGCAGACCCCATAAAGTCAACTTGCCAACCGCAAAATGCAAGAGAGAAATGAGGTAGATTAGATGAAAGCTGCACTGACTGGATGCTCTGATGGGAAAGAGCACACTGGAGAGGTTGCATATACAGCCTGTAGAGATGCCATTGGAGTAACACAAAGGACTTCAACAATCCAGATGTCTTCAAGAGATGGATAACATCTGGAAGAGAAAAGGAACCCACAGGATCAGACAAAGGTTGCGTCACAATTTGGGAGAAAGGGGACAAAGAAACTCTTTGAAGATCTGGAAGCAAATACAGTGCTGTCAGCAAGCAGAATCAGCAAGAGAGAGAGAGAGAGAGAGAGAGAGAGAGAGAGAGAGAGAGAGAGAGAGAGAGAGAGAAGAGAGAGAGAGAGAGAGAGAGAGGAGCAAACAGAGGGAACTGAAAGATTGCTTCTTTAGAGACTCTTTCTACATCTGCCGTTAACTATTTCAGCAGCCCAAGTCAGGAACACTCAGAGTGGATATCAGCTCTTAAGCAGTATTTCAAGAAAACATTTTCCGACCCTCAGAAGGCACCGCTTGTAATGCAGGGCTTGGCGCAGCCTGCAGTGCCATAGAAAATGTCCAGTTATATGCCACCAACACTGGACCTAAAGGAACACCATGTTTAACGTAATGGAAATCACCCAATGGCCTTCTTTTGCTTAACAAACTCTAAGATGAGCACGAAGAAACATCATGATCAGCAAATGATGGAACACAGCTGATGAATTTTATAGGAGCTGGCGTCAATTGGCATCAACTAGTTCAGACCATCGTCACTTCTGAACATTGAAGGCGAATCTTTTTCTTCTCTCTCATGGTTGCGAGGTTGCCTGATACCTATTAGAAAAGGAGCACTTGTATGTGGCAGTCCTAAAACAACACAAATCGTTAAGGTAGAGAGGAAGGCACGCTGCAATGAATCACACTATCAACAAACGCCTGTCTGGCACTTCACTCGCACCACTAGCACTGACTGGCCAACTGATGAGAACACACAACACTCACTGTAAAAAACAACAACTGAAGGATGCACACAAACGCGGGCAATACCCGAGTTATATCAAACGTCACAATGAAGGAGCACATCACACAAATCACACACGGAGTAAATCACATCCACTGGTAATGGATGTATAAGCACAAAAAAGCCTGAAACACAAGAGAAAACATCAGCACAAGAACAACGCATTTCTCGCAGTCTGCAAGTGCCAGCGTGCTGTTCCCACACTACGCGTTGCAAATGCCAGAGTGCTGTTCCCACACTACGCGTTGCAAGTGCCAGCGTGCTGTTCCCACACTTCGCGTTGCAAGTGCCAGAGTGCTGTTCCCACACTACGCGTTGCAAGTGCCAGCGTGCTGTTCCCACACTACGCGTTGCAAGTGCCAGAGTGCTGTTCCCACACTACGCGTTGCAAGTGCCAGAGTGCTGTTCCCACACTACGCGTTGCAAGTGCCAGAGTGCTGTTCCCACACTACGCGTTGCAAGTGCCAGAGTGCTGTTCCCACACTACGCGTTGCAAGTGCCAGAGTGCTGTTCCCACACTACGTGTTGCAAGTGCCAGAGTGCTGTTCCCACACACGCGTTGCAAGTGCCAGCGTGCTGTTCAAGTGCCAGCGTGCTGTTCCCACACTAACGCGTTGCAAGTGCCAGAGTGCTGTTCCCACACAACGCGTTGCAAGTGCCAGAGTGCTGTTCCCACACTACGCGTTGCAAGTGCCAGCGTGCTGTATCCCACACAACGCTGTTTTTGCCACATAGCGTTGAAGGTCACAGCGTGCGGTCATCAGCAGTACATATAGAACAGAAACTAAAGAGGGGGATTTTCATCTGGGCCGGATGGTTGTGAAGGACCTCGACGTGATATAGCTTGATCTGGCATATGTTATGGACCACATCCACACAAGAATAATGTGGTTCTTGAGATGCATTATATCCCAAAGAACATGAAAGAAATGATGAAGAAGTATTTCTGTGGTTTTCACTGAGATTCTCCTGGAAAAAGTACACAGCAGACTGGATCAGTCTGAAACTGAGCACACAACGGGTTGTACAATTTCTGAATATTGTTTGTTTGGCAAAGCAGGGATGTATGTGTTCAGCAGACTTCGGGAACTGATATCAAATCCTCCCTCTTAAAGCCTTCATTGAGGGCACACCACCAAGAAAAATGAAACACACAAACTGCTGAAACACTTAGATGAGTTAGTTGCTTCATTCAGGATGAGTTTCAAACCAAAGATCACTGAGCCTGTGGAAACGAACAGTAGCTTAAGGTTTACATTCAGTGTCACCATCCTATTCCAACAGTGACAGAAGATTCAATCATGCAGCTTGGAAGATTAAATTAATCATGATTCTTGTAAAAGACACAAAGAGCAAAAACAAAACCAAAGTAATGGTAGAAGAAAGCCTGCATGTAATAAACAGTGCGGCCTTTGTAGTGATCCTGAAGCACGTCTGTCTTCCACCGATATTTGCTGTCAACACTAGCACAGTGAACTCAATGGAAGCCAAAGATCAACAGGTGCACAAGAAAATGGTTTGGTGTTCCACCTTGTTGCTCTGACGTTGTGCTCTACTGTTGCCAAAGTTGAGGCTACCATTGAATTTGTAACCTCCATCCGTCCATGATGTCAGAGCAAACAAACCATGGTACAGGTGGTAAAATCATGGAAAGCAGCTGTAATGTTTCATTTGACTGAGGCAATCGTGCATGTGTTTATTTTGAAGGCGATCAAATTTTCTGAGTGATTGTGGCTATGTACATTTGAGTCGCTCTTGAAACCAACCTGTTGAGGTTAGAATTGTCTCTATAGATGCTTTGATGGGCAAGAACTCCGGTGTTTGGAAGTTGGTGGTCAACGCAATGTGTTGTACTCATTCGTTTGTGCAGTATAGATCGTGGATTGAGGTAGGCGATGGCGGAGCCGAACCGATCTATGTCCGTTTGTCATTGTGAACTAATTTTCTTTTGTTGTAGGCGAATGGTATGTGCATAACGTCCATACTAGTTAAGTAGTGCCATTATGAATGCCTGTATGTGGAAGATGAGCCTGTTGAATTGTGATGTATCGAGCAGGTAGTATGAGTCCTTATTTTCTGTGTTGCAGGTTTTCTTTTCTTTCTTTTACTTTAGATTTTTTACTACTTTACTCGTGTTTACGCCTGTTTCGTCAGTGTCTGCTCCTTGTTACGCCATTATATTTAACCTCAGTCATCAATCAGTCGTCGTCTTCACCTTCGGTCATCGTTCGTCATTGTCAATGTATCAATATTACAGCAAGTGTAATCATATGAACATTTCAACGTATGAAGGTGAACTATATTATTTACATTCATTATCTTCGACGTCAGTTACTTGTGGACGTGAAGAGATATGCTGGACGGTATTCTATGTGATGTATTGGGAGGAACTTCCTATTGTGAACCGTCGTTGAACGTTCAGTATGCAAGGACAATAAGAAGTTACGTCGTGTGCTAAAAGACATTTTATCCTGTGGTTTCACCATCGTGTGTGTAGCAAGATAGTATATGTGAACTGTTACATACGTAAGGGAATTTTTTCCCGCGGACCCATCACCGTGCGTGCAGCCAGACAGCATCAACGAACTGTTACGTGCCTAAGGACATCGTCGTTGCAGTCCAGCTATCACGTGTTCACCAGCAGACGGCCAAGTAACCAGGAGGACGTTGTGATCTTGCAGATTGAAGATACGATTCTTGTTGTTAATACAGGCAGACACCTGCATGCATACACGCATCAGTGTTTTGGCTTGTAATCTTGTAAATGGTCAGTGAATGTGTGAGTGATTGAGTGAGTGAATGGATTGTTAGTTTTTATGCACGTAACAGTTCATAGATGTCCTTACATATGAAACGTTTCGTTCATGCTTTGTACAAAACACAATGATTATCAAACTCGATGAGTTTGCTTTGTGTCGCACAATTTTTTGGTTTGGTCGGTTCTTTTCCGACTACGCTCTCTCTTTCCTGTCGTCGACGAAATTGACGGTCTGGGCGGCTTTTGGACAATCTTGCCATAAGTGCTTATCACTACCGCATGCGAAACACCATCAACCCGGTGGTCTAACAGTAGTTTTCTCGGCCGACTCAGGCGTGTTTCAGTTGTCGCGTCTGACAAACGGTACACTCTTATTTTCGAATTGCTTTCTTTGGTTCACCTTTGGCTTTATCCTTGAATGCGTGAACGAATGAGCCTCTTCGTATTTTTCGGCTATTCGTGCCATTTCACATACGCTTTCGGGTGTTCTTTCTTGGATGAAAGTTGCAATCTCTGTCCCATCCCTTCCAAGAATTCTCTTGTAGGTACAGGTCTGAGACATCTTCATAGGTCTTATCCATCCCTGAGATTCGATCCATCTTCGAGATACCTATCAAGTCTCACGAATAGTCATTGAAAGACTCCCTAGGCTCTCGTTTTGCTGTTCTGAATCGTTGTCTGTAAGACTCAGAAGTCAGTCAGCTCAAAACGATTTAGTAACACTTCCTTTAGGTTTTATAGTCTTGTGCTTGGGTATCGTCCTATCGGACGTATACCTTACGGGCTTTCCCTTTCAGTAAGGTTCCCAATCGTTTTGCCCATGTCTCTTCGTTCCATTCCTGTTTTTTGGCGACCCTTTCAAATTGACGGGGGAACTTTTCCATTTTGCCGCGTCATCGAAATAAGGGGGGGAAAAATCTTAAATTCCTCAATGCCCCCGGTCGGTGTGGCCCCCCGGTTCGCAGCCCAAATGCTATTCTCTTGCACTTTCCTTTTCTCCTTCTATCCTTTTTTGACTTTCCTTCTTCTCTCTCTTTTTCCCTTGCTCCCCTTTTCTCTTTTTCCCCTTTTCTCTCTCTCTCTCTCTCTCTCTCCCCTTTTCTTTTTCCAGCCTTTTCTCTTTCTCTCCTCTCTTCTCTTGCTCTTGTTTGCCCATAGAAATATAAGGCCCAAAACCAGAAATGACCAAGAAATTTTTCCCTTTCCTCGAGGGTCGCCTGAGTATTTGGACACGCGCTACCCGAAGGGGGAAAGGGAACTCTGTGAATTATGCTGGGGCCAGCTCCCTTCACTCCAACACCCGGGTCATGTTTAGTTTTACGCCTATCTGGCCAGTGCTTTTTTTTAACGCCTATCGGGCCCAGGGGTTTATTTTTTACCCTACTCCCTTTTAACCCCAACAGCCGGTCATGTTTATGTTTTACGCCTTCTGGCACTAGCCTAGCGATCTGGGGGGTAGTGCGGGGCCGCCCCATACACTAGCCTACGTTTTTTTACTTTTGACGCCCACGTCCCTTTTTTGTTTATTCCGTCAAGCACTGCCCTTGGGCAGCCTACATCTCCCCAAAACGTTTTATAGGGGAATCCACAGTTTAAGTGAAATTAGCCTCCTTGGGCCTGGGGAAAATACGGGGAAAGATCTACTTAAACAAACACTATGACTTTTGGTTCTAAAAAAAATGCCACAGACCTCCCCCCCGGGGGCTCCTTCCCCGAAACCGCTCACAGAACGAAAACTGAGTATTCTTGACTCGTACAAATCAGTGAACAAAAAAGTCCCCTTTTGGAGCCTCACACAGACCGTATAGGGAGTTTTACGTCTACTCCACAGACCCCGGATAAGGTTTTACGTCTACTCAGACGGGCCCAAAACAGTCCCCCTTTCTTTTCCAACTCTCTACGTTTACCTTCCACTACGCAAAAAAGTAGACAAACCAAGCAAACAAGAACAATTTTCCCTACACACTATTTTAAAAAACGAGTCGTTTCCCGTACAAAAACCCACACCTTCTTTTCCAAACCCAAACCCCCCTTGTCTATTTCACCGGGTCAGTGAAGATCTATACACTTCTTCAAAGACAAAAGGGCCCAGGTGCCATCTCTTCGACAAAGGGCTTGGAATCCCACTATTCCAACCGCAAATTCGTGCATATAGTAGTATGAAACCCTATTTTTTACTTTACCCAAAAACTTGCTTCACAGTCACACGACCCCACTTGGGCCTACTTTACTTGGGCATACACACATGCACACTATTAAATAAAAAAAAACAACGTCTTAAAAGGGGTTATGCAAAATAGCTACACCTCTAATAAAACCCTGGTCAGGCAAGTAAAACCCCAATGAAGGGGGCACGGGGCATGTACCCCCTAAAACCCTTAGGGGACCGTCGCCTCGCCAACCACCCACTGTAAAAAATTTTCTAATCGGTTCGAACCCTATCGAATCCCCGTTTTTGGGTTTTCCAAAAAAGAAAAAACACCAGCACGTGTCCCCTCTGTGGGCCTTTAACAAGACCATAAAAAAAAAAGTTTTACGTTCACAAAAAGGGTTTCAAACGGATGAGACTCCCCATGGTGCAAATTATGTTTCGGGATGGCGCATGAAAATCCCGGGCGCCCCCCCTTTTTTTTCACACTCTGGGGAAGGGGTGTGTGGGGTGTGTGTGTGTGGGGGGGGGGGGGGTGAGTGAAGGTGAAAAAGGAGCCTGAGTGGGAGCACACCAAAATACTTTTCAACCTCCCCTCACCCCCCCCCCCCCCCCCCCCCCCAGTGTGACAAAACGCAGCCAAGGAAGATACACAAGGAGGGACAAAGAAAAGCTAAAAGAGACCACCAGGGTGAATACTTTCCCGAGGAAACACAACCCTCCCCCAAAAAGTTTTTAGCAACAGCATTTACCCCACAGGGGGGCCCCCAAACGTGTTTGATCGTCGTCCGCAAATTGGGAAACCCGGGTTTGGAGGGGCTTGTGGATGACTGGGGGTGCGCAGAATGGAACCAGGGGGGTTTTTTTGGGTTTGTGGATTTACTGGGAGTGGGGCAAAGGGGGAAACCCGGGGGTTTTCAGGGGCTTTTTGGGTGCCGGGAGTGGGGCAGAATGGAAACCCGGGTTTTAAGGGGCTTGTGATGCTGGGAGTCCCCCAGAATGGAACCAGGGTTTGGGAAAGGTTTTTTGTGGATGAAATTTGGGGGTCCCCCAGAAAAGAAACCCGGGTTTTTTAGGGTCTTGTGATGACTGGGAGTTCCCCAAATGGAACCAGGGTTTTTTTAAGGGGCCCTTGGGGGGGACTTTGGGGGTTCGCAGAATGGAACCCGGGGTTTGGGGGGTCTTTTGGGTGATGGGGGTCCGCAGAATGGAACCCCGGGTTTGCCGGGGCTTGTGGGTGCCCGGGAGTCCCCCCAGAATGGGCCCCGGGTTTTTCAGGGCATTTTGCATTGATGGGACCACTGAATGGAACCAGAGTTTGCAGGGCCTTGTGGATGACTGGAGTGCACTGCAGACCATCTGGAATGGGAAGATTATCCAGAGACCTTCAGGAAGGTTGGCATGACACCAAATATAGTATTCCGCTCTGATTCATCAAACATTATGATGATTAGGCTCACCGTGCTACAGGAAATTAGAAGAGAAGAAGCCAAGTGGGCCAGTCTAGCCAGCGGCTTGAAGGAATCTAGCTTTCAAGCAAAGTCATCACCACAGTGTTCGAACAACGAGGTTGCATGTTCATCTGCTCATGATCTTTCAAAACAGCTCTTTATTTTGGACAGAAAAGACCCGATGTCCCAGACGAGGTGCAGTGTTGAATCGTGCCAGAATCTTTTTGACAGCAGGAGAGCATCCAGGAATCATGACCTGAATGTGGCACGGCCCTCCCTCCCTCCAGAGTGTAAAGTTCTGGGCCGAAACACTTGTACGAGGCTGGACTGGTGTGTGTGTGTGTGTGTGTGTGTGTGTGTGTGTGTGTGTGTGTGTGTGTGTGTGTGTTGTGAGAGAGAGAGAGAGAGAGAGAGAGAGAGAGAGTGGGGTGGGTTAAGCTGAGGGTAGTGTTGAGGTTCTCCCTCTGTTTCTTCCAAGTAAAGCACGGTGTGGGTGTATAAATGTAACTGAGCAGAATGTATGTATGTATCTGGGGGTGTACGTAGCGTAGGTTATGGAATGATTAGGCAGCATGGCTCGGCTAGCACTTTCTCACACACACACACACAACACACACACACACACACACACACACACACACACACACACACACACACACACACACACACACACACACACACACACACACACACTGTTTATCTTTAAATGACAGGCCAGAAAACTAAGTAACAGAGCGTTATATCTGGATGAACATGTATTTCTGACACAGATTATTGCCAAGAGCTGGTAAGAAATCATTTATCATTCTGAAATAATCAAGAATATCATGCAATTTCGTAGTTGAACAATGCAAGACACACGTGTAACTATCACGCACCATGTGCATTTTACACGTCCACCACCTCCCATTTTTCAGAGGCTAATTTACACAAGGTGCAAATAATATTCCACATAATTAAACATAATGAACACAGAGTATAGTCTAACAATGCTTAACTGCGTAGGTTCAAGACACGTGTGTGTGTGTGTGTGTGTGTGTGTGTGTGTGTGTGTGGTGTGTGTGTGTGTGTGTGTGTGTGTGTGTGTGTTGCTCACAAGCACAATACAGGCAACATAGAAGGTCTTCTGGTTTAAAGATCTTTAGACTTCTGCACTGACCTACTGACGAAAAATTAAGAAAGAAATTTAATCTTTTAAGATCAACACAATTTCTCCTTCAGCACAAATTCGCTTGATCTCCATACCACGTGCACAAGTCACAGCTCAAGGAATTTGTGAGCAGGAGGCTAATTTGTGTTTCACAGAATAGATCTCGAGTTGTTTTCGCTGAAGCAAATGGAAGTAAGTCTAACTTTTTCCATTTCGCAAGTGTGTGTGTGTGTGTGTCAACCTCGGGTGATGTCGATGGAGGAAGGACTAGCGCACAGCCCAAACACACTCACAGCTTGCTTACGATCTCAATTCATATATCATGCATTCGTCACATCAAACCACTAGTAAAGTCTATAACTTTACTACACATGTTCATAGAACGAACCATCAATGCATATGGAATCAAACAAAATAAAACATTCTCTCTTTCCTGAACTTCACAAAATCATTTATCTAAAACATCATTAACTAACCCGGTATAAATAGATTTCTACTTTACCTGGCCAGGTGATCTTAACTATTACGAATCACTGTCTTTTCTTTTCTTTTTTTTTTTTCTTCTTTCTTTTCACTGTCACTTTCACAAGCACGACACAACTGCTGGCACTGGTCTTGGTCTGCTGGCGCCTGGTCAGGTGAGACCTGTTGGCACTGGCGTTGGTCTGTCGATGAAAGTGGCGCTGGCCAAGTATGAGGTCGAACCCCAGTGAAGATAGAACAGTGACTATCAACATCGATCTGTTCTCCTTTCTTTCTTCCTGCATTAACGCATTGCACTCTCTCTCTCTCTTCTAGTCTGCTCTTATCAAATGGACATGGTTGCTTTTCTTTTCTTTTTTTTTCTTCTTTCTTTTTCCTCTTCATTAGTTAGCAACTCTCTCTCTCTCTCCACATCTCTCCTAAGTCCTTCCTCTGCAGACTATCTCGTGCTAATCTCTCAACTTGGTTCTCTTCTCTCCTCCCCTCATCTCTCTCTGCTCTTCTCTCCTCAGAGATTACACTCAGACCTCTCTCTCTCTGTCTCTCTGTTCGTTCTCCCCTCGTTCTCCCGTTCTCTCCCTCTCACATCCTTCTTATTCTGTTCCGATCTGTCCAAAAAGGGCGAGTACCATTGGTCAGTATTTTTACCCCTGATACCCGAAGTTATCTCCCTCTAATTCCATTGGATATTCAAATCATGACAGTCACGCCTACACGCCTTACTCTCTGTGGTGGTCAATTGGTCATTTAATTGATTAGCTAGATTTCACCCCCACCACACACTACCTTCTCCCTTTCCTACTTAACTGGCGCCGTGTGGCTTAATTCGTGGACACTGGTCACTCTAAATGGCTAGATGAGTCTGGGTAGGCGCCACGACGTCTGACCAAACCTACCGAGACCTGTCGGTCCAGCCACTCAGACTGTCTGCTGTCTCCCCGCTGTGCTAAACTGGCTGGATCCGAACCATGAGCCCGTCGACGTGGCGCCCAGAATATTTGAGTTAGAGCTTATGTCTAAACAACCTGGACCACGACTTGGTTGTTCTATTTTTGACCGTGACAATTTCCCCCTTGCAAAAGACTATGCACCGCATCGTCTCAAAACCACGGTACAAAAAAAACAACAACCGAATTTGCTGACACACAGCTACACGTGCAAAGTTTGAAAAATACTTTGCAACCAACGGTTTATAAATTATAAAATATATCATTAGTGAATACCACTCCAATGAGTTTATCGTTGACGTGCGCTCTTGCGTTATTTCAATTCATTTTATAACGACCTCTGTGCGCACTTATGCCATTCCCCTACCTGCGGATTTGCCATCTCTCCTTTTCACAATTCTTATGAAAAGCACAATATAATATGAACGCGATCCATGACACTTCACTGAGGAATCTCCATCCTCACTTATTGCAAATAATGCATCATTACACAAGCGACTGTATGCTCCAAGCATAACTACATCCACATGAACAAGTCTCACAAAGAAAATATGAACAAGTCTCACACAAAAAAAAATATGAACCATAGCCAACTGGGAATGAACCCATATCCAATCAACATAACTGTAATCAACACATATTATCAACAAAGCACCCCGGATGTGACTGACTTCCTCTGAGTTGCAGCTTGCTAGACTACGCGACTTAAATAGTCAGCTCCGACATTCTGTCGACCTGGAATGTACTGCACTCGGTACCTGTAGGGCTGCAGTGCCATTGCCCAACGCAGCACTCTGCTGTTTTTCAACTGCGCCTCCTGCAGGAATTTGAGTGGTTGATGATCTGTCTCTATCACGAACTCTTCCCATACAAGTATTTGTGGAACTTCTGCACGGCCCACACAACAGCTAAACACTCCTTCTCTACAGTTGCGTACCCTTCTTCACACTTTGTCAACTTCCTGCTAGCATATCTCACAGGGACTCGACTCCTTCATGCTCCTGCAACAATACTGCACCTATCCCAACCGCCTGATGCATCTGTCCGCAACAAAAATGGTTTGGACATATCCGGTAGCTTCAAGATGGGACGGGAACCTAGTCTTTCCAACACCGTCTGCAGTGCTTGCTCTGCAGCGTCTGACCACTCGACCACTGCCGGTTTCCCTGCCTTGACCAAATCACTGAGAGGACTCGTGATTGCAGCAAAATTTGGGACAAACTCCCTATAGAACCCAATAAAACCTAGCAGACTCCTGACTTCTGTTTTGGTCTTTGGTCTCTCTGAATTCATCATCTTCTCCACCTTTCCCTTTTCTGGCTGCTTTGTGTCGCCTCCGACAATAAAACCTAGGAACTCCAGGCTTGGAAAACCAACCTGGCACTTTGTTGGTCTGGCTGTGAGATTGGCTTGTCTCAACCTCTCTAAAACTGCTCCTAGCTGCCTCATATGCTCCTCCCATGTCTCGGATGCTATCAGAATGTCATCCATGAAATCACAACGCCTTCCAATCCCGTCAATAACTTCCTCATCATCCGAGAGAAGACTGCAGGTGCGTTGACCATCCCAAAAGGAAGTACTCGCCACTGGTATAGCCCCATAGGAGTGGAGAATGCTGTGACTTCCTTTGAGTCCTCACTCAAGGCTATTTGCCAGTAACCCTTGCTCAGATCTATCCTGGTGAAATACTGGCTCTTGCTTGTGGCGATCTGAGCGAACAGGTCTTCCATGTTCGTATGACCTCTGCATCGACCTTGGTGACACTGTTCAGTACGTCTATAGTCGACACAGAATCGATGCTCACCTGACTTTTTCCTCACTAAGACGACGGGTGCACTATATGATGATTTGGACGGTTCAATCACCCCAAGGTCCAACATCTTTTCTACCTCCTCCTCGATCACTTGCTTGGTGGCATATGGGATCGGGTAGGCTTTCACATGTACGGGTTTTTGCGATGTTAACTCCACCGTACATGTCTCTAGAGTTGTCCTGCCTGGTTTATCAGTCAGGACGCCCTAAACTGTTCTAGGAGCCCCCTAACTTCCTCCTGTCTCCTACTGTCTAGCCCTTCATACAGTGACACATCCCTGTATGACTCTTCTCCTGGAAACTCAGGCAACAAAATCTCCCCTTCTTCTGCTGGGTCTCCTTCACCTCCATCAATGATTGCTGCTGCGCCTATGTGCTGAGTCTCACGCTGAATATATTTGCGGAGCAAATTTGCATGGAAAAGTTTTGATTTCCCATTCACATCGATTCGGTAGTCCTGATCTACCTTTTCAATGATGGTGAATGGTCCCTTCCAATGCATCAGCAGCTTGTTGTGATCCGTGGGAAGCAGTAACAGGACTTGATCTCCCACCTTGAGGAATTGCTTCCTCACCTTCCTGTCATACTGCTTCTTCTGGACGACCCTAGCCTCCTGCAAACTCTCCCTTGCGACCTTACATGTCTCCTCGAGCCTATTGCGTAGGTCCACCACATACTGATAAGTGTTTTGACCTCTTCTGACTCCTGTTCTCCGACCACAGCTCTTTGAGAATGCACACTGGTCCCCGAACTGTCCGCCCATACAGCAGCTCAAATGGCGAAAAGCCTGTGCTTTCCTGAGGGGCTTCCCTGTAGGCAAACAGTGCCGCTGGAATGTAGCGGTCCCAATCTGCTGGCCTTTCCTCACAGAGCTTCTTTAAGATGCCCTTCAGCACACCGTTGAATCTTTCCACCAAGCCATTGCATTGTGGATGGTATGGGTAGTGAGCAGCTGTGTGATCCCTAGCAGCCTGTTGACCTCCCTCATCACGCCTGAGGTGAACTGTGACCCCCTGTCACTGAGAATTTGTGCTGGCACACCCACGCGAGAAAAGATGTCTACCAGCCCTTCAGCGACCTGTTGCGTATCTACGCCTTTCAATGCAACCGCTTCTGGGTATCTGGTCGCGTAGTCCACCAGTGTCAACACATACCTGTGCCCACCTTTGGAACAGGGCGCGATTGGGCCAATCAGATCAACAGTCACCCTCCTGAATGGAGTGTCAATTAAAGGAGGCTGTTTAAGAGGCGCCTTCCTCTTCACCCCTCTTGTGGCTGACCTTTGACACACGTCACATGACATGCAGAAACGCTTGATGTCTGCCATTGCTCCTGGCCAATGAAAGTCATCAAAGATTCGGTCAGCTGTTTTGCTGGTGCCGAATGACCCGCCATGAGCGACTCGTGACCCACTGACATGACAGTGTCACGATAACCTGCTGGTACCTCTAACTGAGTGGTCACCTTACCTGTCTTCCCCTTGGTGAACACTCGGTACAACAGCCCACCTTTCACAAGAAATTCTGTCTCACCTCCTCTAACCTCCTGTTTCTCTCCACCTCTTGCCAGCTCCCAAGACTTCACGAGCGAAGGGTCTTGTTCCTGCGCTGCCCTAAACTCATCAGGCGACACATCTATGCCTGACTTCCTTGCTGGAACGACTAACGTGTTATCAACCTTTCCCTCCTTCTTGCTCCGTGTTTGAACTGCTGCCCCTGTAGCAGTCAACAACTCAGGATCCCCTGGATCCCTTGCACCTGGAATATTTCCAATGATCAAATCATGAAGGGGTTTCTCCATCACCAACGCAGACAACTCGCCTGAGAAGTAAGGGGTACGTACTTCTATCTAGCAACTGGAAACTCCCTCACAGTGCCATCGATTAGAGTACAGTCTGGATTTGCCCTGTCAAATCCCTTTCTCGACCAGCGTTGTTCTAACTACACCACATGAACAACCAGTGTCTCGTAACACTTTCACCTCTGCTGGCCAATCCACCCTTCTTCCACTGGTAACGAACCACTCAGCCTAGTGCCCTCCATCCCTGACACTGACTGCTGTCCAGTGCTAGCCATAGGCTGCACTCCACCCTCTCAGACTGAATCCCTTTTGGTTCCACTGCAGGTCGTTTCCCTTGGCGACCCTTATCCACCTCTTGCAAGGCTGCTGCCTTCTGGAACCTCATGCGACAATCCCTCGCCACATGTCCCTTCTTGTGACAAATGAAACACCTAATGTCCCTTTGCCCTTCCTTCTGCCCCACCACTGGGTTTGCAGACTTTGCAGAAAACTCTCCTGGTCTTCTTGCACTCTTCTCACCTGTGCCTGGCACCTGTTTCTCCTGCACCTTAGTGCCCAAACGTGCCTCTCTATACACCTCTGCGAACTTCAACAACTCCCCTGCTGTCTCTGGCTGCCTCTCTTTCAAATGTATGGTTAACTCAGGGCCGCAACCTGACAAAATCTGTTCTTTCATAACTAGCTCTTTCAATTCAGCGAACTCCTTCTTCGTACCACTCAACTCTAACCATTTCTCAAAATAGTGATCTAGACGTGCACCAAACTGAGTGTACGTTTCCCCTGCTTGCAATCTAGCTGAACGAAATTTCTTTCTGAACCCCTCCTCTGTGAGTCAAATCCCTTCATCAATGATCCTTCACAGCGCCGAAATCAGACTGTTGTTCTGCTGGTAACGCAGTGAAAATTTGTAATGCCTTACCCGTCAGTAACGCTGACAAAATGACTGCCCACTCTTCTGGAGGCCAACCCTGACTGGTCGCAAACGTTTCGAAACGACTGATGTATGCATCAATCGAATCGGTCCCTTCAGAGAATTTGGGCAACTTTGGTCGGGGGGCGTAACTGCGCACAGAGTCACTGAGACTGAGCTCCCATCCTCGGTGGTCTCCCTTTGTATTCTCACTTTTCTCTAACTCTAATTGAACCTTTAATCTTTCCGTTTCCTGCTTCATTCTTTCTGTTTCCTGCGCTTCCCTTATTCTTTCTGTTTCCTGCTTCATTCTTTCTGTTTCCTGCGCCTCCCTTATTCTGTCTGTTTCCTGCTTCATTCTTTCTGTTTCCTGCGCTTGCCTTATTCTCTCTGTTTCCTGCGTTGCGCTAGCTTTAGTCCTTTCCTGCTCTGCTAATGCTATCTCTACGGCAACACGGCGTCTTTCCGCGCGTTCATCCCTTTCCATCTTTTGCTGGTTTTCAACGAATGCTCGCAACTCTTCTCCCGAATAGCCTAAATCACGAGCGACGCTCACAAGTTGTTCAATAGGGGTGTTCTTTTCTTCCGCCATTATATCTCCTTTTTTTTTGAACAAGATTTTTTTTCTTTCTCTACGACAGCCAAACTGGTGGTTACCGACACGAGTGACGTAATAGCACAATCCTATGAATGATAATATTAGCTTGGGAAAAACGTAGTTAGTTTTTATAAGACGCCCAGCGCCTGACCCAACTATGAGAGCGAATTATAGCAATCTGTGCGAAATAAGTACTCTGGGGCTGAAATGCCAAGCCTAGTATTAACTATCTCGGAAGCAATGCCAAGCCTAGTATTAACTATCTTGGGAACATACAGTAAGACAACCCCTTGTCTTAGGATTACAATACTTGAATCCCACCCAGCTTCCTCTCTGAGAAGTTGAACAATTATAATAAATGGCCAGAATATCCTGGCAAGCTCGCCAATAAATTGTCAACCTCGGGTGATGTCGATGGAGGAAGGACTAGCGCACAGCCCAAACACACTCACAGCTTGCTTACGATCTCATTCATATATCATGCATTCGTCACATCAAACCACTAGTAAAGTCTATAACTTTACTACACATGTTCATAGAACGAACCATCAATGCATATGGAATCAAACAAAATAAAACATTCTCTCTTTCCTGAACTTCACAAAATCATTTATCTAAAACATCATTAACTAACCCGGGTATAAATAGATTTCTACTTTACCTGGCCAGGTGATCTTAACTATTCACGAATCACTGTCTTTTCTTTTCTTTTTTTTTTTCTTCTTTCTTTTCACTGTCACTTTCACAAGCACGACACAACTGCTGGCACTGGTCTTGGTCTGCTGGCGCCTGGTCAGGTGAGACTGTTGGCACTGGCGTTGGTCTGTCGATGAAAGTGGCGCTGGCCAAGTATGAGGTCGAACCCCAGTGAAGATAGAACAGTGACTATCAACATCGATCTGTTTCTCCTTTCTTTCTTCCTGCATTAACGCATTGCACTCTCTCTCTCTCTTCTAGTCTGCTCTTATCAAATGGACATGGTTGCTTTTCTTTTCTTTTTTTTTCTTCTTTCTTTTCTCTTCATTAGTTAGCAACTCTCTCTCTCTCTCCACATCTCTCCTAAGTCCTTCCTCTGCAGACTATCTCGTGCTAATCTCTCAACTTGGTTCTCTTCTCTCCTCCCCTCATCTCTCTCTGCTCTTCTCTCCTCAGAGATTACACTCAGACCTCTCTCTCTCTGTCTCTCTGTTCGTTTCTCCCCTCGTTCTCCCCGTTCTCTCCCTCTCACATCCTTCTTATTCTGTTCCGATCTGTCCAAAAAGGGCGAGTACCATTGGTCAGTATTTTTACCCTGATACCCGAAGTTATCTCCCTCTAATTCCATTGGATATTCAAATCATGACAGTCACGCCTACACGCCTTACTCTCTGTGGTGGTCAATTGGTCATTTAATTGATTAGCTAGATTTCACCCCCACCACACACTACCTTCTCCCCTTTCCTACTTAACTGGCGCCGTGTGGCTTTAATTCGTGGACACTGGTCACTCTAAATTGGCTAGATGAGTCTGGGTAGGCGCCACGACGTCTGACCAAACCTACCGAGACCTGTCGGTCCAGCCACTCAGACTGTCTGCTGTCTCCCCCGCTGTGCTAAATTGGCTGGATCCGAACCATGAGCCCGTCGACGTGGCGCCCAGAATATTTGAGTTAGAGCTTATGTCTAAACAACCTGGACCACGACTTGGTTGTTCTATTTTTGACCGTGGACAGTGTGTGTGTGTGTGTGTGTGTGTGTGTGTGTGTGTGTGTGTGTGTGTGTGTGTGTGTGTGTTGTGTGTGTGAAAGTACAGAGTTTGTGGAGAAAAGTCAAATTCACACTTTCACTCTTTAAACTGTTTCCTCCTATTGTAAATATACAGCTATTTACCAAACCTGGACTAATGACAATTTCCAGGAACGTCGACCATCAGAGATTTTAAGCCCAGAAACAATAACTTCTTTTCTAAATTAAAAATAGCTCATATAGTCATTTTTTTTAACTTTTCATAACGCTTGCCAAATTCTTACTTTATTATATTACAAATGCAAAAACATGACCCAAATGTAACAGTTTCTCAAGATCACCTAAGCATCCCACTGAAGATTCCCTTACAATGCTGACATAGATGGCAACCAAAGCGAATTTGAGGCTGCATGGGGGAATTCTTGATCAGTGTTTATCAGCCAGGCATGTAATGCCTTAAATTTATGTCCTTGGTCATAATTTTCTACACTCATTGTTTGTTTGTTTATGTCATATTTGATCTTTTCTTACATGTACAATTGTACGAACAGATGTGAGTAAGGACTAGTATGCATGCAGCTGTTGGTCTTTGGATCTCATAGGTTGTCAATGTGTAAATATCTCATTGCTTGTTGTTGTTTTTTCATCTTATTGATATCCTTTCCATGTCTTTTTGTTGTTGTTAATTTAAAAAAAACAAAAAAAAAAACAAACAAAAAAAAAACGAAAATGAAACAGGTTAAAAAAAAAAGATGCTGCTAGAACAGGAACGAGAATTCCCCACAACATGTGACGCAAGACCACCCACTGCGTCACTGCTGACGTCATTTTCAATGGACTCTGGGGCTTATATTCATGGACAACCCGCTGTTGACCTCCGGTTAGTTTTTACCTCCGGCGGGTACGGAACCGGCGGTTAAACTGGACCCACTGGTTAGAATCCATTGCCATTCGTGAGCCGCGGTCTGCCATCGGTTAGTTACCCGGCCGACTATATTTTTAGACTGACAGGGGATTCCCGTAATCTCGCTCTCAGCGCATGCGTATGCTAACCTATTTCCTGCATTTCCGAAGTAAACAACGATGTCGAAGACTGAGAGTAAGTCCGTGAAAAATGGACAAATCTAAAGAGAGACCATCGAATGGAACGGCAGGCCGTATGAAAACGGGCAGTGGGGCAGTGCCTTCTAACCCACAGACGAGCTGATCGACATGAATTGTTGGTGGTGACAGTGACCTGATCCAAGGTATCAGAGGTGAGTCAAACATGATGAGAATACTTGAAAAGCCTGCAGAAAAAGCTGTGTGTATCACTGTATTACATGTGCATGTTACTGTGTGTGTGCCACTGTGTGTGAGGGAGAAAGAGCGTGTGTTGTGTGCATGCACGTACAAACATCCAAATGTGTAGATGTGCGTGTGCGTTATCATGCATAGCCCAATGTGCAAGTGCATTATCATGTATGTGGTTTGGAGTTATTCCCAAGCAATATTGTAAGGCACTTAGCAAGTGTAATGCATGAGTGTGGAAGTGTATGTCTGTGGGAGTGGGGGGTAGGTGACCGAGTTAATGTGTGTTTAAGTGTCATGCAGTGAGTCATGTAAATGGAATTTTTTTTTTTTTTGCAATTGGTTGTCTTGAAAGGGATGTGTGTTGTGTGTGTGTGTGTGTGTGTGTGTATGTGTGTGTGTGTAATGTGCGTGCGTGCTTGTGTGTATGTGTGTGTGTGTGTGTGTGTGTGTGTGTGTGTGTGTGGTGTGTGTGTGTGTACATGTGTGTGTGTCTTTAACAAGTGTGATGAATTTGTAGGTATGTACATAAGGAACTGTTCTAGGTAGACTTGGAACAGGATAGCATTTGAGTTCGCTCATTATTGTACTTTCAGTCATTGTAAAGCAATTTCTAATGTTGGAAAGTACTGTTATTTTATATTATGATAACACTATGTCAATGATGATGATACTTAAATAAAAACGTCCCACAGTCCCCGAGCTGTTTTCTACCTCACCAACAGAAAATAAATATGTGTGAGAAATTTGTAGAATATTGTAACTTTCCATAATTTGAAAAAATACTTATTCACTCAAGCAACTAATTAGATGTTTGTAGATGATGAATATTATGTACCTTTGCTTGACTTGTAATGTATTTGATCAATATGAAATATACCTTTTTCAGGTGGTGGTCATGACACATTCGGACAGCAGCATATGATCTACCAGCCAGCACTTGCAGTGGCATTGGTAATTTCAATTCTAGATTCCTGATATACCCAACCCAAGTTTCTTTGTTTGTCTCGCATGCATGAATGTGTGTGTGTGTGTGTGTGTGTGTGTGTGTGTGGTGTGTGTGTGTGTGTGTGTGCTGTGTGTAGTGTGTGTGAGTGTATAGTATTGCTGATAGTGAAGTATAAATTGGCTGTTGGCTAATGAGATGTATATTTAATTTCTTTAGTTGTTTTGCATACATTGCATGTAATTATAGATCTCTCAAATGAAACAAACTCCAAATGCAGCTTTCTTCTACATTAAGCTCATCTAACCTGAAGATCACACTGAGACATGTAATGTAATGTTTACATATAATTGTGATTCACAGAACATTTCTTTTTAGTAAGTGATCGCTGATGTTACAAAATACTCAACAGTGCATTAAGTTGTCATGTTTTGATAAACTGAACATTTCTATGCTGGATCCACACTTAATGTGTACTGTCTGCATAAGTTGTTAAACGTGTTAGGTAGTCTGTTTTCAGCTCCGATTATAAACCTTGAGCTTGTGTACTGTCTGCATAAGTTGTTAAACGTGTTAGGTAGTCTGTTTTCAACTCCGATTATAAACCTTCAGCTTATGTGAATCGATTTTGGGGCACTAGAAATGTACAAACATTTGTAACTTAAGCTTTCCTGTGTTTGAGAAAAAGATGAAAAGCTAATCATGTTTCTTCTTTCAGAAAGCTTGCACCACAAAATATACAATATACATGTAGATTCTAGTACAACAATTAGATGATGACAGATTATTGTACAACAATCTGATGGCTATTATGACATGGATACTGTACAACAATCTGATGGCTGTTATGACATGTAATACAGTATATCTTGTGATGCATTCATTTTGAGTGGATACATTCCCTCTGTGAACATTTCAAACTGTATGAAATGGTTTAATAGCAAACAAAATGTTCATGTATATACAGGACACTGGCCACATGGATAAAAATATTTCCTGGGATGTTATGTGATCACAGGATTAGAAATTGCCATGAACTACTCACTACCTCCCAATGACAGTGAAGTTTTCTGACACTGATATCATTCTCTTGCAGCTCAAATGAACAGCCAGCCAACATAATAAGGAATGTGATCTAAATGCAACTATGCCTGTGGACTCAGACATCCTAATCCTAGACGGTAAATCAATATCAGCAAAATTAAGAAAATATTCTGAAAATGAAAAGAAAAAATGTGTCTGAACAAAGGGAATTTTCTCTCACACACACACACACACACAACACACACACACACACACACACACACACACACACACACACACACCAAACCAAAACCAAAAAGGTGCAAAAAATTGAAGCCACATAACACCTAACAGATAATGGCAATATTTCAGTTTATTTTAAACCTTTCCAAACCACACTTGGCCAGTTGACAGACAAAGAAAAAGGCAGTCTCAGCCTAACATCTAAAACGGATGCACAACATGTCCAAGGTCAAATGAGAACTTTCACATTGACACTGAAAATATGATTCTGCAGCATGGAGGCTTTTTCCAAATTGTGTCAAGTATGATCCATGTGACTAAAAGCATTTGCTACCTAACAGCAAAAACTAAGCACTGTGTACTTATGCAAGTCTTGTTGTCTTTATGCATATTTTTGTTTGTTTTGGTATTTCAGGATGGTGTTGTCATATAAACATATTTGGAAATCAGTCTCAGTAATATATTTTATCTAGTGAAATTGAAACAAAAATCATAGTGAAAATTGACAAAATGTTAATGTTTTCTGAAAAAATGTAGTGAAATTGAAAAAAAAATCATAGAGACATTGAAGCAAGCAAAGGTGGCAAGATTATGGTTAACAAAAAAATCTGGGAACTGAAGAGCCAACCACCTCCACAGAAACTGATTAGTTTTCATTCCCTCCCTTCCTCTCCTTGCCCACAATAACATTGAAGCTGTTTCTAGATTACCTCTCTCTCTTTCTGTTTTTGATATTGACTGAAAAGGTAAAACTTTCTCTCTGTGTAATGTGTTGATTGTGCTGAGGGGAAGAGTCCACTTAGTTGTGTGCATATGTTACTGTATTCATGTGTGTGTGTGTGTGTGGTGTGTGTGTGTGTGTGTGTGTGAAAATTGTTCTTGGTTTTGTTTCAATTTTTAATTAACGATTATGTGAGAGACCTCTGGCAGGAGGATTGGAACACACAGACGAATAACAAACTCTTTCAGATCCGTCCAAACCTAAGGACTTCCTCCCATCTACGTCGGGAGGTCGTAAAGAAGAAACGGTTCTGCGCCGGCTGCACACCGGCCATTCGTATTTTTACCCATTCTTACCTTTTAAAGAGTGAAGAAGCTCCGTGGTGCATTCCATGTCATGCGCCACTCACAATGAAACATGTTCTTTTAGAGTGTTGGGACTTGCACGATGTGAGACACAAACATTTTACAGCGGAGTCCATGAAGATCCTGTTCAGGGATGTCCCGCCTGACGTGATCCTTGAGTTTTTGAGAGAGATTAACATTTTTCGTCTGATTTGAGATTTTGCGGAAGAAAGATTTTAAATGCAATTTCTGGTGCGTTTCTCTAGACGATGTCATTTAATGAGATGTGTGAAAGTGGTTTTTTTTTTTTTTTTTTTTTTTTTTTTAAATGACTGGTGAGTTGATTTTAACGGGTGACAGCCCTGATGTGGCCCTTTGCGGTCGGCTGGGCTATAAGCAATATTATCTTATCTTGTACGGTCAAAACACTGCTATTACTGAAGACAAGTTAAATGGTGGGGCCTAAGAGGGTAGCCACTTTGAAAGTCAACATGAAATGAAGGTTGTTAATGCCATGTATTTTTGATAGGTGTGTTAATAATGTCTTAAAATTTATCAGTTGGTGTAAAACAATGTTGTTTTGCTCATGACTGTTTGTTGTGAGGTTAAGATATAGGCCAATTATTGCAGCGAGTAGTGCATGCATGCAAGTGTCCTTTTTTCCTCAGCATTTTTTTCTTCATTCATTTTGCAATGTTGATGCCAAAATTGTATTTGTTTTTGGTGTATATATATACACATATAGTTGAACACCATTTGTCTAATAAACATTCAACTGAGAACATGTTTGTGTGTATTTCTGTGTTTTCACTGAAACATTCTCTTTGTAAACCTGTTTACTCAAAGCAATGTTCAGGTTTTTACATTCATAACATGAACTTATCTAGTTTAC
>CM031605.1:57724746-57747246 GCA_018398815.1 Conus ventricosus
TTACATATTTTATGGAGGAAAGTGTTCGTACCTCACAGGCGCGTTAGATTTATTATTTGTTCATATATCTTAGCAAACCTCACGCCCGTGGGCCAAAGCTTAAATGAAAACTGTAAAGAAATATCATCTAACGGTTCTGTGGTACTGATTCTTGTGATATGCTCAGTACAGGAGATAGCACTGTTCCCAAATTTCTCCTCTCCTCGGCTGGGCTCTTCCTTGGCAGTCTCGCTGACAGAGTCTGTGATGGATCGCCTAAAGGAAAATCGAAATAACAGTTGCATGCAAAAGCTTCAGCTTGGATCTGAGAACAATGTTCCTGTTTCTTTACATTGATTTCAGTTTGCCAGTGCTGCTGCTCTTCGTGTACTTCGTGCTAGGAATTTTTTTGATCGACGATGTCGCTAAGATACTTGAACTTTTCCTTGATACTTGAACTTTGTCCTGGTTTCCTGCTGTTCGTCATCAAGTTTGTGACTCTCTGCCCTTATCTCCGTACTGATTTCTGTAGATGTGCCCTCCAGGCTGTTCACTAAGTCAGACAATTCCTATGTAAAGAATTGACGTTGACGATGTCACAGCTCTTATGTCGCTGCTCGTGGTCGGCTGGACTTAAAACCGTATGAACAGAACTGAATGGAATAGCACTCCAGCCAGCCTGTCAATACGCCCAGCGCACGTGAGACTTGTGATGGTGGCCAACGTGCCAGTGTAGACCTGTCTCTACGTCTTTCATGATGTTCAACAATATGAGTGATGAGAAACGCCCTTGATGGACACCATTTGACGAAAAAAAAACTTTTCTCCCACTGTGTCTGGGACAGACAATGCGCTGCTAGCCTCTGCACACAACTGCTTGACGGTATAGATCACCTATATGCCCACACTGTATTTCTTCAATGTGACCCACAACGCATCATACCATACCGTTTGAACATAATTTGAAAACACCAAGACCGTCAACCGCGTGGAAGTACCCGGATATCCATCTTTACCTCGCCAAAATGTGGACTCTGACCAGATTTCAGGTGGGATCCCGCTGAAGATCGAACTGTTTAGAAGATCGCTGAAGGGCAAACAGTGGAAATTACTTTAGTTGAGATATTTGTCGTCCAATTTGTCTTACTGAATCTCAGCTGCTGCGGTACATTTCTGCAGTCAGAACTACCGGAATGTGTCAACCGCTGTATAAAATGCACTATAAGATCGCTGTACTCCTGAAAACCAGCAACATCCGTGACGAACGTTGTCGCGGGAAGCTCATTTGAGATGACGAGCTGCGTAAAGTCCATTTTGAACTTAAGTGTATGTAATGGAAAAAAAAGCAACAAAACTCGGCCATCTTTTTCTTGAAACTTCGTGTTCAGAGGGACCTGCGATATAGGAGTGAGCACCAATATCCCTTCTGGACAACAGATATAACAGAGTTGTACATATGAGTCTGGTTTCGTCACAAGTACAATAGGCGGCATAGGTGAGCAGAGAGAGTTCAAGCGTCCGTTACAAGTACAATGAACAAAACACTCATGACTATAGTCATTTGTTGTATATATGTATGCATGTATGTATGTATGTATGTATGTATGTATGTATGTATGAATGTACGTACGTACGTACGTACGTACGTACGTACGTACGTATGTATGTATGTATGTATGTATGTATGTATGTATGTATGTATGTATGTATGTATGCAAGTTTGTATGTATGTATGTATGTATTTGTGCAGGCATGTATTGTCTTGCATGGCTATCAATCTATGTGTATATACATATAAGTACGTACACATATGTATACACACACACACACACACACACACACACACACACACACACACACACACACACACACACACACACCACCACCACCACCACCACCACCACCACCACCACAGCTGCAAATCAATGAATTCCATGTTTATACTTAGATGAATGCATTCACAAGAAGATGAGCGGGTACCACTGCAGGAAGGCAGGATGGGAGGAAGGACAGGGGAAGAGACAGGAGGAAGGGGTCCTTTTGTGATGGGTGATCTCAACAAATGCCGCCTGACCAAGTCCCTGCCTCACTTCAAGCAGTACGTCACGTGTTGCACCTGTGACGAAAGCACCCTGGACGTGTGCTACGGCAACATTCCGTCTGCCTACCGCTCCCGACAGCTGCCTAAGCTGGGAAGGTCGATCCACAACATGGTCCAGCTGGTGCCTGTATACAGGCAAAAGTACAAGAGGGTAAAGCCTGTTGTCAAGACAGTGAAGAAATGGACAAAAGAAACGGCTGAGGAGCTGAACGGTTGTTTTGAGTGTACAGACTGGGATGTCTTCCTGAATGGCGACTCCCTTGACTCAGCAGCTGTGGTGATCTCTGACTACATCGGTTTCTGTGTAGACATGATCGTCGACAGCAAACAGATCAAAATATACGGCAATGACAAACCGTGGGTCTCAAAACAGCTGAAAACACTGCTGAACCAACAGTGGAAAGCCCTCCAAGAGCACGATGACTGCATGACAAAGGCGGTCCAACACAAGATCGACAAGCAGATCCGGGAAGACAAAAGACAATTCAAGACCAAACTGGAGAACAACTTCAGATCCTGTAACTCCAAACAATACTGGAAAGGCATCGAAACGATCACTGGATACAAAGCAAAGAGGCCACTGCTGCAAGTTGATGAGGAATTTAAGCTTGCAGAAGAACTGAACGAGTTCTACACGCGATTTGACAAGCACGACCTAAAAGAGCAGCAAAAGCAATCCATGGAGGGAGTCCTGACTCGTCCTTCACAACCAGTACAAATCAAGGAAGAGGAAGTCCGATGCTGTTTCAGGAAAGTCAGGACCCACACTGCAGCTGGTCCTGACTACATCAGCATCAAGACCATCAAAGCCTGTAGTGATTCCCTGGCGCCTGTGTACTCACGCCTGTTCCAAAGATCTGTAGACGAGGGAACTATCCCCATCATCTGGAAGACCTCGATTACTGTTCCGGGCGCCAAGAAGCCTTCCCCAAAGAACTGAATGACTACAGACCTGTGGCCCTGACTTCGGTACCATTCAAGTGTGCTGTAAAGATAATACTGCAGCTGCTGCGAGCAGAAACGGGTGTCAAGCAAGACCCTCCACAGTTCGCCTGTTCAAACAACAAGAGCACAGAGGACGCCATCCTAACACTGCTGCATCACCTGTACAGTCACCTGGAGAAACCAAAGTCATACGCACGCCTCTTTTTCATCGACTTCAGTAGCGCATTCAACACCATCCAGGCTCATCTCATGGTTGAAAAGCTCCTGAACATGTCAGTCAACCCTGTCCTGATCCAGTGGATCTTCAGTTTTCTGACGGGAAGACCTCAACGAGTAAGGGTGGGCAAAGAACTGTCCAACACAAAGACAACCAACACAGGAGCCCCACAGGGTTGCGTCTTATCACCAGTCCTGTTCACTCTCTACACCGCAGACTGTCGCAGCAGAGAGAAGTCGACCCTGCTGATTAAATTTGCAGATAACACCTCCCTGACCGGTCTTATCCAGGAGGATGATCCCCCAAACTTACAGGCTGCCCGGCAACTGGTTGATTGGTGTGATGAAAACTTTCTGGAGCTGAATGTGGCCAAAACGAAAGAGTTGATCATCGATTCCCGAAGGAACCGCTGTGACATCCAACCTCTGAACATCAAAGGCCAGCCAGTAGAGATTGTCAGCACCTACAAATACTTGGGGACAACCATCGATGATCAGCTGAGCTGGACTGCCAACGTGGATGCCTGCTGCAAGAAGTCCAACCAGCGCCTGTACTTCCTTCGGAAGCTGAGATCTTTCCAAGTCAGCCAGGAGATACTGTCCCTCTTCCACCAGGCGGTGGTTTAGAGTGTCATGCTGTACAACCACATCTGCTTCTTCAGCAGCGCCAAGACAGCGGACACCAACAGGCTGGAGAAGACAGCACAGACAGCAGCAGCACGAGTGGTGAAGGCGAACGTTGCAACACCAACCACTATCTTTGAGCGTGCTGCCACCAAAAAGCTGATGGCTATCATGACAGATACCCCCCCCCCCCCCCCCCCACACTTCACACTGCTGTGCAGTCTTGCAGGTCCAGCTGAGAGGGCTCTCGGCGCCTGCGTTGTCCAAAGGCCAGGACCACTCGTATGCGGAAATCCTTACTGCAAACTGATGTCAGGCTCCACAACGCAGCCACAGGACGAGAGTGAAATCCGTCTGCCTGCATAGCGCCTGCATTATATGCGTACATGAGTACAAGTGTGAGTGCGTGCGCGCACGCACACGCACACGCGCACGTGTGTCTATGTGTGTGTGTGTGTGTGTGTGTGTGTGTGTGTGTGTGTGTGTGTGTGTGTGTGTGCGTGTGTTAGTGTGTTAGTGTGTGTGTGTGTGTGTGTGTGTGTGTGTGTGTGTGTGTGCGTGTGTTAGTGTGTTAGTGTGTGTGTGTGTGTGTGTGTGTGTGTGTGTGTGTGTGTGTGTGTGTGTGTGAGGGGGTGTTGATGCAAGCGAATGTGTGTGGATGTACATGGGAGTGAGTATGTGAATGAGCATGTGCGTGTGTAGTTGAGTGTGTGAGTGTATGTGAGTTTGTGTGTGAAAGAAAGCTTGTGTGTGGAAAAAAGTAATATGCACGTTCATGTGCGCGCGCGCGCGCGCGCGCGCGCGCGTGTGTGTGTGTGTGTGTGTGTGTGTGTGTGTGTGTGTGTGTGTGTGAGGGAGAGAGTGTGTGTATGTGTGCGTGTGTATGCGTGTATGTGTGTGTGTGTGTGTGTGTGTGTGTGTGTGTGTGTGTGTGTGTGTGTGTGTGTGTGTGTGTGTGTGGACATGGAAGCTCCAACGAAAGAGAAAGCACTGTGTGTTGGAAAATGTGTGGGGGTAGAAGGGGGAAGTGGGAATGGATGGGTGTGTCAATGTGTAACTTAGAAAATGCACGTGCTATGAATTGACTGCTTTGTTTTAATGCCAGTCTGATTTTTTAACAACTTTTTGATGATGATTATAAGTGTGTGTGTGTGTGTGTGTGTGTGTGTGTGTGTGTGTGTGTGTGTGTGTGTGGTGTGTGTGTGTAAGAAGTTATGTGTGTTTTCGGGTCTTAAATGGTTATCGTTTTAGAAGATTTTGTCCATGTTTTAGCTCTCCGTCTCTGTCCGTCTGTCTGTCTGTCTGTCTGTCTGTCTCTCCCCCTCTCTCTGTCTGTCTCCTTCTCCTACCCCTCCCTCTCTGTCTCTCTCTCTCTCTCTCACTCTCTCTCTCTGGTGTCTGTCTCTCCCTGCCTGACGATCTGTCGCTCTCGGAGCCTCTCTCTTTCTCACTTTCACTATGTCTGTCTCTAACTCACATGCTCTCTTCCTTCCCCGTTTGGCTTGTCTCTGTCTGTCCCTCTCTTCTCTATTATCATCTTCACTGTTTCCTCCTCATCTCAGTTTCCCAATCATTCGTATATTGTAGTTATATCCCCCCGCCCCCGACCCCTCATGTACATATTTTATGACAGCAAGATTGAGAGAGTGGTTGAGAAGGTGAATGAGAGAGGGACGGGGTGGAGGATAAGGGAGGGTGAGAGAGATAGAGTGATGTGAGTTTTGGCACGCGGTGCACACACACGTTGTGTGTGTGTGTGTGTGTGTGTGTGTGTGTGTGTGTGTGTGTGTGTGTGTGTGTGTGTGTGTGTGTGTGTGTGTGTGTGTTTGTTTGGGGGGTGTAAATGTTTGGGTATGGATTTGTATGGGTATAAATGTCTAATTTTGTACATGTACATAAACCACATTCAAAATGGTGTCTATGAGTTTTTTTAGAGGCCTGTTTTAACCCACAGATTGATTTATCAATGTTGAATTGTTTGCATTTGTGTTTTACGTGCCTGCAAAACATTTTCCTTGTGTATATGGGGATATAATAAAAAGTCTGAAGTCTGAAAGGTCAATTCATTTTTAATTTTTAATGAAATATTTTTCATTATTAATCTTATTTTTATCATAATTGTTTTAATCAGCAATGAAAATTATTAATGAAGTTACAAAACATCAGAGCCACAACCATGTATATCTATACATAAATCAGCTCAGAGATACATGATTGTGGCTCTGATGTGAAGTGAAACATAATTAATGAATAATAGACTGTTGCCCAGTGATGTCGGTGTCCTCCAGCTAAAGTCTGCAATGTCTCAGACCCAGGCTTGGAAGATGCACGATGTGTGGGCAGGTATCATCCAGGTTCCACCGGGACTACATACCTCACTGAGTGCTAGCAATCACTCATACTTAGCGTTACACCATTGTACTGCAGACTCTATGAAGACGTATGATATATATGGGCAGAGATCATGCAGCTTCTACCTGGTCTACACATCTTACTGAGTGTTCGCAAGTCATTCATACTTAGAGATTCAACCATTGTACTGTAGACTCTATGAAGACGTATGATATATGGGCTTAGTAGTCAATTGCAGGGCTGTGTAGTCAATAGCAGGGCTGTGTAGTCAATAGCAGGTAGTCAATAGCAGGGCTGTGTAGTCAGTAGTAGGGCTGTGTAGTCAATAGCAGGGCTTAGTAGTCAATAGCAGGGCTGTGTAGTCAATAGCAGGACTGAGTAGTCTGTAGTAGGGCTGTGTAGTCAATAGCAGGGCTTAGTAATCAATAGCAGGGCTGTGTAGTCAATAGCAGGACTGAGTAGTCTGTAGTAGGGCTGTGTAGTCAATAGCAGGCTGTGTAGTCAATAGCAGGTAGTCAATAGCAGGACTGTGTAGTCAGTAGTAGGGCTGTGTAGTCAATAGCAGGGCTTAGTAGTCGATAGCAGGGCTGTGTAGTCAATAGCAGGACTGAGTAGTCTGTAGTAGGGCTGTGTAGTCAATAGCAGGGCAGTGTCTTCTTTGAATTGTATGTCCCTGTCTTCCCTGAATCGTATGTTTTCCTTGAACTTTACGTCCATGGCTTTCTCGTTTCAGTTTCAGTTTCATCAAAGGGGTGTCAATCGCTGCGTGCAGACTAGTCCATTTACGCTACACCACATTCGCTAAGTTTTGAGACCACACAGCACATGATTTAAAGCTGATGGATGAATTAATTAATGACAAAGATGAGAGAATTTGAGAAGAGGGTCTCGTGGCTACGACTTGGCAGATGTCTGACCTACGCATTAGCCCAACGCACTGGTCAGACCTTGAATACCTACCTAACATTGGTTGTGCCATTATTTTCATTGTATGTGTATGTGATGAGTGTACACATGTGTGTGTATGGGCGTGTGGGCCCGGGCCCGTGTGTTTGTGCCAGTGTATGCGGTGCGCGAACGCATGTGTGTGTGTGTGTGTGTGTGTGTGTGTGTGTTCTTTCTAGAATTTACGTGCCGTGTTTCTTGAATAGCATGTTGTCAACCCTGAACTGTATGCCCCCATCGTTCATGTCCCTATCTTCCATGAGTGGTGTTCACGACGTCATCATCGATGAATCTGAGTAATTCTGGACTACTACAGAGACACAAGTTGTTTACAGGGGATGCTGAGGGGTGTTTAACCTAGAGAGACACAAGCCGTTTACAGGGGGTGCTGAGTGGTGTTTAACCTAGACACAAGCCGTTTACAGGGGGTGCTGAGTGGTGTTTAACCTAGAGAGACACAAGCCGTTTACAGGGGTGCTGAGTGGAGTTTTGGGGGAGGCTTAGCTGGTGACATGGTATGTATGTGGGATTGGTCAGCTGTCCATTGAAATCCAGCATACATACGACGCCATCCGCTAAGCGTTTGTCATCCGATATCTTTGGGGCTTTGCAGTCTCTTTATTTTTCAATTTAATGTTAAACGTCAGTTCACGTTGCTTCTATCCCAACCGATCGCAAAGGGCAACAACAAGACTGAAACCTCGTCGAAATCAACTCTTTAGATAGATGTTAAAAAAAACACAAACCTATGCAAACACAACTGATCAAAGCAGATTTTCTGAAACACACACACGTACGCACACACGCACGCACGCACGCACGCACGCACGCGCGCGCACATGAAACACTTTAAATTCTTTCTTCTATAAAATCTAAGTTCAGATGAAACATACCTATTTCTTTTAAGCAACCCAAACATCACATCAGGTGAGAAACTACCCGAACAAGGTTTTCCTGGAGTCTGCTGTGAAATGTTTATGTCCGACATCATGTGAGTCCAATCACTCTTTCAGAACATCAGCGCGCATTGGGGTCTCAAAACTTAGAAGATGTATTGTAGCGTATATGGACAATAACGCGCGCAGTGACACCTCCTTGAACAAACTGAAACTGACACTTGCTGAAGATGGCCTAAATGTGAGCCTTAGGGTTCACATACACTATCTGGTCAATTTCATCCATCTGTATTATTCTTGGCACGTTGGTCACCACCTCCAAGCTTCAAATGCCCACATGAAGGAAACCTCAAAAGTCAGAAACAGCTCATGTTCCTCATGCCCCTCAACTCCACAAAGCAGGCCTCATACAGTGACGGCCTCCAACAGTTATAATTCTGCCAGCCAAAGTGTTCAAACTTTGCACAGATATAATTCTGCCAGCTAAAGTGTTCAATTTTCAAAACGGAGTGACTGAGGGTGAAAACTGAAGCAAACGTTAGAAAGAGAGGGGGTTAGTTACCGCCAAGGACAAAGACAAACAAAGTGTCTTGCCCTGTACTTTGTTTGTCTATGTCCTTGGCCGTAACAAACCCCTCTCTTTTTAAATAAAGTGTTCAAACTTTGCACAGATATAATTCTGGCAGTCAGAGTGTTCAAACTTTGCACAGATAGAATTCTGCCAGCTAAAATGTTCAAATTTTGCACAAATATAATTCTGCCAGCTAAAGTGTTCAAACTTTGCACAGATAGAATTCTGCCAGCTAAAATGTTCAAACTTTGCACAGATATAATTCTGCCAGCTAAAGTGTTCAATTTTCAAAACGAGTGACTGAGGTGAAAACTGAAGCAAACGTTAGAAAAGAGGGGGTTAGTTACCGCCTTTTGACAAAGACAACAAAGTGTCTTGCCCTGTACTTTGTTTGTTTATGTCCTTGGCCGTAACAAACACCTCTCTTTCTAAATAAAGTGTTCAAACATTGTGCACAGATACAATTCTGCCAGCTGAAGTGTTACAAACTTTGCAAAGATATAATTCTGCCAGTTAGAGTGTTCAAACTTTGCACAGATATAATTCTGCCAGCTAAAGTGTTCAAACTTTGGACAAATATAATTCTGCCAGTTGAGTGTTCAAACTTTGCACAGATAGAATCTGCCAGCTGAAGTGTTCAAACTTTGCACAGATAGAACTCTGCCAGCTAAAGTGTTCAAACTTTGCATAGATAGAATTCTGCAGCTGAAGTGTTCAAACTTTGGACAGATATGGTTCTGCCAGCTAAAGTGTTCAAACTTTGGACAGATATAATTCTGCCAGTTAGAGTGTTCAAACTTTGCACAGATAGCATTCTGCCAACTGAAGTATTCAAACTTTGCACAGATAGAATTCTGCCAGTTAAAGTGTTCAAACTTTGCACAGATAGAATTCTGCCAGTTAAAGTGTTCAAACTTTGCACAGATAGAATTCTGCCAGCTGAAGTGTTCAAACTTTGGACAGATATGGTTCTGCCAGCTAAAGTGTTCAAACTTTGCACAGATAGAATTCTGCCAGTTAAAGTGTTCAAAACTTTGCACAGATACAATTTTGCCAGCTAAAGTGTTCAAACTTTGCACAGATAGAATTCTGCCAGTTAAAGTGTTCAAACTTTGCACAGATAGAATCTGCCAGTTAAAGTGTTCAAACTTTGCACAGATAGAATTCTGCCAGCTAAAGTGTTCAAACCTTGCACAGATACAATTTTGCCAGCTAAAGTGTTTCAAACTTTGCACAGATATAATTCTGCCAACTAAAGTGTTCAAACTTTGGACAGATATAATTCTGCCAGTTAGAGTGTTCAAACTTTGCACAGATAGAATTCTGCCAGCAAAAGTGTTCAAACTTTGGACAGATATAATTCTGCCAGATGAAATGTTCAAACTTTGGACAGATATGATTCTGCCAGCTAAAGTGTTCAAACTTTGCACAGATAGAATTCTGCCAGTTAAAGTGTTCAAACTTTGCACAGATAGAATTCTGCCAGCTAAAGTGTTCAAACTTTGCACAGATACAATTTTGCCAGCTAAAGTGTTCAAACTTTGCACAGATAGAATTCTGCCAGTTAAAGTGTTCAGACTTTGCACAGATAGAATTCTGCCAGTTAAAGTGTTCAAACGTTGCACAGATAGAATTCTGTCAGCTAAAGTGTTCAAACTTTGCACAGATACAATTTTGCCAGCTAAAGTGTTCAAACTTTGCACAGATATAATTCTGCCGCTAAAGTGTTCAAACTTTGGACAGATAGAATTCTGCCAGCTAAAGTGTTCAAACTTTGCACAGATAGAATTCTGCCAGCTAAAGTGTTCAAACTTTGGACAGATATAATTCTGCCAGCTGAAGTGTTCATACTTTGGACAGATGTGATTCTGCCAGCTAAAGTGTTCAAACTTTGCACAGAATAGAATTCTGCCAGTTAAAGTGTTCAAACTTTGAACAGATAAGAATTCTGCCAGCTAAAGTGTTCAAACTTTGCACAGATACAATTTTGCCAGCTAAAGTTTTTAAAATTTTGCACAGATATGATTCTGCCACCTAAAGTGTTCGAATTTTGCACAGATATAATTCTGCCACTTGAATTGTTCAAACTTTGCACAGATATAATTCTGCCAGCTAAAGTGTTCAAACTTTGCACAGAGTTAATTTCCAAACACTTGGTTGTTAGCTGCTGCTGGTGTTGAGATATGGGCTGGACTGTGGTATCATGACAGAAATCAACTCAGTCTTCAACACACACACCGCACCAGACGTGACGACAGATACTGCGTTGTGGATCCAGATGACGCGAACGTTTCTTTGGACTGAACACGTTCACTCAATGAATCCTTCAATGCCCAATCCCACGGATCTGTCTACACTGGAGATGCTGATATAAACTGCCAAAGGCATTGGAAATGGAAAGTGAAGAAAACAAAGATTTACTTGGTCATTGCAACTGAAAACAATATTTCACAGATTTTATGAAATGTGATTAGTATTGTTTCGATATGTCGGAAGACTAGATTGTTTGTAGGCTTCATCAGCGATCTGTTTCTATGTGCAGATGCCAGACAAGCACATCGTACATGTTTTACTTTTAATATATCGTAATACCCAAACAAGTTAGAGATGTACAGACAAGCACAGTTTTCATCAGATATCGAGAACAAGACTTGAAAGACTACATAACTCACACTTACAAACACCACGTACGCACCAGATTTAGTCATCATGCTATGATTAAACAATTAATACAATATCAGAGTATTCCATGCAAACCGTTTGTTGGCAGCAAGCTACATCAAGGCCATATTAAATTTTGATTATTACTCAGAATGTTCGCATTTGTGCTCGTTATGTTGTTAATCTCATGCGTAACTCAGTTTTCTAAATAAGCAAAATTTATCTACTTATTTCTTCTTTAATGTATTTATAAATGACAAATCTCTCTTGAAACATGAAATAATCTTATTTTTGAAGAGACATTCAAGCACGGCTTAGCTTGTCAAAATGCTGTCGACAATTTTCCTTGAAAGAACTGTCAGAGTCAACAGATAGGGAAAGCACAATCATTATTGTGTGCTTCGTTATAGAAAATACCAAACGTCGTACTTAATCTTAAATACCATTTTTTTTAATACATAGTACTCTGTTTGATGTTATTCTCTTTCATCTATGAAATTGCTAGTGCTTTGCAGACACGATATCCTGAATGAGTGAGTGGTATCTTTAATACTGATAGTACTGGAAAGAATCCATAGACTTACCTTCACAACTGACGACCGGTTTCTAAAGCGGAAATGTATTTTGCGTGCCAAGAGCACAGATTTTCCTGAATGATCAAAGGCAGGACGTAGCAAAAACTAGGTGCAACACAGCTCTAGACATAAAGATCACACTCATGGACACATTGTAAATTTTTTTTACCTAACAGTCCTGCAATAAACACGTAGACCTGCTTCAAACACACCCATCTCTCGAACAAAAGTAAAACACCCACCTTGATCCACCAAAGTTAAAGGATATGAAATTATTCTATCACATGACGCACAAGCACATACACGCAAACACACACACACACACACACACACACACACACACACACACACACACACACACACCACACACACACGCACGCACGCACGCACGCACGCACGCACGCACGCACGCACGCACGCACGCGCACTACACACACCATGCAATTCGAGAGATAATGAATGAATTAAGCATCTGACGGTTAGGGATCAGCACTGTTTGGGAAGAGAGATGTTCCTGAGGAGGTCTTCCAGCTTGTGCTGGAGTCTGCACGACGAGCAGGGCAGTGATGCTGGTTGCTGTTGGTGATGAGCAGGGCAGTGATGCTGGTTGTTGTTGGTGATGAGCAGGGCAGTGATGCTGGTTGTTGTTGGTGACGAGCAAGGCAGTGATGCTGGTTGTTGTTGGTGATGAGCAGGGCAGTGATGCTGGTTGTTGTTGGTGATGAGCAGGGCAGTGATGCTGGTTGTTGTTGGTGATGAGCAGGGCAGTGATGCTGGTTGTTGTTGGTGACGAGCAGGGCAGTGATGCTGGTTGTTGTAGGTGACGAGCATGCCAGTGATGCTGGTTGTTGCTGGTGATGAGCAGGGCAGTGATGCTGGTTGTTGGTGACGAGCAGGGCAGTGATGCTGGTTGTTGTTGGTGATGAGCAGGGCAGTGATGCTGGTTGCTGGTGGTGATGAGCAGGGCAGTGACGCTGGTTGTTGTTGGTGACGAGCAGGGCAGTGATGCTGGTTGTTGTTGGTGATGAGCAGGGCAGTGACGCTGGTTGTTGTTGGTGACGAGCAGGCCAGTGATGCTGGTTGTTGTTGGTGACGAGCAGGGCAGTGATGCTGGTTGTTGGTGACAAGCAGGCCAGTGATGCAGGTTGTTGTTGGTGACGAGCAGGGCAGTGATGCTGGTTGATGTTGGTGATGAATAGGGCAGTGATGCTGGTTGTTGGTGATGAGTAGGGCAGTGATGCTGGTTGTTGTTGGTGACGAGCAGGGCCGTGATGCTGGTTGTTGTTGGTGACGAGCAGGGCAGTGATCCTGGTTGTTGTTGGTGATGAGCAGGGCAGTGATGCTGGTTGTTGTTGGTGACGAGCAGGGCAGTGATGCTGGTTGATGTTGGTGATGAGCAGGGCAGTGATGCTGGTTGTTGTTGGTGATGAGCAGGGCAGTGATGCTGGTTGTTGTTGGTGACGAGCAAGGCAGTGATGCTGGTTGTTGTTGGTGATGAGCAGGGCAGTGATGCTGGTTATGGTTGGTGATGAGCAGGGCAGTGATGCTGGTTGTTGGTGATGAGGCGGTCAGTGATGCTGGTTGTTGATTAAAGAGCAGGGCAGTGATGCTGGTTGTTGGTTAAAGAGCAGGGCAGTGATGCTGGTTGTTGGTGAAGGGAGAGTAGAAATAACGTAAGTTGTATGAATTCGTCTTAGGGGACTCTCTCAAGAAGCAGACATCACCAGAAATGAGGTGACGAGATGGGTTGGGCGTATTGAGGAGTCAAAAGATGTCCTATGAAGCCTGACCCTCCCAGAGTGCATGAGTATTTGTTTTTTTATGTGGTAGACTCGCCTTTCATGTGAAAGCATTTAAATTGTTTCAGATCACCTCAAGACATGTTTTTGTATGTATCTAAACACAGTGAGAGTTGACTCCTTTGACTACATTCTGAGCTTCTGCTTCATTGAAATAAGATGGCTGCGTCAACTTCATCCCCAAACCAGTGTGTAAAATAACTTGCTAAAATTGTATTACCCTCCATAATGATCTTTATCTGTGAAATTTAGCATATTGAAAAGCTAGTGATAATGATAGCTTTTGCTAAGATAGAAAGTTCCATTGAACTTTTTTTCATATAAATTGAACTCTCCCAGAGTGCATGCTCACGAGCGGCAACGCCAAGTTACACAACCCTTGCACTCCTGTGCAGTGCGTAAGCACGAGCGCCTACGTGATTTTTAGTGGTACTTTTATACCAAGTGTTGTTTTATTTTCACAGTGGCTGTCTCTTTCGGTCTCCGTCTTTGATCTTTGGCTCCTGTGTTCCATTTTTGTTCTGATGATGGGAAGGAAGAGGGAAATGGAGAGGCAGGTGGGAGGCATGTAAATATAAACCATATGAACTTGGATGACATCAAGAAAGATGATGACATTTTAAAACAGAACTGTTGTTTTTTTGGGAATCCCAAGTGATCACGTATTTGATTTTGTTTCAGGATGCGTAGGAGGTACACAGTACATGAAGTACTTACATCCTTGAAGACGATGACAACATGATCACGGGAGATGTCTGCATAACCCCTCCATGCAATGGAGCAGCAAGTGATGAAGACAGTGGAGATGAAGACCAGGGACCTTTCAAAAATTGAATCGGCAACAGCTTCTTGCTGATGCAGAAGGTGTCGTCCTCTGTCCAGGAGGTGAAGCTGTCAGAGTAGACATGGAGCTCCAGATAATGCAGCTGCTGACAATGATTCTGCTCAACAGGAAGAACCACCAGCCAACTACCAGGCACCACCTCCTGCAGCTCAGCAACAACCAGCACCAGGTGCTCCGTGTCAGCTACAAGCTGCACAGATTGTAAAAAATCGCGTTCGCCTGAATCAGGTGAATAGAGACGAGACGATAGGATCTACCTCAGAACAGACTGTCTACCCAGCAGCCAAGGCCAAATGTTCCTCCTCCACGCTTCGTTGAACAAAACCTACCCCCCAAAAGACATGTTTGAGCTGTTCTTCGATGATGATGTACTTGACTACCTCATCGATCAAACACAACTTTATGCCAGCCGAGACAAAGGAGACCACGTCTTCCAGACAAACAGGCAGGACATGAGAACATTCTTGGCAATCCTGCTTGTTTCTGGGTACAACCCATTGCCATGTTTTGGGAGAGGATCACTGATGTCCGAAATGAAGCTGTGTGCAATGCTATGACCTGTGCCAGATTTGAAGACCATCTGGCATTTTCTTTATTTACTAAGTCAGTCAGTCTTCATGTTTGCCTACATATTGCTAAATAAAGGCAGTATTGAGCTCACCTTCATCTTTTATTATTATTTCAGTAAGAAAACACTGCCCTTTTCTGTGCCCATTCACTTCTGTAGAGTGCACCTTATGAAGTCTTGACGTAGTCACTTGTGCCCATGCACGTCTTGGAGAATGCACACCTGTAAATCTACAAAATCATCTTTTTCATCAAATCATGTTATTTTTTGTAAAAGTTGATGTGTTTCAAACTCAAAACCACCAAAAACTTCTAAAAATTTAAAGAGGTTCTATGGGGCTAACATTAATGGGTTAAGTGATTTTGTACATGTAACAGAGTGCATCCAATGCTCAACAGAAAGCCAGTGATGGAGCCATTTTGCTCCGAAGTTGAGAAGTTAAGTGATTGCTTGTTCTTCGTTTCCAATGTCCTGAATGTTCTTTATCTTGCCTGAAGAAGACCTAAGACGTCAAAACGCGTTGTGTTTTGCTTTGTAATTTTATTTGCATTTCGTAGTTTGCAGATTTGCTATAAAATTCCTTTTAAAGTTCAAAGCAGAGGGAAGGGGGAGGTGGAGAACTTAAGCACAGTATAGTGATTTCAAAAAGAAAGAAAGAAAGAAAGAAAGAAAGAAACAAACACGTGAAGTAATCGTCTAGGTAGGACGCTTATGAAGCTAACTATGTTTTTTTCGATGTAATGCAGTGTATCCACTCGCAGGTTGCCCCCCGGACAACTCGATACAGAAACAAACTTTGTGTAGTTCTGTTGGCGGGAAGGTGGAATTGGAAATGATAGCAGAGATATGGCTATTTCAATGAAAGTTTGTCTTCGACCATGATGTAGTTGTATCAGACAAATTCTTAAAATCATTAAATGACGAGTTTATCATCTGGGATGTTGAAAACAAACATTTTATATCATGAGTTTTGTGTGCGTGCAGTTTAACAACTCTGTCATTACAATAATGATTTGGCAAAGGTTCATTATTAAAGAGGGCGGGAAAACAATGGCGAGAGAAAGAAAATGAGACCGCTAAATCGGGAAAGTGTATTATGGATATCAAGCCGTTCAATAGCAGTATATGGAGATTATTGCAAGCCATCTTAAAAACAGATTCATTCGTATTGCTTGCTATTAGACTTTTTGTCTGTTGGATCACTCTCATTAACGAAGCACGACTGATTGTATCTGTGTTCCCTTGGCATCATATGGAGATACACCACAGTCCATAAGTCTGTGGTATTCTCACTACCAAGGGTTAAAAAAACACACACACAAAAAAAACAACAAAACAGCACCTACAAAGTTGCCAGTGAGGGTAGAAAGTGAAACAAAAGAAAGTGTTTTGAGGAAATAAGCTGCTGAAAAAAACCCTAAAATAATTATGGAAACAGTACAAAACATAGGGGAAACCTACGTGTTAAGATCCATTTACGGATGCAGGGGAGGCCAAAAGATGCCCAACAGTCAGAGTGGTCGGCTCTGCTGTTTAATGAAGCAAGCATTGTCAGCAGCTAAGAACTGTGTAGAACAGTCTTTACTTGGATCTGCCACTGATTGACCAAACGATATATAGCAGTGGGGGAAAAACAAGTGTAGGCTAACAATACCTCTGTCATTACATTAATGACCTGGCAAAGATTTAATCAAAAACAAGAAGGGGTGGGGGGTGGGGGTATAAGGAGGAAGGTGGAACGGTGGAAGAAAGAAAATAAGAACGAAAAGTCAGGGAATTTACATTACAAATATCAAACCTTTCGCTACCAGCATATGGGATCTTCTTGGATCTCCTAACAGATGCAATGAAACAATGTTACGTTGAACAATTTATTAGTGGGGGAATATATATCTATATCTATATCTATATCTATATCTATATCTATATACATATATATACTGCTGAAGAATTAAATAGTGGGAGAAAACAAGTGCAGGCTAAGAATTTTTCAGTCACTATAGTAATGACCTGGCAAAGATTTGAATTAAAAAAAAATTGAAAATGAAGAAAATGGGAGGGAATATATTATAAATATGAGAAACCCTTCACTAGCTGCCTTAGGGAACCATCGTACTCCCCTTCGAAGGCAGATCTATTTGTATTGCCTGCTCCTAGGCCTTTCGTCCGCTGGATTGGACTCATCAGGGAGACACGGCTGATTGTGTCTGTGCTCTTGGTGTCAAATAGAGACACACCAAAGTCCATAATTCTGTGGTGTTCTCATCACCAAGGGTTCAAAAAAGAATCCAACAGCACCCCCTAAGCAGCCAGCGAAGGGTAGTAAATGGAACAAAAGGAAAGAGTGGAGAGGAAAAAACCCAGACAGCAAGGGTCCTAGGACCCACCTAGGGCCCACCTAGGTTCTGGCTAGATTCAGCTTGTCCAAGCTGGAGCTACCTAGAACCTAGGTGGACCCTAGCACCCTTGCTGTAAGGGAAGTTGCTGAAAAATTTAAAGCATTATGCAAACAGTATAATATATATATATATATATATATATATATATATATATATATATATATATATATATATATATATATATATATATATATATATGTATATATATTGTTATATTGTTATATTAAAAGCAAGTTAAAATCAAGCTGCTAAAAAACTACAAATTTGTTTCACGCTGTGCGGTCGTCAGGATGTGATGAGCTTGTATTGCCAGTGCCATGCATATATATATAGCTAGCTGGCTTGCTGTTGTTTTTTCCCGTGCTACATGTGTTTTTCATGTGTTGTTGGTTTTATTCACTGACAGGAACTTCCATCTGTGTCTGCAATTGTTAACCATTTCGGTTCTAACATTTAAAGTTGCCAACTGTGGTTTACATAGTATAATGTATTTCTCTGTAAGGCATAGATTACATCTTTTTAAAATGTTGTTGTATGGTGCTGCTCTTTTTAAGATTTTCCAAGATATGTTGTAGTCTATGTTTTTATCCTTAACTTTCCAAGTGTATTTACTCAATTCTGTTTGGTTTTTATATCTTTCTTTGTTGAATGATTGTTTAAGGTTTGTATATCTAGTTTTGAATTGGTTTTCAGTGATACCTACATATGTTTCTTTTGCGTTCTCTGATGTTACAGTGGCTTGGTACACAATGTTGTTGTAAAGGCATTTGTTGCTTAGGGGACACTGTTTGTTTTGGGTACAGTTACAAGATTTCCTTTCGTTACGCTCCTTTTTCTCTGTGCTGCTTTTCATTTTGTTTGCTGAATCGATGGCATTTTTAAGATTCGGCATACATGAATATGATAGTTTGATGTTGTTTTTGTTGAATATCTTAAATAATTTATGGTCTTTTGGGAAAGATGATGTCAAGATTTTAAAGAATTCATTCCCTACATTTGTTTTAACTCTTGCATCATATGGGGGATTGTACCATGTGATATTCCTTTTCCTGTTCTTTCTGCCAACAAGTACACAGAAATATCAGGGTCAGAAATGGAAATCATTTTCCACACAAAGAAAACTTTACTGCACAGTAAAAATGAAACCTGGATTAAGAACACAAGCAGGAATTTAACTTTTGATGTTACAATGGGATCATATGATGGTGCCCAAACTTGCGAACTTGTCGGACTATTCATGTTATCCAATATTAAAAAAAATCCTTGGAAAACAAACTGAACTGTACAGGGATGACGGCCTCGCCGCTCTGAATGACAACCTTAGGAATAGGCTATTGAAAATAAGAAAAAAGAATTGTGTAAAAATTTCCACAACCAAAACTTAGGGAAAGAATTCTTTAAAATCTTGACATCATCTTTCCCAAAAGACCATAAATTATTTAAGATATTCAACAAAAATAACATCAAACTATCAATTCATGTATGCCGAATCTTAAAAATGCCATCGATTCAGCAAACAAAATGCAAAGCAGCACAGAGAAAAAGGAGGGTAACGAAAGGAAATCTTGTAACTGTACCAAAAAAAAACAGTGTCCCCCAAGCAACAAATGCCTTTACAACAACATTGTGTACCAAGCCACTGTAACATCAGAGAACGCAAAAGAAACATATGTAGGTATCACTGAAAACCAATTCAAAACTAGATATGCAAACCATAAACAATCATTCAACAAAGAAAGATATAAAAACCAAACAGAATTGAGTAAATACATTTGGAAAGTTAAAGATAAAAACATAGACTACAACATATCTTGGAAAATCTTAAAAAGAGCAGCACCATACAAACAACATTTAAAAAGATTTTAATCTATGCCTTACAGAGAAATACATTATACTATGTAAACCACAGCTGGCAACTTTAAATGTTAGAACCGAAATGGTTAACAATTGCAGACACAGATGGTAGTTTCTATCAGTGAATAAAACCAACAACACATGAGAAACATATGTAGCACGGGAAAAAACAACAGCAAGCCAGCTAGCTATATATATATATATTTTCCCCATCCACCCACTCAAGCACATACTGTTAGTTAGGCAGAATCATCTGCCACTGCAGGTATGAATGCGTATCTCCCCTATTTCTTCAATCTAAGACATAAGAGCAAGCTTTGTTTATAATTCAATATTTCTTGCAGTCATTGCAACACCAAGCTGCTCTGTAAGTTGCTGGAACGGTGCTCGGTACTTATCCTTGGAATTTATTAGTTTGTTATATATATATATATATATATATCTATATATATCTATATCTATATCTATCTATCTATCTATCTATCTATCTATCTATCTATCTATCTATATATATATATATATATATATATATATATACGTGGCACTGGCAATACAAGCTCATCACATCCTGACGACCGCACAGCGTGAAACAAATTTGTAGATGTTTTTAGCAGCTTGATTTTAACTTGCTTTTAATATAACAAATGTCGCTCCCACTGTGGCTGAGCACTGTTTTTAAGATTGCGCTGATCCTTGTACCACTCTCTCTCTCTCTCTCTCTCTCTCTCTCTCTCTCTCTCTCTCTCTCTCTCTCTCTCTCTCTCTTTTCTCTCTCTCCCCTTTTTCTTCTCCACATTATGATAACAGATCAAGAAGAGGAGAGAGAGAGAGAGAGAGAGAGAGAGAGAGAGAGAGAGAGAGAGAGAGAGAGAGCATGGTTGTGTGTGTGTGTGTGTGTGTGTGTGTGTGTGTGTGTGTGTGTGTGTGGCGCACGCGCGCGCGCGCACGAATGTCATGTAGTAATTCCACCAATGGTCGAGCCAGATCTATCGCTAAAAAAACGCCTGATGATTCCTGAATAATGCTTGCTGGTTTCATGACAAAAATCGAGCATGGGCACGACAGCGAAGCAACAGCAGAAGCCTGCCCCTAAACAGACGGTGTATTTTAATATTAATTCATTTACTATTTATCTATCTTTTTATATTTATTTGTGTATTTATTCATTTATTTGTCTATATATTCATGTATGTATTCATGTATGTGTTCATTCATCTATTAATTTATTCAGTAAATCATGTATTTATTTATTTACTTATTCACGTTTTGGCGAGTCCGCCACGAACGCATTCCTACGTCTTGTCTTCTGTTGGTAGCTCCCTTTCTTTATGTTATCATTGCTATTTGCCACACACAAAGTTCATCTATTCCCGTCTGTATGTGTTTCTGACCTTTGTGTCTTCATGCTAAACGTCACCGTTCTCTGTAATATACTACATGATATGTATCCTAGTCCCAGCTGATCATTACTGGGTTAAAGTAGCCCTGATGATATCGCAGGTCACCATCAGCACTCTGACCCAGTTAAGATCATCGTTACCCTTCCGGATTATTATGAATTGTCAGTCGGGTCACTGGTTTGTGACTCAGTTTAGTTAAATTGACTCTTTTAGGTGATTATTGCACTTGTTGACAGTTGGTCTTAATACTGGTAACCGTGTACTTTAGGCCAATCTTGGGTGAAATCTCCTTCCTTAAACATTTATCGATGTGTGATTTTTGTGTAGATTTAGTAATGTTGTTATGCCTAGTTACATACACACAGGGACACGGGATACATAAAAGTCGGGAACATACAGTAACTAAAACAGACAGGCGACTTTTCGACAACCTTTGACGAAGGTAGGCAAATTTTGAACAAGGGGTTGCAGGAGGGAATAAAGGTGTTCATAAATGTGGTCTGTGGAACATCTGCAGGCTGATACAATCGGTTGACCAGGGGTGGTAACTTAGTGGATTTGATGTAAAACAGACACACTAGGTTGGGCCTCAATGAAACGTTTTGCCGAGGAAGTAATGCAGCCCTCGGTAATGAAATCCAATATGGTTTTAGAGATTCTTTTTGGTCTTCAACATAGGTGTGGTTTTCCAGTTATTGATAGCTATTGGTGTCGTTGCGTTGTCTAAGGGCTTTCTGTATGTATAAGTTTCTGCCCCATAAAACAACAGTTTACCTGCTGGTATGGTTACAATGTCGTCCCTCTTACGGAAGGACTCCATAATATTCCACTTCAGTATTCTTCGATGCGGTGATTCCCGTAGATATGCTTGTGCATAATTTTTTTTTAAACATATCGTGGACGGGATTTTCCGATCGAAGATAGAGTAAAACAGCCATTAAACTTGTAAAGGAACACGCGGAGATTGGAACACAGAAATGTGAACAAACAGATATGGGAACACACAGACGCAAAGAGACAGGGAATACTTAGAGATAAAACAGAACAACAAATAGATGTAGGAACAGAGAGAGAGATGAATGCACAGACTTAGGAACACACAGAATAGGAACAAGCAGATGTATGAAAACAGAAATAAGAACGCATAAAGGTATGGACACACAGACATAGGAACATATAGAGATATGAACACACAGATATAGAAATAGATGTAGTAACACACAGATACAGAAACACTTAGAGATATGATGACATACAGACTGGAACACAAACAGACATGCAGAAACACACACACTCAAACAAATGAGTGCGCGCACGTTCCCCAACACTCTGTCTGTCCATCTGTCTCCCTCACACACACACACACACACACACACACACACACACACACACACACACACACACACACACACACACACACACACACACACACGCACGCACGCACGCATGCACGCACGCACGCACGCACGCACGCACGCACGCACGCACGCACACACACACACACACACACACACACACACACACACACACACAGAGTCAAACGTGCATAGTCGGATACTTATCAATATATATATCGACATCGATCCACTGCCTGCCGCTCAATGGGAAAGCTTTTCCCACAAGAGAATGAATAACGACGTCGTCGACGTTGAATGATCCAGTCTGACGAAATACATTTTCATTCATTCCCATATTGTTTGAGTTCTTTTTGTATGTGACTAATGACAAAGTTGTTGACGACAGAAAACAGAAGCAGTAACAACATCTATAA
>CM031605.1:57754746-57767246 GCA_018398815.1 Conus ventricosus
TTACCGTGGTATCTGGGAACGGGTTCCCAGATTTCCTGAACTTCCAATCGTGAAATCTGGGAACTGGCCTCAGAAAGAGAGTACTTTGTGAAAATCATGCCGAGAAATTAATGGAAAAAAAAGTGACAAGAAGGCCAAAGATCTCAATTGCACCTAAATAAATTGTTTCCTACCTAATCTCGAAAATCCATTCTTTTTTTCGTCTTCTTTCTGCCCTTCTGAGCTCTGACAGACCACGTTCCCCCAAAAATCTGTGATATTTGGGAAGCCTTCCCAGATAAGTCAGTCACACGAAGAGAAAAACTTTTCTGAATCCGCAACCGATATTGTGTTCATCTTCTACAAAGATAGAGCACCCGCACCAGCATCTGCAGGACCAGTGTCTGGGGAAAAAACGAAACAAACCTATCGTGTATATATGCAATATACTAACACTTATACACAATATTACTGTATCTCATTTTTTCTCTCTTCTTTTTTGTTTAAATGTATGTTATTGTATCTGAGTAGTACTATTATTAATTCTACAATCAATGCTGGCAATGGGATTAGTGATAATGGGACATAATGATTATAAGTAAAGTGGTAAAAATGATAGTGACAGTAATAATAACAACAATGACATCAGTATTGTTGTAATGATGTAATGAGGTTGACGATGAAGACAGTAATGACAATAGTGATATGGTGATGATAGCAATGATAGTAATAAAGGTATTGAGTAATATTAGTAAGACAAATATTAAGTGAAAAGGAGCTGAAATGCTCAAATCCATATTGTAGTCCCTACTAAGGGCGAAGACTGGATGTAAGAAAGCGCGTCAGTGCTTATCTAGTATTCTCTTAAATAAAGGATTTTTTTTTTATCTATTGTTACCTTACCTTGGTACTGGTAATAAAACATCTCATTCCCAGAATCTTCCTTGCAGTCTACCTGTTCAGTTTGTCAAGTCTGTCCATGACAGATCACTAAGCTCTGGCAGAGCGGCTATCTTGATTAATTACAGAAGGATTAGTTCTATCCTACGACATAAAACCAAGAAGAGAAACTACAAGACACGGGTCTTTACTTGTTGGTCCCGCGCTGGCGACTCGAAATTTTCTTCTAGCTGCTTTTCCACAGAATTACACCCAGTAGTTACCAACGAGGTACAAAGTGTGTTGACCCGTCTAATCTGCCGATCATTCAAGACTATACCCCACTCCGCCGTCCGTTCCCTGCATCGCCCCTCTCCCGACACCTCAAATTGTACTTACTTAAAGGGGTCCTCACCCCTAAATAGCATGTTTGGGTTGTTCAAAAGTATGATCGAGCGTGTTTCGATGTACGTGTTACTTTTCCTCTGGAACTCACTTCTATCCGTGTTTCGGGTCGTGCAAGTAGCCAAATCGTGACTTGCCATGGAGACTACCGAGCACAGTACGGAAAGAGACGAGAGTCGGGGATTCCGCAAGTGACGTATAAATGCCAAGACTACCGTGAATGAAAGACATGTCCTTAAAAGCCTTCGCTGTGAGGACGTAAAACTCAACTATTTTCCGGCGATATTGGCAGATGCTCCCAGTTACGAGTCAAGTTCCAACGAAGAGGACATCGAACGTGAAATTTTCACTGAAGTGTATGGAGTTCAGTTTGAACCTACAGCTCCTTGTACAGTACCACCTCCCTCGCCATCAGACGCTTTTGTTTCTTTCCAGGCAGTTCGACATTATTTTTACAGGATGACCATATTATGTACATGTACACACATACGCACGACACAGATAGTACATGATATACATAATTATGCACATACATGCATCTGTTCACACACACACACACACACACACACACACACACACACACACACACACACACACACACACACACACACATATATATATATATATTACCGTAGTACTCGTATGTAAATAACTTAAAAATGATTATGTGATAAACCACATTTTCCTTCAGTTGTTTAGATCTATCAGATAATGCCTTTTCCTTTGAACAGGAGTTTGTCAGCTACTGCATCATCACACTAATTCTCTTTCCTGCTGTAGAAATTTTTTTAATAGCTGTTCACTTTCAGTCCCCCCCCCCCCCCCCCACACACACACTTTTTTACATTCTTCATTTTCAATCTCACTCCCTCCACTTAAATTCTGAAGTTCCACAATGACAATTAGAATCTGAGGGGTCTTTTACAATATATTGCAGTCAAAAATTCTGGCTGTTATTTTAAAAACTGATGCGTGACGTGCCATACATCAGATCTAAGCTGCAGATCTAAGCTCATTATTCTCTTACTCACCAGGGCAGTTTATAGCATACAGACATACCACAACTGCATATCTTAAAATGCACACTGTCACCATCCTGTATCCAAATACTGATGAATAATTCACTTACTAAAGCATATGGTTGATGGGCGGAAACTTGAACTTGCAGGGGTGCCTGATGTTCAGCAATGTCCTGAAAAATAAAAACCAAAACTTATTATTCACTGGAGTCCAATAAGCTGTTATTTGTGGACATGGACACTTTCTTGTTAATAAGAATCATACCTCCAGTTTTGTTGGAAACAGCAACTGCAGGGAAAAAAATTAATCACAAACATGCAACAGTTTCAGTGACAGCAGGCAATGTGACTGACTGACTGCTACTATGACTCTGGCATGTGTGACTGAAAGTAACAATGTATGTTTCAGTTTGATGCCAACACTCTACAAAAACCAACAACTATCTTTACAACCAACCATGCACCGAGAATGAAATGAAACACAAAAAGATCAACCACTCATTCCACAAACCTTACCTTCTTTACGTCTCTGAGTTTGGCTCTCTTGCTCCTGACAGAATCCGTGTCACTGTTGCGTTTGAGGCTTGCACTTGCAGCCGGCGAATGAACAGAGAGTGCTTTAATACATTTTTCTGTTATAATAGTTGGCACAGCATCCTCTTTCAGCTGTCTTCGGACCCGAATTCCAGCTTTCACCTTTACCTTCCAAGTGTGTTGATCTTGGAAACTGCTCTTCAAAGTGACGACAGCAAATGCCATGATAACTGTCCCGAAGAACAAAATCTTTCCTCGTTGTGGTGACAACATTTATCCACAATCGCCTAAACTGGCCGGAAGCACCTGGAAAAGCATGAACGCTTACTCTTTGCTTATTTCCTGATGAAATTCCGCAACCAGACACAGCACACAATCGCCCCATCTCACTTCAGCCGAACACGAAGAGTGACTTGGCTTTTCTACGTCATCAATCGGGTAACCCCCCTTTTATCGAAATCGAGGCTCTCGTTCCTGGTTCAGCCTCTCGCTTTCTCGGTCCGCAAGAAATGCTGCTCTCACTGCAAGATGAGAGCACAGGCGGCTGATTCGGGGCTGGGTTTCGCAATATGACTACATACCAAAACCGTATATTTGGTCAAAATAGAGAGAGGTGAGAACCCCTTTAACTTGTAGAGTAAAATGCAAAACAGGTCATCAGTGTCAATGTTTTGAACGTATTTCTGTGAACTCTTTACAGTGTACGCCCACCTCACTGTCTTCGTTTCGCTGCTGATACACGCTGTTTCCGTGTCGCGAGCTGTTGAACGAAGAGTCAGGGAGATTGTGACGCTTCTTTGTCTATTCTGACGTCTGGAACAAATTGTATGTGTCATTTCCACATGCCCCAAATATGTTGTTTGTTTTTTTCTCTTAAAATCTCCGAGTGAAAACTCATCTCTTGTTTGTGTCCATGTTGTGAGGCCCATTGTATGTATATATGTATGTATATATGCATGCATGTATGTATATGTGTATGTATGTAATTATGTATGTATATATACACATACATGCATACACATAAATGTGTGTGTGTGTGTGTGTGTGTGTGTGTGTGTGTGTGTGTGTGTGTGTGTGTGTGGTGTGTGTGTGTGTTTTTGCGCGCTCGCGTGCGTCCTTGAGTGTGTCCATGCCTGCATGCATGTATGTGTGTATGTATGTATGCATGTATGAATGAATGAATGAATATTGTAAAAATGTATGTATGTATGATTGTGTGTGTGTGTGTGTGTGTGTGCGTGCGTGCGTACGTGCATGCGCGCGCGCGCGCGCGCACGCGTGTGTGTGTATGTGTGTGTGTGTGTGTGTGCGTGTGCGTGCGTGTGTGTGTGTGTGTGTGTGTGTGTGTGTGTGTGTGTGTGTGTGTGTGTGTGTCTGTGTGTCTGTGTGTCTGTGTGTCTGTGCGTGTTGTGTACGCGTGTGTCTGTATGCATGTGCAGAAAAACATCAATTGATTAAGTTACACATTTCTTATGGTTAATTTTTTCAAACTTTTGTTGTGAGCGCGTTAAGGTGTTTGGGATGTATAACGCCATTAGAATTCATTATCGTTGTTATCAGAATCCCATAATCTTACACAGTCATCATGTTATTCTGGGACACAGACAGCAGACTTGTTAGCTTGCTCTTGATCTCATGGCACGGAAAACACCTGGGCTTAAGTCTTGTCCTGCTCCTTCTCAGCAGCCTGCTTTCGACCAAACAGTGTCCAGAACATCTCTCTGTAACGAGACCCCATGATGTAATACACAAAGATGTTCAGACTGGCATTGATGTACGTGAACATCTCAGCCACCCAGAACGTACCCAGTAAGAAGTTCATGTTCTGATTACCTGTGTTCATGCCAGGTAGGAACATCCAGCTGAAGCGAATGAGAGCGACAGGAGACAGACAGACCAGGAACAGGATGGAATTCCCCACCAGCATCTTGGTGAGGGCCACTTCACGCGGAGAGATGACGGAGGACGTTCCAGCTCGCCACGTCACCACCTCACGGAGTTTGGTGATGGTGATTCTTGTGGTTGTGACCACCACGATCATCACAGTCCCAGGAAGACCCACGCCGAACACGAAGCTCTCCAGGTTGTCGATGAAGTCCTTGTGAGCTTTGTAGAACGTTCCGCTGACGCCTGTCTTGATGATCATGTTGGACTCAGGATCGTACACACAGCCGACACGGTACCGGAATGTGGTGATGAAGCACAGTCCTAACACGAGGATGTATGCGATGATGATAATAACAGCCATCGTCTTGGTGCGTAACAGTGTTTGGAACTTGAGTGGGTTCAAAATACAGAGGCATCTCTCGGTAGCAATGATGGCGGAGAGGATGTAAGAAATGTAATTGAAGCCGAATAAACCCAGCGAGTTATAGTTGGTCAAGAACGTGTCCACAGGCCCAAACATGACTTTAGAGGTGAACTGCAAGTACAGCTGCTCCCCATGGTGCAGAATGCCCATGATCAGGTGAAATTCGTCCGTCATGGACAACACAAAGAGACACAGGTTGACACGATCCTTCAGGCCCTGTTTAAAGAACACCGCCATGTTGATGACGTTGCCTGGAAAACCAATCAGAAACAGGGATGCCAGAACGGTATCTTTAATTCTACGTAAAATGTACTGCACCTCAACGGAGATGATACCTTCCGGTTTGTCCAACGGTAAGTGTTCAATGTCACTGAACGCCACGTCAATGCACCATGAATCTTGGATCGTCACATTGGCAGGGATTGTGTTCACTGGAGCTCTAAGGGACGGGGTACTTGGCAATGTGACATTGCGATCCATACTGACAAGCTAAAGTGAATCTTTCGACCTGAAATTTCCGAGTTCACAGGTCATAGTCTTCGGAAACGGATGAGCTTTTTTTTTTTGCTTACTCTTCCACAGGTAACTGTTATTTCTGTTCTTAGCAGTTTGAGAAATAAATCTTAGACAGCGAACCGGTGTTCTGTGAATGATTTCCTGAAGAAACCAGGACCTCAGCACAGAGGACAGGGTCACGCACTGAGCTGTTATCCCTGGAGATGAAATAGAAGAAAAAAGTGTAAACAGGAAAGAGTGGACGGACAAACCAAGCAAGAAAGTGCAAACAAACAATCAAACAAGACAACAACTACATAACTATACAGCCATGGGCAATAAACTTTTGTTATTTGTTTGCTGTACCAACCGATCGACTAAACAAATGAGTGACCGACTGATCAGCCAAGCAGGCAACTAACCAATCAAACAGCTAATATGTACGGCAGCCAGCCAACCAACCAAACAACCAACAAACCTGCAAACCAACCAGCCAGTCATCCATCTTACAATTTGAAGCCAGTAGTGTAATTGAGAGGATGGGATTGCCTTGCCTTAACAATGGAAGACGAAAGTACCGTGTACAAAAATGTGACCGGAAGCGAGGAAGGAAAAACAACAAACAAACTGTAACACACTGAATGACAACATTTGGGAGAAACGGGGATGGAAGAAGTGAGATGAAATGGGGTGGAGATGTGTTGAACTGGATGACATGAAGAAAACCATAATGAAGCTGTGCAGGATCAGTGCGTGTATAAGTTGATGTTTTCTTTTGGCTCTAGGAGAGTAGAAGAACCGACGACTGTCATGACGGATGTAGAATAAGCAACGATGCATCACTGTTTTATGCTGCTCACAGACAATCGCCGTAGGATAATTTCTGTTTGTTAGAAAGTAGTATTAAGTCGTTAGACTTCAGTTTCCGCCCAACTACATCTGTTCCAGAGACACCATTAATTAATTCAGATTGTCCTCTTCAGAAAGCATGACGTGGCGGTCGCCGCTATTTGAGGAGCCGAGGGCGGTGTCGAATAAAACAATTCCCTAATTCAACGCAAAACCGTGTGCACAGGTAGACTATATATATACGTCTACAGCTGGTTGAACTTTATAATACACTTGAAACAAAGAATGACCAATGTATTTTTCCCCGCATCGGATAATTAAATAGATAATTAACACAGCCTTCAGCTAGAACTGATCTTCACACATCTTTTAATTTACACTTATCTCACATCGTGAAATGCACAGACACTGTCTCCATTTTTAAAAGAGTCATTCTATGTGCCAACGACACGTTCACTTCAGATTCCTTTACTGCTCAACTCTCATGAAATTGGCCAGTGGCCAGTTCGCGTCAATTGCTCAGTGTGACCATCTCCAATGGATGAGGGCTGCGGCAGATCGGATTCATCGAGTGAACGTAGTCAGTGCAGGGAAACGTTCACTTCGTATGGATCCACAGCCGCCTTGCTTTTTGTCATGTCCTATCCTGTGTGTACAGCATATCGCACTGGTGTAATTCGCCTTACGTATACAGCCCACATGTTCTCTCAACACGAGGAGAAATCTGAGTTTTATTATCATTTATCATCATTATGTGAACAGAGTGTTCAATTTTCAAGCACACATACTCGCACCCGCGTACCTACCCAGCTATCCACCTCCCCATATATATATATATATATATATATATATATATATATATATATATATAATATATATGAATATAATCAAAGAGCCTAAAATGATTTTAAAAGTGCTCGACCCCTTGGGGAGCAACATTTGTCAATGATGTTAAAAAGGAAGGTTAAAACTCAAGGTTAAAACTCGACAAATTTGTTTCTAGCGGCGTTGCGCTGTCATCCTGATGATTGACAAATCTATATATATATATATATATATATATATATATATAACAAACTAATAAATTCCAAGGATAAGTACCGCGCACCGTTCCAGCAACTGACAGAGCAGCTTGGTGTTGCAATGACTGCAAGAAATATTGAATTATAAACAAATTATCCTTGGAATTTATTAGTTTGTTGTATTTTAGTCCCTTGCGGATTCAAACTAATAAATTCCAAGGATAAGTACCGCACCGTTCCAGCAACTAACAGAGCAGCTGGAACGGTGCGGTACTTATCCTTGGAATTTATTAGTTTGTTGTATTTTAGTCCCTTGCGGATTCATTCCAAGAACTTGCCCTCAGCACTTGTGTCTTAGAGGATATCTTTTTATATTTTCTACTTTTCACAAGAAAATGTAGCTTGTTTTGCTCTTTTATGATTTCTTTTGCTTCTTAGATGGCACCTTTGGTTGGTTTTTTGAAAACTCAACAAACATACTACGGTATTGCACACCAACCTTGTCTGGGATTGCATTCTTCTTAAAACTGAAAAGGCAGAGGAGTCAAATTACCACTTTCCGCGGTCACTGAGGAGAAACCACCAAGTTTCGAAATATCGGTATATGACCAGGAGTTATATGTTAGTGAGTTTCCCTCCCTATTGGAGGATGTCTCCCCTTTGGAGAATATAAGCTTGCTGAAGGCTCATTTTGAGAAGCATTTATTTTATCTTTCCCCATGCACCCACTCAAGCACATACTGTTAGTTAGGCAGAATCATCTACCACTGCAGATATGAATGCGTATCTCCCCCTATTTCTTCAATCTAAGACATAAGAGCAAGCTTTGTTTATAACTCAATATTTCTTGCAGTCATTGCAACACCAAGCTGCTCTGTTAGTTGCTGGAACGGTGCGGTACTTATCCTTGGAATTTATTAGTTTGTTGTATATATATATATATATATATATCTCAGGATGTAGCTAGTGACGGGTTTTCATATTTATAATATATATTTCCCATTTTCTTCATCTTCAATTTTGTTGTTGTTGTTGTAATTGCGAATCTTTGCCAAATCATTATTATAAGGATGGAAGAATTGTTAACCTGCACTTGTTTTTCCCCACCACTTAATTGTTCAGCATTATATTGTTTGGTCAATCAGTGGGCGATTGCATCTCTTAGGAGATCCAAGTAAAGGTGGTTCTGCACAAGTCTTAGCCGCTGACAATGCTTGGGTTATTGAACAGCAGAGCTGACCACTCGGACTGTTCCATATCTTTTGATCTCCCTTGCATCCTTAAATGGATTCTCAAGCATAGGCTCAAAGATTGTCCCCTACATTTTATACAGTTTGCATAATGTTTGTAGTTTTTCAGCAACTTTTTTTTCCTCTCCACACTTTCGTTTTGTTTTATTTAATAATACCTTTCGCTGGCTGCTTTGGGGGTGTTGTTGAATTCTCTTTTGAACCCTTGGTAGTGAGAACACCACAGAATTATGGACTGTGGTGTGTCTCTACTTGACGCAAGAGCACAGACACAATCGGCCGTGTCTCCCTGATGAGTCCGATCCAACGGACGAAAGGCCTAGGAGCAGGCAATACATATAGATCTGCCTTCGAGAGGAATTGCGATGGGTTTTCATGTTTATGATATATATTTACCCATTTTCTTCATCTTCAGTTTTGTTGTTGTTGTAACTGCAAATCTTTGCCAAGTCATTATTATAATGATGGAAGAATTGTTAACCTGCACTTGTTTTCCCTCACTACTTAATTGTTCAGATATATATATATATATATATATATATATATATTTATATATTTCCCCCCCTTTTATTACTATTAATGTGCATAGCTTTGTTGTTGTTGATGAACGTAGCATTGTTGTTGATCTACACATTCAGTATGCAGTATATACTTGCATCCTAGAGACTGACGGACGCGCAAAGGCTTGCTGTTCATGAATACAGAGCAGCTGTCATTGCACGTGTCAGTATTTTTGCCGAAGAAAACCCATCCGCACCAATATTACCCAGTCTTCATGTTTACATGCACAGATTTACGGTAGGTTCACACTGAATATTGTTTATCTTGCCTGAAGTAGACCTAAAAGGTCGAAACGCGTCGTGTTTTGTCTTGTAATTGGTTGTCCCTGTTGTTCGGCGGACTCACTTCATTCTATTTTAAATGAATCGACTCGATCTTGTTCAGCTCCTCTGCTTTCTTGTTGACATGTAGAACGTTTCTGTTGGTGTACATACCTCGTTGTTAATATGCACAGCTTTGTTGACATTACAGCCCTGCTTGCGAGGTAAACAACTTTGTGGTTGACGTACACAACCTCGTTGTTGATATGCACAGCTTTGTTGACATTACAGCCCTGCTTGCGAGATAAACAACTTTGTGGTTGACGTACACAACCTCGTTGTTGATATGCACAGCTTTGTTGATGATGTTACAGCCCTGCTTGCTAGGTAAACAGCTTTGCTGTTGATTTGCACAACGATGTTGATATTTGCCCATAAAAGCTCGCTGGTGATGTCTGTTGCATTGTTGCTGACGCGCACAGTTTCATTGGTGTCATTACTGTTCTTGCTTTGCTCTTAATGTACATGGCCCTGTTTTCAAGCGTAAAACTTTGTCGTTGATGAGGAGTATCTATTTGTTGATGTACACCGCTTTTGTCGTTCATGTAAACATCCGTGATGGTGACATAAACGGCATTGCTATTGACGTTAACAGCGTTGCTGTCGATGCACAACCAGGCAATGTTGACGTCCATAGCACTGCTGTTGTTTCAATTTCAGTTGCTTCAAGGAGGCGTCACTGCGTGCGGACGAGTCCATATACGCTACACCATATCCGCTAAGTTTTGAGACCATACTGTGCATGATTTAAAGCTTATGGATAAATGAATTGATAACTAAGTTGAGAGAATTAAGTAAGAGGGTCTCGTGGCTGCGATTTAGCAAATGTCTGACCTACGCATTAGCCCAACGCGCTGGTCAGACCTTGAGTACCTTGGGTGTTCCATTTTTATCATTGTATGTGTGTGTAGTGTATGTACACATGCGTGTGTATGGATGTGTGGGCACGGGCCCATATGTGTTCGCGAGCGCATGAGTGTGTGTATAATGTGCGTGTATGCATATGCATGAGTGTGTGTGTGTGTGTGTGTGTGTGTGTGTGTGTGTGTGTGCGTGCGTGCGTGCGTGCGTGTGTGCGTGCGCGCGAGCGCGCGCGCGCGCGCGTGTGTGTGTGTGTGTGTGTGTGTGTGCAGAAGTGGAGGTGTGTGTGTGTGTGTGTGTGTGTGTGTGTGTGTGTGTGTGTGTGTGTGTGTGTGTGTGTGTGTGTGTGTGTGTGTGTGTGTGTGTGTGCAGAAGTGGAGGTGCATGTGTGTGTGTGTGTGTGTGTGTGTGTGTGTGTGTGTGTGTGTGTGTGTGTGTGTGTGTGTGTGTGTGTGCGTGTGTGTGTGTCGTTGTATGTGGGCGTGTGCGCACCTTCACACCCATACGCGTGCAGACATGCATGCACACACGTGAACACACGCGTGCATACACATATTCACTGCTTTTGAGGTACACCACCTTGCTTTTCGCGTGTATAGCCTTGCTGTTGACATGCCTAGACTTGCTGTTGATGCACACAGCATTGCTGTCGACGTATACAGGCTTGATTATTGACATACAAACCCTTGATGTCGATGTAGATTGACCTATAGTTCATATTGTTGTACTCAGCTGACTGTTGATGGACACTGTCGCCCTGTTCGTGTACACAGCACAGTTGTTGATGTATATAGACTTGCTGTTGCTGACATACACAACTTTGCTGTCCACGTAGACAGGTTTGTAGCTGACACTTTTGTACAGAGCTTACGGCTGATGTACACTGTCTTCCTGTTCGTGTACACAATCCTTATGACACAGTTTTGCTGTTCATATATACACATTCTTGTTTTCCAGTGTACAGATTCGCAGTTGATGCATACATGGCTCTGCGATAGGTGTACATAGCACTGTTGCTGAGGAAAATAGTGTTGCTGTTGACGCACGAAGCTTTTTTTTTGTTTGACGTCCACATCTTTAAATGTTGATGTATACTGCATGACATGCATAGCCTTGTTGTTGAACGTTTGACTTCTTCTTCTTCTGCGTACGCAGGCTGATACTCTTGCGGACACTCCTTGTATAAACACGCAGGTGTTAATCCCATCTGCTCACCAAAGGGAGTGGAAATTTGTGTGTATGACCGTTTTTTTTTATCCCGCCATTAAGGCAGCCATACTCCATCTTCTGGGAAAAAGTTCTGACAATCTGAAGCAGTCAATCATTTTGATGTCAGAGTACGCGGTTTGGTGTACATGGTCTTGTTGTCACTATGTATAGCTTTGTTATCATTTGACACATTTTGTTGGTGTAAAGAATCTTATGGTTGATGTACACGGCCTTATTGTTGACATATACAGACATGTGGGCGATGTACACAGTCTTGTTGATGTACACAGGTTTGTTGTAAATGTATACAGCCTTGTGGTTGCTGTGCACAGCCTTGTCGAATTAGACAGCCTTATTGCTGATGTACTCAGCCCTGTTGTTACGATGAGAAGCGCTTGCGGTCAGCTCAGCTATTAAAAAAAAAAGAAATTGCGGGAAAAAAAGAGAAATGTTCTGTTGAAGTATACAGCCTTGTTGTTTATGTCATCAGCCCAATTATAACAGCCTTTCTTTAAAATTAACGTACCCAGCCTCTTTCTTCACGAAAACAACTTTGCTGTTGATGTGCAAAGCCATGTTGATAAAATGCACAGGTTTTGTTGTTGTTGTTGTTGTTATTGTTGTTGTTGTTGTTGTTTGTTGTGTTGTTGTTGTTGTTGTTATCGTTGTTATCGTTGTTGTTGTTATGCAGGGCTTTGCTGTTGATGTACTTAGCCCTGTTGATGACATGCACAGACTTGTTGTTGTTGTAGTTGTTGTTGTTGTTGTCGTCGTCGTCGTTGCTATGCAGAGCTCTGCTGTTGATG
>CM031605.1:57774746-57814746 GCA_018398815.1 Conus ventricosus
ATACACGCACACACGTACACACACACACACACACACACACACACACACACACACACACACACACACACGAAACCTTAAAAGTCATAGCAAAGATGGGGTGGTGGGAAGTGGAGGAGGAGGAGGAGGGTGATGAGGGACGGGAAGGGAGCGAAGGAAATGTCTGTGTGATTGACCGACAGTATTGATGTGTTGATGAAAAGGTATGCTGTTAGCTCACAGCTCTGATAGTTGACTGACAGTGTTGCCGTACAGCACTGAGAAAATATGGCTCATCTGTCAGCTACTAGCACTTTGCCCCGCCGAATGCCTGCTCGCTGGCAACTGATATTATTTCCCTTTCCAGCAGTTCACATGAAACCGTGATCCGCGCCGACCGCGCCGATCCTGTTTGTGTTCGGCAACCATTTGCAGAATTATATTCCACCTTTATTCTCTTTCCTACAATTTCTCCCACGATTGTTTTCCCCGTAAATTGTCTCTAAAGGTTGAGTCTGTTTTCTAAAATGAAAATCCGGCGAGTGTTTCTTTTACTGTTCGTTACATCGATATTTCACATTGGCTGTGACGAAGAAATAGAAGGCTCTTCATGTACGAAAGCGATTTCGATTTTGAGAGCTAGAGAGAGAGAGAGAGAGAGAGAGAGAGAGAGAGAGAGAGAGAGGTGTGTGTGTGTGTGTGTGTGTGTGTGTGTGTGTGTGTGTGTGTGTGTGCGCGCGCGCGTGCGTGCGTGCGTGCGTGAGATTGTGTACTGTATGTAAGAGTACCAGCGTATTCGTGTTCTTGTGGGAGGTAGGGAAAGGTAATGATGGGGGAGGGGGCTGGGAACACCAGTGTGATGGTGATAACGTCAGTGGGTGTGTGTGGGATGGAGGAGGGTGGGGGAATCGACAGTCGAGTCTATGTAATTTTTCGATTGCAGTGATAAAAAAACAAGATGCAAAGCATATAAACGTACTCCCAGTATATCCTGAATACGCGTGAGATATTCCATAAAGAGTGAAAATCGTCTTGGGCTGTGAAACCGTTAGTAATGGCCTTTCTGGTAAACATCGGCCATCATCTGTGACCTATAATGAACATACAAATTTTCAGAAAGATCGGCCAAGAACTTTCTGAGATTCTCCACAAAGACGAAAACCATTATGGGCCGTTAGTAACGGCTATAACGGTAAACTTAAACATCGGGCATCATCCGTGACCCATAATGAACATACCAGCACATTTTCAGAAACATCGACAAAGTGCCTTCCGAGATATTCCATAAAGAAGAAAAAATCGTTATGGGCCGTTATAGCCGTTATCCTCCTCTGCCGGTACATAGCCTTTTGCCCACTACCTTAGACGCTCATTTGCAACAGACAGTATTACCTAAGCCCGACGTCAGACTGCAGAGGAATCGAAAGAGGTTTGGCAACATACATGAACTTTCGATGACTGGATATATGCCATGATGCCAGGGAATACCCCAGTCCCCCAGATGTAAGCCAACTGCGTCGTGGGCCTATCAAAAGAGCGAAATGCTGTGGCGAGAGTATATATAAATAGGATCTGGAGATCCCGGTGCTTGGTCAGACAAGGGTCTTTATATCGTCATCAGGCCAGGAGCTGCTGACACCGCCAATCAGGCTTTAGGGCGGTGGCTGAGTGATGACAGCAGACGGTTAAAGTAGTGTTGGGGCCCACTGCAGTCACGGGCCTGGACTCAAGCAGCTATTACAGGACACCCGTCCTCTTACATACCGAGGCAAGGTGAAATGTATGTGGTTACGTGTGGGGGGTGGGGATGGGGTTGGTTCTTTTCTTCTATTCCCAAATTCTTGTCGAGCGTTGTTCATAAAATGTCATGTGTGTAGTGTGTGTGGGGTGGCGGTGGGAGGAGGGGGAGGGAAGAAGATGGAGGGGGGGGGGGACTTGTGCATTTGTTTTAGTGCTTGCTTTGTGACCTATTGTTCTGATGCCTTTTTCTCAATATTGTGCAATGTTTATGGATACTTTTATTTTTCCTGTATTGTGAAGCGCTCTGAGGATGAGCCTTTTTCTCTCATCGAAGAGCGCTATATAAGCTCGATTTATTATTATTATTATTATTATTATTATTATTACCTCGCCGAACTACCGCTCGATAAGCATCATCAGCCATTCAAATAAAGTACTGCTGAAGATTCTATTCGACAGACTGATATCATAACCAGTGTATATTCTTGCGATAAACAAACATCTTTTCGAGCTGGAAAATGTACAATCAAACAATGTTCCAAATCCTTCGTGAGAAACACCCATAGTGCCGGTAAGATCTGTGCCACGTTTTCTTCGACTTTAAGAAAGCATTCGACAGGGTCTGGCAAGCAGACCACAGGAAATACAGTATCGGTAGGAACTTTGTCAGAGTTATAGAGGAACCTCTTGGAAGAACTTTAGGTGCAGTCCTCCACAACGGCAATCGGGGCGAATGGTTCCACGTAACTGTTTGCGTCAGACAGGGCTCTATACTTCCCCATCCCTCAACAACTTTCTAGAAAGACTCATTACTGATGCACTGGAAGACTATTTTGAAACCGTGAATATAGGAGACAGGACCATCACCAACCTATGCTTTGCCAATGACATTAATGGCTTGACTGGACGGGACGAACTAGCCGTACAATTAACACGCCTGAAGAAAACACCCACAGCATAATTGTGTCATGACAATCCGTTCAGAAAAGACCAAACTGAAGACAAAAACCCCTCAAAAGCATAACAGGACTTTAAAACAAATGGTTAAGATCCCGAAACAGTAAGAGGCTTCACGCTCCTAGGACCCGTTGTGACAGACGAATGGTCCGAAACAGACGCTTTCTTTATACTGTTCCAAGGATTAATAGCACTATGTCACCAAGACCTTACGGAACAAAAACATCATATCTACCAGTTTAAACTGAGAACGATGCATACGCTAGTGATATCAATCTTTGTGCCTGCTTTGTGCAACGTGGACCCTGACAGCAGATTTAGGAAGAAAAAATCCAAACATTTGAAATGAGATGATATTGCAACATGTTGAGTATCTGAAAAGACCATGTCACCACTGAATAAGTGCGTCAAAGAATCAAGGTAGCCAGCATTCCCCTTGAAGACCTGCTGATGACAGTGACGAAATGAAAGAGTCACAGGAATGTCTGCGGGTCATCCGGCCTTGCAAAAACAATGTCGCAGAGCGCTGTACCAGGAAGCAGAGGAAGAGGCGGGCAGAGAAAGCGGTGGGAGGACAACATTCTGGAATAGACAGGCTTGAGCTTTGGCGAGTCCTGGAGAGCGGCAGAGGAGAGACCAGGGTGAAAGATCGACGATTTAAGTGGCGCCCCAAGACCCAAAAGGGACTAATGGTGATGATGATGACGATGATGGTGATGATGACCCTGACAATGGAGCAGTGTGTCCAATTCTGTCCTGCGGGTTGTGTGTTTTTGCTTTGCTTTACTTTACTTTGGTTGATTTTGTGTCGTTTCACAAAAATGGATTTTAGACGGATTTTAAAACTAATATCGTCAGGGATCTGGTGTGTGTGTGTGTGTGTGTGTGTGTGTGTGTGTGTGTGTGTGTGTGGTGTGTGTGTGTGTGTGTGTTTGTGTGAGTGTATGTCTGTGTGTAAAGCTCAGAGCGTGTGTGTGTGTGTGGTGTGGTGTGTGTGTGTGTGTGTGTGTGGTGTGCTTGTGTGTGTGTGTGTGTGGTGTGTGTGTGTGTGGTGTGTGTGTGTGTGTGTGTGTGTGTGCTTGCGTGTGTGTGTATGTGTGCGTGCGCGCACGCGTGCGAGCACACACATACACCAACTCGAATACTGTTCATCAAAACTTCACTTTAAAAAAAAAAGTCAACCCTCTTCATGTCAGGGAAAGAGCAGGCGGAAGGAGAGGGGGCAGAACGTCATGGACATTCATAGGGTAATATATAGAATCAACACACTCATAGGGTCATATATAGAATCAACACATTCACAGGGTATTAGTAGAATCAACACCTTCATAGGTAATATTAGTAGAATCAACACATTCATAGGGTAATTAGTAGAATCAACACATTCATAGGGTAATTAGTAGAATCAACACTTTCATAATGTAATTAGTAGAATCAACACTTTCATAGGGTAATTAGTAGAATCAACACATTCATAGGGTGATTTGTAGAATCAACACATTCATAGGATAAAAGTAGAATCAACACATTCATAGGGTAATTAGTAGAATCAACACATTCATAGGGTAATTAGTAGAATCAACACATTCATAGGGTAATTAGTAGAACCAACACATTCATAGGGTAATTAGTAGAATCAACACATTCATAGGGTAATTACTAGAACCAACACATTCATAGGGTAATTAGTAGAACCAACACATTCATAGGGTAATTTCTAGAATAACACTTTACTGATTGTTGAAAACTCTGGGTTCAACACGTGTGCTATGCTGACGGGGGCCACGGTGCCTAACGACGTTGGTAGAAATGTGCCAGCCGCCTCCGTTCGTGCTTGGTTCCTGTATGAAGCTGAAACAGAAGCAGTTGCAACATTGGCAGGAATAGCAGAAGTAGCGATGGGAACATCAGGAATAGCAGCAGCAATGGCAACAGTGACAGCAGCAGCAATTGTAACAGTGATAACAGCAGCAATGGTAACAGTAGCAGCATTTGCAATAGAACTAGCAGCAGCAGCAGTCGTATCAGTACTGGCAGCAGCAGCGGTAGTTGTACTAGCAGCAGCAGCAGCAGCAGCAGCAGCAGCAGCAGCAGCAGGGGCCATAACAACAATAGTAGTAGCAGTAGCAGCAGCACCAATAACAGTAGTAATGATAGCAGCAGCAGCAACAGTAATAGTAACACCGTACCGTTATGAGTTTTAATAGTAGTAGCATGATCACAACCAGAAGTAGTAGTAGTAGAAGTAGCAGTAGTAGTAGCTTCAGCACCACTGTTAGTAGCAGAAGCAGCATCAGGCGCAGGAACAGAAGCAGCAGCATAGATTGCAGTAGTAGTAGTAATAATAATAGTAGTAGCAGTAGTAGTAGTAGTAGTAGTAGTAGTAGTCGTAGTAGTAGTAGCAGTGGGAGTAGTAATATAAGTAATAGCAGCATCAGCAATAGCAGCAGTAGTATAGTAGTAGTAGTAGTGGAAGTAGTAGTAGAAGTAGTAGTAGTAGCAGCAGCAACAGCAGTAGTAGTAGTAGAATCAGTGGCTGCAGCAGCTGCAACAACAATAGTGGAAATTGTAGTAGTAACTGCAGCAGCAGCAACAGAAGTGTACATAGTATACTGACTTCCATAAAAAACGCGAAAGCAAAACAAGCTGAAGGTTAGGGGCGAATTTTATTGGTCACAATTGTACAGAGTGGAAGCGAGAATTCAACGTGATTTGATTCATTACACCGGTAATGTGTGAAAATGTCATCAGCAATATGTCTTTGTGTGGAAAATCCAAGGTCACGTGACAAACCAGCTTGAAGTTCTAATACCGTGTGTGGCCACCATTTGCATGGACAACTGCTTGACACCTGCGGCTCATTGAGTGGACCAGGTGGTTGATGCGTCCCCTTGGCACACCAGCCCACACATGGACGATGGCCTGGTGAAGTTGAGCCGCTGTTGCTGGTCGTGGACGCAGGAGGTCCAACCGTCTGCCAAGTTCATCCCAAAAATGTTCTATTGGGTATAAATCGGGACTGAAGGCTGGCCAGGGCAGCACATTGACGTTGTTATGCTGAAGAAATTGCTGGGTGGCCCTGGCTGTGTGTGGTCTTGCATTGTCCTGTTGGAATGTCCAGTTTGGGTGTTGCGCAAAAAAAGGAACGACATGGGGTCTGAGCACCTGGTGGATGTAGCACTGTGCATTGACACCCTGTCCGCGATCAGGACCAATGTTCTGAAAGATGACTGGTCCTATGGCGTGGTTAATGCCAATTGCACCCCATATCATAACGTTCGGGCCTCCCCAGGGGTTCCGCTCTACCACACAGGAGTCAGCATAGCGTTCACCAGGTCGACGCCATATTCTGACACGACCGTCAGCCATGTGAATACAAAAACGGCTCTCATCTGAGAACAGTATGCGTCCCCACTGCTGCCTGCGCCAGTTGATTCGGGCTTGTGCCCACTGCAGCCTGTCCTGCCGGTGTCTTGGTGTCAGTACCGGACATCTGTGAGGACGCCTACATGCCAGCCCATTCTCCTGAAGACGCCGCCGCACAGCGTTGAGGCCGATTCATTGCTGGAGATTCCCAGGCACCTGTCGAGCAGTGTTTGCGGCTGTTTGCCGCCTGTCCCGCAGATGGGTTCGAACAAAGTGGCGATCCTCTCTTGGTGTGGTGACCCGAGGACGGCCTGGCCGGGGACGATCATCAGTGGTACCAGTGACTCGCATGCGGTGCTGCAGACGATAGATGGTTGAGATGTGGACGTTAAAGATGTTGGCGACCTGCCTGGCATCCACACCAGCCTCCAGATGGCCTAGGGCACGATTGCGTTCCTCAGCTCGTAGTCTTGGCATCTCTGTAGCACTCAGACGGCAAGTCGTTATCTGAACCTTGTAGCGCGGCTTTATAAAGGCTGCATGCCTGCGTACTTGTCGCTGGTTAACTTTGCTCTGCATGGTGTGCACGTGCCTCACATGCAGCAACCAGTTTGCCATTTTGTTGACCCTACAATGCCGGGAATGATGTGTTTCTCACACAATTTTTTCACTGCACGTGAGTCTTGGACCCAAACAACTTGCCACAATGGTTCAATATTGTATATTCACCCCTTTTCACCCGAAAAATAGCCTTTCAATTTTTCGCGTTTTTTATGGAAGTCAGTATAGTAGTAGCTGTTGCGGTAGTAGCAACAGAAGTGTACATAGTAGTAGTAGCTGTAGCGGTAGTAGCAACAGAAGTGTACACAGTAGTAGTAGCTGTAGCGGTAGTAGCAACAGAAGTGTACATAGTAGTAGTAGCTGTAGCGGTAGTAGCAACAGAAGTGTACATAGTAATAGTAGCTGCAGGAGCAGCAGCAGTTTATACAACAACAACAGCAGCCAACGCAGCAGCACTACTGCTACTAGTAGTAGTGGAGGTAGTAATAATTGTAGTTGTAGTTGTAGTAGTGGTATTTGTAGTTGTAGTGGTTGCTGGAGTTGTAGTGGTAGTGGTGATGGTGGTGGAGATGGTATGGTGGTGGTGGTGGTGGTGGTGGTGGTGGTGACTGTAGTAATAGTGGTGGTAGAGGTAGTAGCATTGATTGAAGTAGCAGCAGAAGCTTTGGCAGCAGGAAATATAGCAGCAGTACTGGTGGAGCGGCAACAGTCAGGGTGATTAGGTTCTGGAAATACTTTGAAGCACTTACTGTGCGAATATTGATAAAACTATTTTGGTTCCATTGAACGGTTCCATTAAAAACATTAACTGCCGCTAATTACACGACTCGAGGGTAAACAAAACGAGTTCAGTTGGAGCTGTAGCAGTCTCTCTCTCTCTCTCTCTCTCTCTCTCTCTCTCTTCTCTCTCTCTCTCTCTCTGCATTTCTTTGCAATGGGAAAGAGTAAGAAGTTTCTCTCTCTCTCTCTCTCTCTCTCTCTCTCTCTCTCTCTCTCTCTCTCTCTCTCTCCTCTCAGTCGGTGTGACTGCCTGTCTGTCTGTCTGTCTGTCGTCTCTGTCTCTCTCTCTCTCTCACACACACCCACACACACACACACACACACACACACACACACACACACACACACACACACACACCACGCACAAGAACAGTTGATCCGTTCTTGCTGAGTGAATCAATCAAGTGTCTTTGATACTTTTCCATGCACACTTTCTTCATGGAGGAGACTGACCACAGCAGCCCCGCTCTCACACCAGACTCTGACTGTGCAGCAAAGAACCGGCTGTGGTGGGGGGGGGGGGGGGGGGGGGGGGGCGGGGGGGGGGAATTCCACTGTTTCCACTCGCCTTTTTATTCTGGGCGCCATTTCAGGAGCGAGTGAATGACAACACACTACGTACACTGGACCTCAAGTCATTCTTTGCATTGAACAGTTTGGTGGTGCCCACAGCTGGCTCCTCTGAGAAAGCTGTAGGTTTGTAACAACCATGACGACGACGGCGGCGGCGAGAACAACAACAATAATACCACTATTCAACAACAAAGCACTACCAACAACAACCCAAAAACAACACACAACAACCACCCCAACACGCAAACTCTAGTTGGGGTGGAGGGCCCGTGAAAAGTGGAGAAAGGAAAAGGGAAAGGGCAGCATGGAAAATTTGTCAAAAGTCAAGATAGGAAAGCATTTTTAATTAATGCAAACAGTCTAATTAAAAAGAAGGGCAACTTAATAATTCATCTTTAATCACAAGTATTCCCCAAAAGTAAGTGGCTAGGGTGTAGCGACACAGAGGATGGGGATCGAACTTATTTCCGAGAACTACACCGTGTGTGAAAAGGGAAAGGGGAAAAGGAGACGGGGTCTGACACAAAGTTTGGTTGCCCAACCCTACCCGGGGAAAAGGAGGAGAGAGAGAGAGAAGAGAGGAAGGGGTGAGAGAGGAGAGAGAGAGAGGAGAAGAGAGAGAGAGAGTGGGGGGGGGGGGGGGGGGCTGGGGGGGATGAGCCCCCGGGCTACGAAAACCTTGTCAGACGCAGTTTTCTGCAAACAAAAAAAAATTTTAAAAACCCGAACAGTGCGGGGGGGGGGGGGGGGGGGGGGGGGGGGGGGGGGGGGGGGGGGGCAAAGAAAAAAAGAAGGCCGAGGGGGGGGAGGGAGGGGGAACGGTTGGAGAGGAACAGAGGGAAAATTATATTTTCCAAAAGTCAGAAAAGGAAAGTTTTAAAAAAAAAGGGGCCTTATTTGGGGGACGTTCGACAGTGAAATGATGTGTCATTAAAAAAAAAAAGGGGGGGGGGGGAAGGGGGGGGGGGGGGGTTAGTGGGGTGGGTGTGTTTTAAAACATGTTTGAAAAAAAAGAAAAAAAAAAAGAAATGGGGGTGGGGCCCAAAAAGGGGAAGGAAAAAAGGGGGAAAAAAGAGTGATTGCAAAGCCCGTCCGGGGTTTATCCCTTTTGCAAATTTAAAGAAGCGAAATTAAAATCAGCTAGGGGCCAGTTTGTTAAATTGTTTCTTTTTCTCCCTCTCTCTTTTCTCCCCTCTCTCTCTCCTTCCTTCTCTCTCCCCTTTTCTCGGGGGTAAAGCTGTCGTCACCCAAGAGGAAAAGGACCGTTTTCTTCAGCCCCAAATTTAAATTTAACGTTTTCTGTTAATTTTTCGGTTTTAAATCAAAAAAACGTTTAAAGTCGGTGACGTATCAAAGGGGCCATCAGTTTCCCCTCGTTTCGAGTTTCGGTGTGGGGGTTCGTCGCCGTCTTTCATAAATTTTCCCTGGCAAAAAAGGCCAGGTTCAGGCTGTCCATGGGGTGGGGTGGGGTTAAAAGTACACACCCGGTCCCGGTTTTCCCAGGGTTGGGTTGGCCCTCCCCCGGCCTTTTTTTCGCGCCCTTCTGCCCCGATCCCGGCAAACGTGAGACAAACCCCCGGGGCCCAAAGTCGTCCCCCTCCAGTTTCCCGAGGCAGTCCCCCCTGGCTCGTTGATGGCTTTTGTACGCCGTGAAAATTTCGGCCCTTTCTGTGATCCTGTTCCTGCCAGGCTTCAATTTAAACCCCGGGTGAGACACGGCCAAATCACCCGATCTAAAAGACATTTTTACAATGTTTAGGGTTTAAACCCCAAAAGGGTTTGACAACTTTTCAGACGATGTAAGGGGAAAGGGGAAAGATTCAGTCGAGGCCCTAAAAAGGGGCATGCATGACAGGGGAAAGGGGCCCGTTCAGTGGGGCTTTGTGTTCAAATGCCCATTTAAAAGCGGGGAGAACAGCATTTTTAAAAGGACGAATCGTGCGTTTGGAAGAAAAATTTGGATTTTGGGAAGGGCGACCCAAAAGGGAAAATAATCAAAATTTTTTATGGACTGCCAAGGAGGGAAGGAGAAACCAAACAGGATGTGTGAAATTGTGCATACTTTTTGGGGGGAGGAATTGAAACTCCCAAAAGTTTTTTGGGGGAATTTTGGGACGAATACATCGCATAAACAAAAGGGCCAAATTCCCCTGTTATTGGCAGTTGCACCTTTTAAAAGAAAAAGAAAAAATTTTTTCAGACCCAAAAAGGGAACCTTAAGAATACTTCAGTGTTTATTGGTGATGATTTACTAGGAGTCCTTTGACATCAGAAAGAAGCTAGGCCCACACTTAAAAGCTGCCGACCCAACAAAAAGGGGCCACTTTTTGATCTACGATCATTCCTCATGGGAGGGCAAGAAATTTGTTCTCGAGGGGGGGTTTGATCAGTTAAAGGAAGTTTAGAAAAAGGGTTTGGGCCCGGCCTCGCAAAAAAAAAATTTAAAACTTCCCCCCAATCCTAAAAGTAAAAATTTCCTGGTTGAGGATCCCAAAGGTAGACAATTTTTACCAAACCCCGGGTTTCCCAAAGATAAAATGGGGGAAACGCACGTGCGGGTTTGGCGTGTTTTTTTCATGTTTACTGAAAAACCAGGTTGTGATGTGTCCCGGCGAATTTGTAAAATTTTTTTGCATGTTTGTTCTTACGTTTTGGAATAAAGGGTGACACCAGCCGTGACAAAAGTCGGGGAAAATGACAGGGAAAAAACGAAATTTGGGGAAAGAGGGAAGAGAAATAAACCAATAGAGAATCCCGATGGACAAAAGTCGGGAATGAGAGTAGGGAATGATAGGGGAGTATGAAAGGGGCCCAAAATGTTAGTGAAACACGGGTTAAGTAGTAAAAAGAAACTCGGGGAGGGGGCGTGGAAAGCAGAGGTCCCAGAAGAAAAACCCCCCTTTTAAAGCAAGTGTTTGGGCCCCTTTACTCCAAACACTTTAGGGGGGGGGGGCCCAAACCCCCGGTTCTTGACCGGATGTCCCTCTGTCCCCCTTTTTTTTTTTCCCCCCATTTTGGGGAGAGCCATGGCGGGGTTCAAACCCCAGGGCCCCTTGGACATGCTATTTTCTATTTAAGGACTCGCGCTTTAACCACTAGCCCCGGGGGACCCCTGATATTGTGGGAAAATTTAAGGGCCTTAGGAAGTTAATTTTTTGTTCCCCCTTGCCCGGGTTTCCAGCTTGAAAAAACCTCTCGGGCCGTTCTCCCTTTGCTTTCGGGGTTTGGGTTTTTTTCCCTTCCCCTGCAACTGAGGCTGGTTTTTGAGGCGGATGCAGACTTTCCCTAAAAACCCCCCTTGTTTCCAATTTTCCCAGTGGGGGACTTTGACCTGATAGCCTTCTCTCCTCAGGCTTTTTTTGCCAGATCAGCTTTACTTTTCGTCTTTTAGATTTGAGCACCATTTTAAAAAAAAAGTACACCTTTTTTCTCTTTTTTCATTGGAACGTAGGGGGCCCTTCCTTTAAAAACTGATTGATCAAAAGTTTTTATCGTATTTTTATTTTTTGTTTTCATTTGTTTTTTTGAAACGTTCATGGAGAAAAAAATTCCCATTTTTTTCCCCCCCCCCCCCCCCTTTTCTTTTTTCTTTTTGAAAACCCCTGCGATTAAGTGAAAAGACAGGGGGAGGAGATCAGGGGGGAGGGGTGTGTTTAAATTTAAACCCGAATTGAGGGCTTTGTATTGAATTTACTGTGAACATGACAATTTTATTTTGTTTCTTATTAAATAAAACTTTATTTGGTTTTGAAAAAAAACTTTCTTTTTGTGTTTACTTACGTGCCCCCAAAAAATTTCCCCCATATTATACAACAGTTAAAATTTTGGAAAACGGCATTTTTTTTTCCCTTAAAGGGTTTTTTAAAAAAGATAAGATATTATTGTATGACAACGTTGATATCCTTTTTGGTGTGGGGATTTGAACTGCAAAAAACAGCCAACTTTTTCCCTTTCAGAAAATGATCAGTTTGTTAGGTTCAGTTTCAGGGAAAAGGGAATGCCCAAAACGATCTCATAAAAATATTCTAAAGACTGGGAAAAATGAATTTTTAGGGAAAAATTGTTTTTGAATTTATGTATTGCTTTCAGATTTTTTAATCATAAATGGGGGTTGAAATTGGTGCCCTTGAAGGCCCATTCCCAAAAAAATTAAGGGAAAAACGGGGGATTTAGTTTTAATGATTTTTCTTGTTTCTAAAGATCTGTTCGTATTATTAGAAATTTTTGGGCCGTTTGTATGTTTGGATATGTTTAAATTCCCAAAACATCAACCTTTGGGAATTTTTTTTTATGCGAAAAATGATGTGTCAGGGAAATGAAAAATTGATTGGGGGTGATATACCTTTATTTAAAAAAAGTATTTTTGGAATGTTTTGATTTGCTAAACAGTTTCAAATGCATGCATTCAAGAAATGCAAAAAAAAAATTTAAATCAAGCTAGCATATTGAGGGGGAAAGACTTTAAAATTCGGGCATTCCTTTATTTAAGAATGCATAAGAGAGAAAGCGGGATTTTTGGGGAAAAAAAAAATTTTTTACATTGTCAAAAAAAGGTCAGAAAAGTGGTATGAGGGTGAATTTTAAAACTTTTTCTAAGCGCAATGTTAGGAAACTTTTAAGAATGTGGGGAAATTTAAACCCAGAAAAATAAAAAATTGCCAGATACAAAGTTCCCTCCCAAAAGGAGAATTAAGGGGAAAAAGGGCTAGGACAGCTTTTTGAAAAAGAAAGGAGGGAATAAAAAAAGCTGTTAGAGGGGAAAGGGGAAAAAGAATAAAATTAGAATTGTACTTAAAAACCCCTTTGGGGAAATTTTAGGTCTGTAAAAATCGGGAAAGAATTTTGGAAAAATAGGGGTTTGAGTTTTTTTAATAAGAATAAGTTTCCCCAACAAAAATCACAGTTCGGGAAAATTGGGTTTCAACTTTTTTAAAAGGGTTCTTAAAAAAAATGAGACGGGACGGAAACCAAATATATTGGTACGGGTTTGCTGTTGATGTTTTAGAAAATTTTTTTCAGATAATGAAAACCGTTGATAAAGGGAAAAGGGAAAAAGTGCACATGGAAGATGATTATGATGATGTCAACTTCTAAATTTCGGCCAAATTTTTAAAAAAAAAGTCAAAATCTCAGGGGAGAAATTTAAAAAAGTAAAAAACCCTGGACCGAGGGTTTAAAATTTGGGGAGAGTTTATTAAAAAATTCAGGAGAGGGAGGGTAATTGATTTCTTTGTTAAAATATTTCAATGTTCTTTTTTGACACGGGCCCAAATATCCTGTTTTTGGGAAAAAGGAATTATTTTTTTTCCCTTTTTTAAAAAAAGGAAAACCTTAAACGATCCAAAAAAAAAATTACAGAGGAATTTTCTTTCAGACATTTTAGCAAAATTTACAGCTCTATAGTTAATTCAAGATTACGGGAAAAGGTTGAGCAGAAAATATTCCCGGTGTTCCCAAAGGGGGCCGGGGGGTTTTTTTTTAAACAAAATTATTCAAAAACGATCAATATTTACATTTTTTAGCATTTTTTCAAAAGCAATTTTATGTAATAGAAAACTGTATGTAGTTTTCTTTGTTTTTCGAGGAAAGCGTTCGACAAATTTCAAAAAATTATTGGAAATTATGTTAAAGAAGGGAAATTTAAAGGAAAAAATTTTTTTAAGATGTTTTAAAAGTATGTATGGGTTTGTTACAGCTCGAGTTCGTTGTGGTAAGGGTAACGGGTTTATATCAATTGTAGAACGGTGTAAAACAAGGCGATTTTTGGGTTTCCTCTTCTGTTTTGTTTGTTTTTTAACGAATTTGCGCTTAAAATTATAAATTTAGGGTTAAGACAGGGTGTTGTCTCAATACGGTTATGATTGAATTGTTTATTCTTTTATTTGCTGATGACATTTACTTTTTGTCAAAAAAACTGTGGTTGGGTTGCAGACCCCAACTAAAAAATCTTCTAAGTTTAATGCCGTTAAAACTTAAATTTAAATTTTTAAAAAAAATCTAGCTTATGGTTTTTAAAAAAGGGGGATACTAGCAAGCCAGAGAGAGGGTTTTTTAGGGGCAATTTTTAAGATGAATGTAGTGAATTCATATCGTTTCCCTAGGTATTTTAAAACAAAAATGATTTTAAGCCTGCTCCCAAAGGTTTTAGCGAACAAAGGGGAAACGAGCGCTATTCGCATTATTTTTTAATTTAAATTCAGTTAAATTTAATAATCTGTGAAATTTTTTCTTGAAGCTTTTCGTTTCCCACAGATTAAATCTTTTCCCTTTATAGGGTGCGAGTTTTGGGGGTTTAGAAGGCTTCACAGTGATAGAGGATTGTTCATTTTTTTGGGTTTTAAAAGGGTATTTGGGGGTTTGGTATCAAAACACGAATGATTTGTTAGGGTTTAAATTTAAAATCGTTTCCCCCGGGGGTTTATAATTTACTGTCTCTTGCTTTAGATACTGGTTAAATTTTTCCCAAAGGGGGAGGGCTTAGAGGGCCTTTTCAAAGATATAAATGTTATTAAATTTGTCAAAGAGGGAAAAGTAAATTGGGGCTTCAAAAAGTTCGGGATTTTTTTGATAGAAATGGTTTCCCTTTTACGTAGGGGAAAATCAAGGTGTGGATGTATAAAGCTTTTATAAGAGAGTTAAACAAAGATTAATCGTTTTGGAGGTGGCCCAAAGCTGGAATTGTAATAGGATGACAGTGAAGATTTATAACTATAAAAAATTAAGATGTCTCATGTTTCTGGAAAACCTACTTACTTTTGGTTTTTGGGAACAGTTTATACGATACACACTAACAAGTTTTAAAATTTGGGATTTCAAATTTTTAGGGCACAGTTCAAGATATAACAGGGGTAACAACGTGTTATGAAATCCCCATTGTGAAAGATCTCCCACAGATGAAAAATTTACTTTGTTTTTTTGTTGCCCTGTTTTCGTTGTTTTAAGGAAACATATTTTTAATACACCCAAAATATCATAAAAAATTTTCCTATTTGATTTCAGTTAAAAATTATTTTAGCGCACGAAAGACAGAATTTCTTTTTAAAAATCTTCTGATATCTTTACAAACCCTTTAAGAGAAGAAAAATTTGTATATCTTGATTTACCCAAATTTGTTGCTTTTATGAATGTAAATTTTGGGTTGATTGAGCCCAAAAAAATGTACGAATGTAATAAATTTTCTTTATCAAAATTTCCATTTTTTTTTCCTTTGTAACTTGGAAATTTGGTTTTCGTCTTGCATTTGACCTAGTTCTCATGTTTTATAAGGGGGATGCAGTGTCATTCATATTTGTATCTTATATTCATTGTTATTGTTCACACCCCTTCAAATGGGGTTTTCCCTTTTTTTGAATAAAATTTGTTCTGTTCTGTTCTGTTCTGTTCTCTCTCTCTCTCTCTCTCTCTCTCTCTCTCTCCCCTTTTCTCTCTCTCCCCTCTCTCTCTCTCTCCCTTTCTCTCTCTCCCCTTTTTCCCTCTGGGTGTAATTTCATGTGGTTGTTTATGTGCCCCTGGGGTGTGTGTGTGGGGTGTGTTGTGTGTGTGTGTGAGTGTGTGTGTTGTGTGTGTGTGTGTGTGTGTGTGTGGCCCTCAAACAACAGTTTCCCACATAAGGGAAAAAAAAATTTTGCAGGGAAAAGCTTAAGGTGTCCTTTTGCCCCTTTTGGACCCCGGACCGAACAGTGCTGCCATAAAACGGGTTTTAAAATTTTTTTAATGTTTCCCAAACAAAATTTACAATACTACTTATGATCCCAATTTGCTTCTTTCAATTACAAGTTTCCCAATTTTAATTAAAATTACTCCCGTCTGATTCGATACAACCTTATAATTACAATGCTACCATTTTAATTAAAAACTCCCAAAATATTCCCTTTGTTTCCTTCTAATTAAAATTACAAACATTTTGTTACTTTGCCCTTTAATTACCCCAATATAAATATAATTACAATCCCACCATATCATTAAAATGCTGCCATAACGCCATAAACCCCAAATCCCCTTCCCCCAGAACGAAAAATAATCTTCCAGGTGGTCCCTCATCCGAAACCCCCAGTCCTCCCTTGGGGCGCGTGTTGTTGATGGTCCCCTTTTCCCTTTCCGTACCGTTGAGGGGAAAAGGGTGGTAAATTCGTGGGCGATGAAATTAAAAAATCACGTCTTTTTTGGAAAATCGGGCAAAATGAAAAAAAAAACTTTAAAAAGAAAAAAAACCCAAAACTCCCAAATGCAAAAAACCCCCACCTTCACACAAATTTGAAAATTTTCCATCAGGGGGATGATATTCGGAAAGGGCCTAGAAATAAATTGCCAAGGGACAGTACATAAAAAAAAAACAAGTGGGTTATTCCTCCCCCCATAATGTTCCACCCCCAAAACTCCGAGTGCTCCCTTTAATAACAGAAAATCCCCAGCCACAATCCCAATACAGAGCCCCACAAACCAAAATGAGGAGACACACCTAATAAAGATTTTCCCCCCCAGATTTCCCTTATACCTTGCCCCCTGACTTGCACCAGTCACAACAGCAAAAATTCCCAAAAATTTTAAAAACGTCCGTTAAAGAGGGCCCTTGGTTTTTTGATTTTGGGTTAGGGTTTAAAAACAAAACCCGCCCCTCTGACTTTTTAAACAAGAAAAATAAAACCCTTTGGTTTTGGACTAATAGGGAATTTTAAAATTAAAGGGCTCATTTGAGCACGAAACCCAAAATTTGATTAAATAGGGAAAAGGAATCTCTGGTGAAGGGGGAACAATGAACAGTGACTAAAAAACAAGGGGGCCAACACTACCCTTTCCCACATCCCCCTTTGGTTAGAATTAAACCTTGGAAAAAACCTTTTGTGTTAAAAAAAGGGATATCTCCTCTGAGGGAAAAGGGGGGGCGTCCTTATTCAAGGCTCTGTTCTGGGTTTCCCACCAGTTTTTTTCCCCAGCAGGAGGTCGTTCTACGGCAGGAAGGTTCCAGACTTGCTCCCCCGGGAGCGGGCCACTCAGTATTTTCCCCCCGTGCGGGGCTCTACTCTCACCCTTTTGTCGTCCGTGAAAAACTCAGGGGGCCCTGGCGGGGGGATTTTTGGCCTTCATCTCTTCTTCCTGAGGAAAAATTTAAAAATAGACCCCCGTAGCGGATCGGGGGACCCCACCCGGGGGGGAATTTTGGGCACCCTTCATCGCCCTGAAGGTTTTGGTTATTTTTAAACCCTCTTTTCCCAAAGGGCTCACGGGTTTAGTACCCCTTTGGGCCCTCTACATGGCTCCATTCCTTTTCACAAAGGGGGTTTAGGGAAATGATCCCCCTTTCCCAAGGGGGAATGTATAGCCGGAAACTGTCTGTCTGCCTGGATGACTGACTTCCTGGCCCTCTTGAAAGAGCTCTTTTTCCATTCCCCTCCCGCTAGGGTGGATGGCCTCTGTTCCCCCATCTGGGGGGCTTGTTATTAAACCTGCTAAGGGTCAGGGTAGGGTTTTAGGGCAGTTTTCTACTTTTTTATGGCTTTTTTTACACCCATTTCAAAACCCCTCGACTTTTATCTCACAGGGTTTGGGCGTTCCTCTTGGCCTTTCTTTATTTTCTTATGGGCATATTCTTAGGGGTCCTCTACACTGCCCAAATTTTGAGGACACTGGTTCCCCGCCAGCCAGCAGGGGGACTATCCCCTGTGTTTTCCCTGCTTCCAACGGTGGATTTTAGAAGTGGATAAAAAACCTCGGCACGAAATGGGGTGCTTCCCTCTCTCTCTCAAAACCCCCAATGGGCCCCGAAAACCCGGGAAATTTCCAACTCAGGGTTTGGGAAAGTTTCACTTGGAAAAAACTGTTCGTGGGATTTTGAGGGAAATTTTTATGGAGATTTAAGAATTTGATTCAGTTAAAACAAAACAATTTGGGTATTAAATCATGATCTTTGAAAATTTTTTTTCCCTTTTCTAACGGAAAAACGGAAAACCACCCATACCCCCCTCCACCCCCGTTTTTCAGGGAGTTCAAAATTCCCGGGGCAACACTAAGCCGGGAGTCTTCTTCCGCCCCCCCCCCTTTTCCCCCCCTTCCCCCTCTCCCCCCCTACGCAACACCGAGCAAAGAATCAGGTTCCCAAAACCCCACTTTTTTTATGGAATCCCCCACATTGGGAAAATTCGGCCCAAGGGAATTGGAAGCTTTCTTTTTTTGGGTTTAAAAAAACAACGTGTGGTTACTCATTAAAAGCTTTTCATTGAAGTCTGAAATTTTTTTTCCTCTGCATATCCCTCTGGGCCCTTGCCAGAAGTCAAAAAAAGCTCCATATTTTTCCCGGGTTTTTAAATTGCCTTTGGTTTTGCTCCCGCTCACACCCCTTACACCTTTCCCTTTCTGGTTAAATTTCATGGGTATTTTTAAAATTTTTTCTTAGAAGTCACAGGATTGGAGTTGAATGCAAAAAATTGCGGACTTTGTAGAAATTATCTACTTTTTAACGGGGGTAAAGACTCGGCATTATTTGGCCCCTTTAAAAACAGACGTTCAAAAATAGTCGAAATTAGGTTTGAATTTAAGTAGTCTCTCGCCAGCAATTTACGACGCTGAAACATACAAAATCGGAAGCAAAAAAGGCCTTAAAGGGGCAATTTACCGAATTTTTCAATGGGAGGGGCCCCACCCAGATGCACGGAAAATTTCCCCCCCCCCCCCCCCCCCCCCCCCCCCCCCCCTCTTTCGCCAAGTGCAGATTTCTCTCCCTTTTGCCCCTTTTTTTCCCGTCAATCTGTGTAACACCCCTCCTCACCCCCTTCCCCATTTTCCCCAGGGGGTTTTGGACTCGGGGTAAACAGGTGGGAAAAAAGGGTCTCGCCGAGTCGTGAAAGAGAGCCAAATGTTTTTCCCCCTTTTCAATCCTACCCGTTTTTTTGGTGGGCCAAATTTAGGGTAAAATCTACCCTTGTGATCTCCCAATCTCTCCCACCCTGACCTGTGCAACCCCCCCCTCGTTTTACAAAAAGTCCTTTATAACCAGAGTGTTCTAGGCAACCAGCCCCCAATGTTCGCTTCAACCACAAACAACAAGAGCAAGACTTGGAAACGCTTTGTAGACATCATGGCCCCCTGAAGATTCAAAAATACACAAATTCACAGAGACAATAGAGAAAGCTCCAAGGGGGCTGGGGAGGGAAAAGGGGGGGTGGGGAAAGGTTTGTTTTGTTTGTGTGTGTGGGGGAGGGGGTTTGGGGGAGGGGGGAAAAAAAGGGCAGTGGGGTCTGCGAAACATTGGGGCGTTTTCTTTCTTTTTTTGGGCGGACATAAAATTTTTCTTGGGGGAAAAAGGAAAAAAGGGTTTTAAAGAACAGGGAGGCCCTATTTGGTCTGCCCCTTTAAAAAAGCAAACAAAACTTCCCCTCAGTCTGAGTGGGTTCACAAGTTGCTGCAAAAATGAGAGAAAAACCCTTTTTCCTGGGTTCCCCCGTCACAGCATGTGACACACCAAAAAAATAATTTCATTGGGGAGTGAGAGGAGAGAGAGAGGAGAAACAGCAGGGCAGGACAGAACCCAAAAACACATACACACACACCACGCCCCAGACATTTTTTATCGCCCTTTGAACACATGTTCTCCCGTCCCCCCCCCCCCCCAAAACCACAACACGTAAACATCCATGCATGTTTTTTTCATTTTTTTTTGTCTTTGGATATTTTATTAAAGGTTTCTTTCTTCAATTTTTGCTCTGCGCAAGCATCGTTCCCCCAAAAATTTTCCCGAATATTTTTTTCTTTCATTTTATTTTTCTTCGGTATTTAAGAATCGCGCGTTTTCAAAATTTTCTCAGTAAATTTTGGGATAAACACTATCATATTTTCCGACTGAAGTTCTTTTAATGTTATGCATTTACAACAGTCTTTCAAAATTTTTCCCCAATCCGCATTTCTGTAATTATATTTAGGGGTTTTATCTTTTATGAATCCGGGTTTCTTGGGTTTTTCATTTAAACTGATAACAACGGGAAGATGGTACTACCCATTTTATCCTTGACCGTATTTTCCCTTACAGTTGCATGCAATATTTGGGGAAAATAAGTGGAAAAAATCGATGGCAGATTGGGTTATGTTTCGGGTTATCTTGGGGTTCTAGTTACCCCTCCCCTTATTGGTAGATATAAAGCAGAATCAATAACATTTTCGACGGGAAAAGGTTATTTTATTGACCTGCCAACAGTGCATTCCTTGCCCCAAAAAAATCGCCCCCTATCAACCATTTTCTTTCTGATCCTGAATCGAGGTGCCACTCCCTTTTTCTGTCGTTTTGGACCAAATTGGCAGAACACAGAAACTATATTCAAAAAACACAAAAAAATGAAAAAGCAAAAAAAAATAGCAATTGAAAAAAAGGACGAAAAAGGCCCCAAAGGAGTATTGGTCTAATTTTTTGTTTAAAAAAGGGAAATTTCTGATTTATCCCGGGTCTTTTTAAAAAGGGTTTTGGGAAAAAAATGAAGGATATGAAAAAAAGGGGGAAATGCTTTCCAGGGAAAATCCCGTACATGTAAAAAAAGAAAAAATTTTTTTCCCTTTTAACTCACAAAAAAGGCCCAAGCTTTTCGAAATGTTTTCAATGGGGCGAGTTTCAAAAGGGGTTTTTCAGGAAAAAAGGGTAGGGGTGTTTTTCCCAGAGAAAAAAAATCTTCCGTGAAATAAAATGATTCCCAAAAGAAAATAACAGCCCCTTTTATTTAATTTCCCCCAAACACCTTAAAAGAAAAAGAAAAGGGCATTTTCTCCAATGGGGGAAAAAAAGGGAAATTCAGTAGGCCCCGATGGAATATCAAAGAATTAATCAAACTTTTTCCTGCTAATTTTTTTTAACTTTCTTCACCTATTCATCAAAGAGTTTGGGGTTTTGGAAAAATTCCATTAAAATGGAAAAAATTTTATTTTTGTTCCCATACACAAGCTTGGTAAACCCAAAAACAGGGCATTTAAAAATTTTTGGCCCTTTTTCTCTTTACGTTTAATACGGGGAAAATGATGGAAAAATAATTTTAAAAACGTTCCTTTCACTCTGCGAAAAGAAAATATCATTCCCAAAAATCAAGCGGTTTTCGTAAGGGGGATCAACCTCGACACCTTACCAAATTTAAAAACCAAATTTAACATCAGTTTGCTAGAAGGAAAAATGTACTTTGGGTACTTTCTTTGATATCAAAAAGCGTCGATCAAAGGTTTGGGACCTTTGACTACTTTTTTAAATTTTAAAAACCATTGGGTTTTCAGGTTTGCATGTATAATTTTTTTCAAGCTTTTCTAGCAGAAGATCTTTAACAGACCAAAAAAGGACACACTTTTCAAAATTAAAACCACTTTATATGGGGGAAATTTCCCCAAAGGGTCAGTTGTAGGGACCAAAAAACTTTTTAATATTTTAAACAGGGCCTACCTTTTTCTGTGTCTAATCATATTGAATTTGGGTTAATATGCTGATGATATTGAAAATGGATGGAAAATGACCCATGAAAAAAAGCACCCCCAATGAGATCGCTAAATTACCCCCCCCCCCCCAAAATTTTATTTAAAAAAAGGGAAATTGAAAAATATAAAAGGGTTTTTTGGGTTCAAAAAAGGGTTTAAAATTTGTCTCCAAAAAAGAAAAATTTACTTTTGATGCTTTTTTATCTTTGGTTTCGATGCAGAATTTGCCTTCTTTCAATCTAGAAGGGGCGTTTTCAATTATGCACAGTCGTTAAATTTTGGAGTAATCCTTGCATCAAAATTTTTATGGAAAAAGCATTTAGAACACGGGGAATGATGAAAACTAAAAAAAGGGGTCTGAAAATTCCTAAAAATTGTCCAAAACAACCCAAATGGGACAAGACATTTCCCCTCTTATACATCTAGTAACAGCACTTATTCGTTCAAGTTAATATGCCCAATAGGTATTCTTCTCTGCCCCCAAAAAACCTTTAAAAAAAAAAAAAAAAAAAAGCAAAGTATAGACAGTAAAGCCTATAACTTGCCCCCATTTGGGTTCCCGTATTTACAAACTTCATTAAAAAATATGCTGAAATGGGGATATTAAACCCTTTTTAAAGAAAATATGAAATTGCATCATCTTAATTGTCCTAAAGGAAATACATCAGTTCCAAATTCAAATTATGAGAAATGTGCGTAAAAAACAGGGAAAGGATTTTCCCCAAAAAAAACAAAATTTGGTTTTCCTCTTTAGAAACATTTGGGACTTTTAATTATTTTCATTTTTCAAGAAATCAGGAAAAAAATAAGAAAGATAATTTATCTCGTTTTTCTGTTCACTGCGTCCCCAAATGGGAATAATAAACAGCCCCTTTCGTTTTCTAATTATTTCAAATATAAAGAAAAATGTGGTCCCCCTTTTTTCGGGTTCTGTAAAAGCTCATTTTTTTTTAGCACTACCCGGACCCTCTAAAAAAATTTCACTGATGGTCTAAGTAGAAATGACTTGGGGGAGCTGCATTTTTTAAAAACCCCGTTTTTAAAAACGAAAAGGTTACCTTTTTGGGAAAAAAATTTTTCAATATTTACAGCGAACTTTTTTGCGATTTTGAAGGGTTTTAATTTTCTGCTTTCTTCCTTTTAGTTAGGGAAAGGGAATTTTTTTGGTTTATTCTAAATCTGTTTTTGAAGCGCTTTTCAGTCTTTAATCTAAAAGTAAGAGGGGATATTATTTCAGAAATCTGTATCAATCCATTATTTGTTTACTGTGGGAAATAGTAAAACTCATTCTCTTGGGTTCCATAATTTTTTAAAATTTTTGGTAAAAGAATGGGGCGGACAAAACAGCTAAAAGGGGTGCCAAAAGAAAATTAAAAAAATTTTGGGTTTTTGTTAAAAAAATTTCCCTTTTTCTTTAATTTAAAGTTTTTTCCTTAATAACAAAAAATTGTTGGGGAAACATGTGAAGGGGAAAATATTAGGAGGTTTTTTTTTGTTTAAAATTTTACTGAAAAGAGGAATATTTTTTAAAAATCAAACATATGCATTTTTGCAAGGTTTAGCTCATGTGTGAAAACCCCAAAACCCGTCATCCCCGGTTACAGATTCAACTGAATGCCTCAGATGCAAATTCAACAGTCTGTTAAGTGCGTCTGCGGTGAGGGGAAAAAAAACCGGTCCATGTTATTCTACTTGTCAGCGTTTGAAATCTTTTTTTCCCACTTCGATTTGTGATTTACGGTTTCAGGGTTTTCTTTTTTGAATATTTTATTTAAAAAGATTGGCTTATGCTGGATGTTGTTAAAGGCTTTAAAAAAGGAGCCCAGGGTTTGGGTCATTGATTTAATGGGTTTTCAAATGTTTTGAGTAGGTTTTTTTTTGTTATTGTTGTTTTGATTTCATTTTTTTAAAAGGGGAAAAGGTCGGAGGTTCAGAGATTTGGAAGACAGGAGGGTTTTTTTTTTTTCTTTTCTTTTTTTTCTTTTTTTTCCCCCTCTAATATCAAAGCATTGTGGAAAGACCCTTAAAGAGAAGAACGAAGATCCCTGCATGCCCCTGCTTTTAGACTTTAAGCTGGAAACCAATGCTTTTAGGTCCAGGGTTTTTTAGCTGGCTGTTTTATTTTGTTGCTGATTGACACATCTGCATTTCCCCTATACCCAACTTTTTCACTTTCCACAACAATACGCAGGGGAAAGCCCGCAATTCATATTCATGTTACCCCATAACACACCTGGTGTACCTTTAATTTGTGGCCCCAAAAACATGAATATGTAATTTGGGTAACCCCCCCTCCCTCCTTAAACACCCTAAGCATTTGGATACATGAAAACATGGGGGCTGCGATCGGCGCTGTGTCCCATTTCAGTTTACCCAAAATTTTTCAGGGTATAAATTTTTCCAGCGGACAAGCCCCCTTGGGTTTTGCCCCCCCAGAAATTTCTAACCGGAAAAAACTGGTAATTATTTGCATCTCCCCTGAAAAAGCCGGAAAATTAAAACCCCCCCCCCCCCCCTCCAGGTATAGGGAGCCTGCAGTTCACGTGTCCAGCTTTTGTATTTGCCATGGGAAAAAAGAAAGAATCAAAACCCCCAGAAAAAAAAGCCATTATTTATGGTTTCAGACATTTTGCATCTTGACAAGAAAAAAACCCCGGATGATAGTCTCCTTTAGACTTTAAAAAGCCAGCAATCATAAAAGTTGTTCTTGCAGACATGTGTTTTTTTTTTTTTCCCTTTTCCCCGGGGTTTAGTTAGTTGGATCTGCCGTTTGGAAAGTTCAGTTTGACTCTATTATTTAAAAAAATTGCCCCATGGAAATCAGCCCGGAAAAACAAACTGCCTTTTTTAAAGTTTTTATCTTTCTTTTTCCCGGGGGGTTAGGACATGATGAGAAATTTTCTCTTTTTTATAGAAAAGGATGGGCCCTTTGCTCGAAAATGCTGCCTGCCTTCGGGGGGAAAAGTGCCTGCCCTTATGTTTTTTGTGATTCTAAAGAAAAAGAAGAAACATTACGAGCCCATAATTTCCCCGCTTTTTTTTTTCTGACTTTTCTTTAAAGGCGAAGGGGCTTCATTGAAATACTGAAAAAGATCGTGCTTGTACTGAGAAATCGATGAGAGTGGTAACTACAGGAAAAAGGGGCCCTTTCCCTAAAAGTACACTTTTGTTCCGAAACCCCCCCCTTGGAAAAAGCGATGTTTTTAGTTGAATTTCTGTAGGACCCCCCAAGTTTGTCATCGGTGCTCTTGAATTAGTTGTGGAGGCAGTTTTCGCACTGGTCATTTGGGACCATTGCTCCCAGGGCATTTGAAGGAAAGGATGTGCTTTACAATGTGATGTGAGCCGGGCTAAAAGGTGTAATGTTTTTTTTTACAGTTCTTCAAGTTGCACCAGTTGGAAACAAGTGATGGTTCGTTTTTTAAAGGGAATGGGTCAGAGGGCCGCTCTGGCAAGGAAATGTAGGTGTGTGTGTGTGTGTGTGTGTGTGTGGGGTGTGGTGTGTGTGGTGTTTTGGGGGTGTGTGGGGGCGCGCGACGCGCGCGCGCGTGTTTTTTATGTTAGGTGTTTTTGTGTGGTGTGTGTGTGGGTGTGTGTTTGTGTGTTGTGTGTGTGTGTGTAGTGTGTGTGTTTTGGTGTGTGTGTGGGTGTGTGTGTGTGTGTGTGTGTGTGTGAGAATTGTTAGTGTGTAGGGGTGTGTGGGGTGTATATGCGGGGTGTGTGTTTGGGGGTTTTGTGTGTGGGTGAGTGGGGTGTGTGTGTGTGTGTGTGTGGTGTGTGTGTATGGGTGGTGTGTGTGGGTGTGTTTTGTGTGTGGGGGTGTTGGGTCTTTTTTGGTGGGGTGTGTGTTTTTGGGGGCGCGCGCGTTTTGTATAAGGGTTTTGTCAGTTTTCGGTCACGGGGGATGTCCCGAGTCTGGGTCTCTATATTTTTCGAATTTATTTTAGATTCTGTTTGGTTTTAGTCTCTCTTTTTGTGAAGACTGGGTTTCTAACCAAAGGGTTTTTGTTGGAGGCCCCCTGTCTATTGCTCACTTCAAATGTGTGTTATATATTTTTTATTTTTATGTTAGACTTTATTGGGACGAGCATTAAAGGAAATTTGGAAAACCTTTAGGATTTAGTTTTTTTTTGTTTTCAATCTTGCCAGCCCCCTCGAAAAATCAGGGAAAGAATCAAACCCGTGGGAAAAAAAGCGTTAGGGTTTTTGTAGGGTTTTTTGCCCGCTGGGCTAAAAGCTAATCTTGTTTAAACGAGCAAAAAATCAGGAAAAATGTTAAAAAATTTGTCGGGAAAAGCAATGTCTTTAAAAGGTAACGAAAAAAAAGGGTTTTAAAATTTTTTTGTTATGAAAATTTAAAAGGTTTTGAAGGGTTAAATTACGTAAATGTTAGGGTTAGTATCGGGGGAGTGTTATCAATTGGTTTTGCCCTTTAGCAGAAACGCAGGAAGACAGAGTTTCGTACGCGATTGCTGTTCGAGTGCGGAGATCTGGCCCTCAAGGTGGGTTTTGATGGGCCCGGGAGACGGAGGCCTCTTTTTGTAAGGGTTTTAAGACAGTTCAAGTGAAGTCTGGGAAATGACTTTCAGCCCCGAAAGATCTCTACTGCAACATCAAACTTGCATTTCATTTACGCTCTAAGGCGGGGGGCCATAGTGGGCCCTGTTTTTTAAAGGCCGTGTCACGCCCCGGGGAACGGATCCGTGAAAAGGGCCCTTAACAATCCATGCTTGGTCTATCGCTTTTCTTGGTATGAAAATCCCCTTATGCCCCCAACATAAAATAATCTTTTCCCCAAAATCATTTCAAAAAGGCAATTATTTCTTTTTGCACCTTGATTTTTCTAAACAAAAAATTTTAAAAAATTCCTTTAAACGGAAAACAGTTTACAAAAACAAAAAAAAAAGAAAAAAAAATTTTTTCCCCAAGTCGGGGGTTTCCCCCTTTTGGCCTAGAAATAAACTGCAACGAGTACATAAAAAGACCAAGTACGGTTATTCCTCCCATAATGATCACACGCCAAAACTCCGAGTGCTGCCTATAACAGCAAATCGCCCAGCACTAATGCAATACAGAGCTCACAAACAAAATGAGGAGACACACCCTAAAAAGATGTTCCAGACTTACCCATATACCTTGCACCTGACTCATGCACACAGTCACAACAGCAAAAATTAACAAACATATGTTAACGTCCGTTGAAGACTGGCATAGGCTTTTTGATCTTGGATATGGTCAAACAGAACGCACCTCTGACAGATTAACAAGTAATAACCTTGGTTTGACTAATATGGAATCTTAAATGAAGCATCATTTAGACGCACGTAACCAAAATTTTGATTGATATGGAAGGAATCTCTGGTGAAGCGGGGAACAATGAACAGTGACTAAAAACAAGTGGCCAACACTAGCCTTTCTCCACATGCCATCAGTGCTTAGAATTAAACCCATGGACAAAGCTTTGTGTTAAAAAAAGGGATATCTCCTCTGATGGAAAGGGGGGACGTCCTCTATTCACAGGCTCTGCTTCTCGGTTGCCACCAGTTTCTTCCCAGCAGGAGGTCGTTCTACGGCAGGAGGTTCCAGACTTGCTCCTCCAGGGAGCTGTCACTACAGTAGTTCCTCCCGTGCTGGGGTCTACTCTCAGCCTTTTGTCGTCCAGTGAAGAACTCAGGAGGCTGGCGGAGGATTTATGGCCTCTCATCTCGTCTTCCTGAGGAAGCAAGTTAAAAATAGACTCCCAGTAGCGGATCAGGGACTCCATCCTGGTGAGGACTTTGGCATCCTTCATCGACCTGAAGGATGTCTACTTTTAAATCCTCATTTACCAAGCTCACAGCTAGTATCCCTTGGCCTCTACATGGCTCCATTCCTTTTCACAAATGTGGTTAGGGAAATGATCTCCCTTGCCAAGGGGGAATGTATACGCCTGTCTGTCTGCCTGGATGACTGACTTTCTGGCCCTGTTGAAAGAGCTCTGATCATCCATCCAGCTAGACTGATGGACCTCTGTCCACATCTGGGGCTCGTTATTAATCTGCTAAGGGTCAGCTATGTTTCAACAGTCTTCTACTTTATTGGCATGGCTTTTGACACCATGCAATAACATCAGACTTCATCTCACAGTTTGGACGTTCCTCTCTGGCCTTTTTTCATTATCTTTTGACAGATTCTTAGGGGTCCTCTACACTGCTAATTCTGAGGACACTGGTTCCCACAGCCAGCCAGCAGGGCGCACTATCCGCTGTGTCCATGCTTCCAACGGTGGACTGAGAAGTGGATAAACACCTCGGCACTGAAATGGGGGGCTTCCATTCTCTCTCAATCCACCAAATGTCCTGAAAACGGAAGTTTCCAACTCAGGGTGGGACGTACACATGGAATAACTGTTTCGCTCCGGGATTCTGAGAATTTTCATCGGAGATTTAAGAATTAGATTCAGATAAAAATCAAAACAATGAGCTCATAGTCATGATCTGATGAAATATTTTTCTTTGCTAACGGAGAACAGAATACCACCCATACCCCCCTCCACCCACCAGTTCTCAGAGGAGTTCATTAGATTCCGGGACAACACTAAGCCAGAAGAGTCTTCTTCCGCCCCCCTCCCCTTACCCCCCCCCCCCCATCTCCCCAGCTACGCACACACCAAAGCAATGACATCAGAGTCCGAGTCACACACATCTTTTATGGATCCACACATTGAAGCATTCGGCCAAGGTATATTGGAAGCTATTCTTTTTGTGTGTTTCAAAAATCAACGTGTGGTCACTCATTATAGCCATCATTGAAGTCTGAAATGTTTTTCCTCTGCATATCAATATGACCATTGCCAGAAGTCAAAACACTCCGTAATTTCCAGGCTATAAGTTGCCATTTGTTTTGCTCTGCTCACACCCATTACACCTCCAATGCTGGTTAATTCATGGGTATTTAAAATGATTTCTTAGCAAGTAACAGGATCTGGAGTTGAATGCAGAAATTGAGGACTTATGTAAGAAACTTATCTACTTTCAACAGGCGTAATGACTCGCGCATGATTGGCTCTCAAACACAGCATCGTTCACAATAGTCGAAAATTATGATAGCATAAGTAGTCTCTCGCCAGCAATGACGACGCTGAAAACATACAAAGTCGGAAGCACAAAGCCTTAAATGCGCAATTCTACCGAATCTGTTCAATGTAGGCCACACCCAGATGCACGGATATACCCTACCCCCCCCCCTCTTTCGCCAAGTGCAGATGTCTCATCCATTTGCACCTTTTTTGCCTGTCAATCTGTGTAACACCACCTCCTCACCGCCTTCCCATTCCCACAGCGGTCAGGACTCGGCTAATCAGGTGAAAAAGCTCTCGCCGAGTCGCGAAAGAGAGCCAGTGTTTGTCCCCTTTGCAATCCTACCCGTTTTTCTGGCTGCCAATCAGTGTAACTCTACCCTTGTGATCTCCCAATCATCTCCCTCCACTGACCTGTGCAACCCCTCCCTCGTTTGACACATGTCCATCAAAGCCAGAGTGTTCTTGGCAACCAGCCAATAATGTTCGCTTCAACTCGAGCAACAAGAGCAAGACTTGGGTCGCTTTGCTAGACATCATGACCGCTGATTATACAAACTACACAAATTCACGGAGACAATAGAGAAAGCTCCAAGGAGCTGGGGAGGGAAAGGTGGGGTGGGGAATGGTGTGTGTGTGGGGGGGAGGGGGAAGAAAAGGGCAGTGGAGTCTGCGAAACATTGGTCGTTTTCTTTCTTTCTTGACGGACATAAAAAAAATCTTGTGGAAACGAGTTTGAAAGAACAGGTAGTCCGTATTTGGTCTGCCTCTTTAAAAGCAAACAAACATCCTCTCAGTCTGACGTGGTGCTTCATCAAGTTGCTGCAAAAGTGAGAGAAACCCATCTTCCTGCTTCCTCGTCACAGCATGTGACACACAAATAAATACACTGAGAGAGAGAGAGAGAGAGAGAGAGAGAGAGAGAGACAGACAGACACCAACACACATACACACACACACGCCACAGACATTTGTATCAGCATTTGAACACTATGTTCTCCCGTCCCCCCCCCCCCCCCCGACACACACACGTAAACATCCATGCATGCCCATGCTTGAGTACATGAAGCTGGAATCCAATGACTTTTAGTGTCCAGGGTTTCAGCTGGCATGTTCATTTTGTTAGCTGCATCTGACACATCTGCATCCGCTATACCTAACTCTCACTTTCCACAACAATACGCACGGAGAACGCCACGCACATTCATATTCATGTTACATCATAACACACGCTGGTGTCACCTAATTAGTGGCACATACATGAATATGTAATTTGACTAACCCCCTCTCCCCTCCATTAAACACATACGCATTTGGATACATGAAGCATGGGGGCTGCGATCGGCGCTGTGTGCGATTTCAGTTTACAAATCTGTTCAGGCATATAAATCTCCAGCAGGACAAGCCCGTATGAATCTGCCCCCCTAGAAATACTAACCAGAAATACTGGCTAATTATTTCCATCTGCCACTGAAAAAGCCCAAAATAAATCCCCCCTCCCCCTCCAGAGTATAGCAGCCTGCAGTTCATGTGTCCAGTCTTTTGTATTTGCCATGGGAAAAGCAATGAATCTACACCTCCAGAAAAAAGCCATTATTGATGTGTTCAGACATTTTGCATCTGTGACAAGAAAAGCCCAGTATGAATAGTCTCCTTCAGACAAAAACAGCCAGCAATCATACAGTTGTTCATGCAGACATGTCGTATTTCGTGCCAGTTCAGTTAGTTGGATCTGCCGTTTGGAAAGTTCAGTATGACTCTATTATTGAAACAATTGCCGATGGCAAGTCAGCCGGAACACAAGCTGCCTTTTTGAACGTTTCCCCTTTCTTTTCCGGTGGACTTAGGACATGATGAGAACTTACTCTTTTGATAGAAATGGAATGTCCGTTTTGCTCGAACATGCTGCCTGCCTTCGGGAAACGTGCCTGCCGTTATGTTTTCGATGATTCTACAGAGAGAAGAATCATTACAGAGCACATAATGCCCAGCTTTTCTATTTCTGACTTTTCTTCAAAGGCGACAGGGACTTCATTGAAATACTGAAAATGATCGTGCTTGATACTGAGAACTCGACGAGAGTGTGTAACTACAGGAAAGGAGGCCATCCATAACGTACACTTTCGTTCCGACACACCCCTTGAAAAGCAGATGATCATAGTTGAATTTCTGTACGGACCCCTCAAAGTAGTCATCGGTGCTCTTGAATTAGTTGTGGAGGCAGTTTACGCACTGGTCGTGGTACCATTGCTCCCAGTCATTTGAAGGACGGATGTGCTTTACAATGTGATGTGAGCGGCTACAGCTGTGTAATGTTTGTTTAGGCCCAGCGCACACTAGCGTCAAGCGTCAAGCGCTGCTCGAGCATCACTTGTACACTGACGTCTGCTTCGCAGCGCGCGGCGTAGCTTGCATCTAGTATCTCTCACACACAGCGCCAGTCACCTTGCGTCTTGTTGCCTGAACTTCCATATTTGGAAGGAGCAAGGGGGGGGGGGTACTCCAAACCTGACCTTGTATCACAAAATGTGTTACGACGAAGGCTGCAGCGATTTACTATCTTGCGATGGCTGTTTGTATTGCGCAGCTGTAGAAATCAAAATAGAAAAAGTTATCGCTCAAGCGTCCTGAAAGTATTAATCGACACTTAGCTCGTTCAATAGATCTTCCGGAAGTCCAAAGTCGCAGTATGCGCGGTCCATTGCCTCCTTGCATTGATGGTCGGATCCCGGATCTCGAGATCTTGAACAAGTGTCACGGGTCTACAAGTTCATCAAGTAGACACCAGTTGGAAAAAGTGATGGTTCTGAAAGGCAATGGCGATCAAGACCGCTCTGGCAAGAAAATTAGGCGTGTCTCGGTTGTGTGACGTGTGTGTGTGGGCTGTGTTAGTGTGTGTGAAGTGTGGTGTAGGTGGCGTCGAGCGCGCGTGCGAGGAATGTAGTGTGTGTGTGTGTGTGTGTGTGTGTGTGTAGTGTGTGTGTGTGTGTGTGGTCGTGGTATTAGTGTATGTGTGTGTGTGTGTGTGTGTGTGTGTGTGTGTGTGTGTGTGTGGTAATTAGTGTGTTAGTGTGTGTGTGTGTGTGTGTGTGTGTGTGAGTGTGGAGATTGTGTGTGTGTTGTGTGTGTGTGTTATGTGTTGTGTGTGTGTGTAGTGTGTGTGTGTGTGTGTGTGGTGTGTGTGTGTGTGTGTGGTGTGAGCGCGCGCGGTTGTGTATAAGGAGTGTGTCAGTTGCAGGTCATTCTGGTGATGTCCAGAGTCTGATCTCTATATTTTACGATTCATTTTAGATTCTGTTTGGTTTTAGTCTCTCTTTCTGTGAAGCACTGAGTTACTAACAAGGTTTCTGTTGGAGCCCTGTCTATTGCTCACTTCAAATGTGTGTTATATATTTGTTATTATTATGTTAGACTGATCTGTACGAGCATAATGGCAGTTGGAGGCTCTTCAGGATCAGTTCCTTTTGATATCAATCTTGCCAGCCCCATCGAAATATCAGTGAAAGAATCAACCTGTGGGAAACGCAGTTAGGGTGAGTAGGGCATTTGTGCCTGCTGACTAACAGCTAATCTTGTCAATCGAGCAAGACATCAGGAAAAATGTAAAAGTTTGTCGGGAACGCAAATGTCATAACCGAGCATAACGAAAGGAAGGTTTTAAATTTTTCTTGATTATGAAGATTAAAGGTTCAGACAGGGTTAAATTACGTAAATGTTAGGGTTAGTATCGGGCAGTGTTATCACTAAGGTTAGCCTTCAGCAGATGCGCAGGAAGACAGAGTTTCGTACAGCGATTGCTGTTCGAGATGCGGAGATCTGGCCATCAGGTGCCTGTGATGGCCAAGCAGACGGAGAGCCTCTTGTGAACGGGTTGAAGACAGTTACAAGTGAAGTCTGGGAAACTGACTTTCAGCCACGAAAGACTCTCTACTGCAACATCAAACTTGCATCTTCATTTACGCTCTAAGGCGGTGGCCATAGTGGGCCGTGATTTTGACGGCCGTGTCACGCCCGGCAGAACGGATCCGTGAAAGCGGCCATTAACAATCCATGCTAGGTCTATCGCTATTCTTGGTATGAAAATCCCATTACTGCCACCAACATAAATAATCTTTCCCTAAAATCATGCAAAAAGGCAATTATTTCTTCTGCACCTTGATTTGTCTAAACAAAATCATATTCTAACGAAAACAGTTTACAGCAGATATTTCAAGTCGTTTCTTTTGTCACGTGAATCTAGACCTAGCAGCATCCTATAGGCTTTGGAGAGAGAGAGAGAGAGAGAGAGAGAGAGCAATTCGTCAATGAAAAATCAAGAGCGCAGTTCTTTCCCTTTACCCGGAGAGCCGTTGAAACGGGCTGTTAGCACGACCGGCGGAACGACGGGTTGAAAATTCCGGGTCGGCCGGCTACACTATGGCCACCTGCAGCCGTAATGGATGACGCCACAGAGTAGTTGAGCCGGGCAGGATTTTTTTTAACCGGGCCGTGCAATGCATGGCCGTCGTGCGCACGGGTTTGCTATGTACGCTGGCTTGCCTAAGCCGTCAAGAACAATACACGCGTCCTGAAATAACGTGGATCGACAAGCTGCTAGTACAGCGTGACGAAAATACAGAAGAGAACGTCATCGGTGTTTTCCTGGAGGTCGGATGTGATCAAAACTGTCAGACATTTCTGTGGAGCGCCAGAGTGGGCAGAAGATCAGAAACATTGAGTGCTTTTGTCAATTTGTATTAGGGAGAACAATTACAGAAGTTCTGACGAAGAAGGAAAAACCACACTCCTGTTAAAATTTCCCAACGACCACCTGACAGTTCTTGGAAGCAAGCTTTTCCATCATCTTGTGAAAACACCAATTAAAGAGAGCCCCGGCATAACATTATTCAGATCACTCCATCTTTCCCACTTACTGAAACGTGTCAACGACATCTACTGGACGGACACACTGCCGGCTCAGAAGATTTTTGGGACAAATCAAAGCAGTTGTGCTACTCATCGACAACGCGGACGATTTGTTTCAAAATGGCTTGAACAGTGTTGACCATAAATCTCTTGGGCTTCACCATCTGTCGTGTCAGGGTCTTACGAGTTTGCTGGAGATCATTGTGGATTTCATGACCCTGGATCTAGGTCGGCCACTTCATCTAGTTCAAGTGTTGCGTACTGTTCTGTCAGTTCTCATGTTTTGCACTACGTCTAGGCCTGTGCATCTTTTAATCATTCCAGCATAAAGTATGAAAAAAGACGACCATCTACATATTGGTGACGTGTATCATAGAGTAAACCTTCTGTGGATACGTGTTTAGCTTTGACACATAAACCTGCATCTTTGACAGCGAATAGCAGAAGCCAGCAATTACTCGGTCCCGATATATCTGCAATTCTTTTCGCGGCTTACGTTTCTACAGCTTGCACTGCGTTGATCAATGAACGGAATAATTACAGGGATGCGACGTATTTTTTGTTGTCATAAAAACAAACAAACAAACATTCACATTTGAAAAATGTCGATTGTGATGCCAAGTATTGTGTGGCGAAGCAGGGTCCCCGATCACATAGTTTGATGTCGGTACCATAACACAGTGAGACATGCTTTCCAAAGAAGAAACTGATTTACATGCAAATTACTGCTTTTGAGCCCTGCCCTCCCTCCCTCTCTCCTTCTGTCCCTCCCTTCATCTTCTCTCTCTCTTCTCTCTCTCTCTCTCTCTCTCTCTCTCTCTCTCTCTCTCTCTCGTGCTCATGTGTGTGAGTCACTCCCTCTTTCTCTCTATCTCTCTGTGCTTGCAGCTCTGAAAATATGTTTGGAAAAACAGTGAACAAGAGAGAAAGAAAGGGAAACCAGAGAGAGAGAGGAGAAGAGAGAGAGAGGAGAGAGAGAGAGAGAGAGAGACAGAGAGGTTCACACATACATGACTGATGTTTGTGGCTCGCAGTGGTGAACTAAAACCAGGCTAGATTCTGAAGTCCGAAAATCAGCAGATGGGGTTGAGGCCATCAACCACCGACGTACCAAGGCGGCAGATGAGCTGAGGAACAATTGTGTCAGACGTCAGCGGCCGTGTCGTGGAACTGGCTGAGACGGTCACCTGTGAAGTGGATGCTGATTGGTGTTGAGTGGATCCGCCGAAGGAGGTGCTTTTGAAATTTTGTCTGGGGTGCAGTATGTCTTTCCCGTTGTCACAATTTAAAAGGGAGACAAGAGAGGAGGAACTTTCGCGAAAGACGTCATAGCAGTAATGCGAGCCATCTTTTACTTACCGCTTTTAGATCTCTGTGTTTTAGGTCAGTGTAGCCCGCTGTTGATTTATTCAAAACATTTAGAAGGTGAAGCTATGCGTAATTGTTCAGTTTTGTTTTCGGATCGGCTCATAATGCGATTGGAACATTCCAGATTATGTTAGATCTTTACCAGGTCTCCGTAAGTTGCTGGTGTATTTTCGAAGGTTGGAGAATGTTGTAGAAGCGGATCGAATAACATTAACATAAGCTTGTCGCGATTTCATGGGTTGAGCTTACCGACATGCAGAATATTCTAGAAAACAATGATCGGTATGTTCGAGAATATTCTTTAGATAACATGTAAAAGGATAAGAGCTGTGAGACTGTGAGGGAGAGAGAAATGAGAGTGGTTCAAGAGTTCTAGTCATTGTCGGTCACAGAAGTGTTCGAGTCTTTATTCAGCTTTGAGTCTAGTTGATGAAAAGTTGCCATTAGGAGAATATTGGCTGCTGCATATACGACTGAGTTCCTGTACGCGACGACTTATTGAACCTGGAGGTCAGTTGATTGCCGTTTGCTGTTCCTGAATTCTTCTACGTTTGTAAATAAAAGGATCCTCTGCATTTCAATACCGCCTGTTGTATTTTGTCGTCTGCCAGCTGAACACCTACCACAGGATATACAACGAACTCTCTTACAAGCTACTGCACTTACCTGTAAATGTCCATTCACCTTGCACTGAGAGTCAGCGGGTCTAACGTGTAACACCCGCCTACATTTGTTTCATCAGAAAAAAAAAAACGCACCTCTGCAAACTGTTGGACAGGCATATGATGTGGAGACGTACTGTTTTTTTTGAGAGGGGGAAGGGGGTAGGGGGGAATCAGACTCCTGTTTTAAACGTTAGTCGTGAAGGAGCAGCTTTGAAATCTACGTTTCCTATATGCGAAGTTCCTGCACTGAATTGATGTCAGGGCTTTTCAACGTTTACTTCCTCCAATTGTACAGTTGTACTGATGCACTACTATACTGGAGACAGGCGAAATCAGTGTTGTCAATGCAGTCAATACCTCGGAATGAACAACCTCAATGAAAGCTTTGTAACGGCCTCCTAACATTTGATCCAGCCTCTGCTTGTTGTGCAACTAGACAAACTGCAGAATATTGCTCAATGAATTGCCCAAAATACACCACTGATTGAAAAACGACAATTTTCACTCTCTCTACATTTTTTCACACAGGTATTCCTGTTCGTGGAGATCAAATCCTGACATCGAAGGAATGAAAAACCAACTAGAATTCGCCTTTTATTTAACGTGCTTTCACTCAGGAGTGATATTACACGAAAAAGAAATCAACAATCAAGCAACATCATTTAAAGACACTGGATACAATCGTTGACAAATTAGCTCACGAAACATTGAAGATGTAGCAAATAATTTGCATGAGATAACCAGCTGGACTGTGTAAAACACTTCGTCCAATATCATCTGGATTTGAATCCAAAGCAATTTCAAGCAGTTTATTTGAAAGGCATAAAGTGCTGGACAATAACTTTTAGGTAAAATGTTTAGCTCTGAAATTTTAGATGTATATGCTGAATAGATGAATTTCTACCATATACACAGCTTACATGTTTAGAATACTTATTTTCCATGCATCGAATCTCATTCTATTTAATATCAAGCTCGCAACATATCTCGAACCTGAAAAATAGAGAGAAAATGATCAGGCGGTGACTGACTTTTGAAATCTGAATATACTTTTCTTTAAAGTGTACGGCATGAACAAGCTTACATTAAAAACAGCGCATTGCATTATGATAGTATCAAAATGGTGCTTAATTCTGTAGATTGCCGTTTTACTTAAGTAAAAGAAAATCAACACAACAGTCACTGGCGATGGGAACATGAGATAAAAAGTTACATCTTTGGAATACACGTCAAACCTCTCTGCCTGTCTGCCTGTCTGTCCGTCTGTCTGTCTGTCTGTCTGTCTGTCTGTCTCTCTCTCTCTCTCTCTCTCTCTCTCTCTCTCTCTCTCTCTCTCTCTCTCTCTCTCTCTCTCTCATGTTGCAGGATTTCTGTTTCATTTTGTAAATGAAGATATTTAACTGGCGCGTATCAATTGATGACGGATGTTTCCACCTCTTTGGTGGTGACGTAGAAATGGAGTTCAGCTTGAGACGTGTTGTTTGTCGTGAAACTGGGAACAGAACCCGAAGTCTATCTTGTACTTCTCTGAAGTGGCATAGTATGAGACACAATGACAATGAAAATGATAATGACAACAACAATGATTTATTGACAATAGTAACGGGAGTGCAAATCGGAAAAATGCGCGGAACACATGCACTATTTCCACTTAGTGTTGCCAAACTCTGCCAATAAAAGAAATGCGAGTGAAAAAAGCAAGCATACACACAGAAAACAGTTGAACAATAGGAATAACTAGAAAATGAGAGAGAGAGAGAGAGAAGAGAGAGAGAGAGAGAGAGAGGAGAGAGAGAGAGAGAGAGAGAGAGAGAGATTAACCTCCATTTATTAAATCAACACAACTTTTCATGCATTTCTCTCTTACATGTGAAGACTAAGTTGATGTATCATAATTACCCAATTTCTCCTAGTGTTGGCCAAATCGAACCATTCAGAAGTATCAGGTAACTGTGGGAGTCCCTATTCGGCCAAAGGGACAAAATGGGTTGTAACAGCGATATTGATCACCACTGCAGGGAGAAATTTGTATCACCCTGGCCATGAAATGGCGGCGGCAACAAGAACGTTGCCTTTTGGAGAAGCAGTTGACTGCAAACCGCACACCTAACACATCCGACATGATCGCTGACAGGGTCTAGGTGGGCGTTCTCTCGTAGAAGGTTGCTGGGGTCGTGAGGCCTTCCGTCACAAACGTTGTGTCTGTCCTCTGTCTTTAGGATCTCCTCCAGTCTGTCAGTGTGTGCTTTTCTGATGCTGTTGAAGAAGTGGACTTGGCTGTAGAACGTGATACTCTGAGTTGAGTCCCGGTAGATGTGAGTCAGAACCTCAGCTTCCTACAGCAGGTGTCCAAATTGGCAGTTCAAGGTGGACCTTGACGTACAGCACTCACCAAGGTTTCGACGGGTCACAAACACATTGACTTTTTCCCTCCTTTTTTTCTTTCAAAACGAAGTGACTGAGGGCGGATAATGAAGCAAAATGTAGAAAGAAAAGGGGTTAGTTGCCGCCACAAATACAAATAACAGATTACAGGACAAAACAATACATTTCGACCTCTTGGATCTTCTTCAGGCAAGAACAACATGTAGGACAGTGAAAACGAAGAACGAGAAACCACTTATCTTCTCATATTTCGGCGCAAAATGGCTGTTGGATGAAAACGAGGCCGTTAAGAAGGCGATCATGGGAGTTGAAATTGTCTGTTTATCTGTATCTGTGGCGGTAACTAACCCTCTCTCTTTCTACATTTTGCTCCTTTTTCGTTCTTTTTTCTCCCGCTCATTTTAATCAGGTAGCACAAGAGTTTATATATGTGCAGAAAGAAGACAATGCAAGGAGATTTTCACACACATACAATAGGCATATCCATGCATGACATACACACATATTCATTTACACAGAGACTGTTGACGAATGGTAACGGGCCATAACACTAAACATAGACCACTAATCAGGGATGTTTTAGGGCATAGATGACAAACACTGTAACAGACCACAAGCCCAGACGGATACAAATCTCTGTCTGTCTGTTTGTCTGTCTGACTATAGTTTTAGTGAGCGTAAGAATTTTGATTTAGCTACTTACGTGCTGGAGGGTTTTTTTAACAGTGTGTGTGTGTGTGTGTGTGTGTGTGTGTGTGTGTGTGTGTGTGTGTGTGTGTGTGTGTGTGTGTGTTACAGCATGTGCATGTATGTGTATATGTATGTGCATGTGCTTGCGTAAATTAACACGCAAGCAAACACAGTTGAATATGTATAATTACTTTCGAACTGTGGTATAACTACGATGTATTTGTGTATAATCAAGACTAAACCCTAATGTTTGTTGGTCTTCTGTCCTTCCAAATATTCCTTGTCACTCATGTACACTTGGTAATGAACATGTCTCTTATCTCTTTACCGAAGCTAACTCTCCAGTCGTGGGTTCACCATCCAGTTCCCACCCCCTTCCCCACCTCACACTCATTTCTTAAAAGCGACCACCTCATTCACCTGACCAACAAGTTTCTGACGATTTTCCATAGTGAGCAGCTTCTGTGTCGTTAACACTAACGGGCGAAGTTTACCAGCTCGTTCACACCAACCATGAACCAGCAAACCTCCCAACCAGTCAGCGCTTGATTGTCATCACTCCAGCCCCCGCAATCCTCCTTCCCTTGCCTCACCCAATTACTCCCTTTCCACAAAACATTAAGAAAAACGTTTTGTTCCACCTTTGGAGCCATCCAGGGCGAGTGTGCAAGGTACACCACTCCGGACACGTGTGTCCACTGCAGCCAGTTCCTCTCATCTTTCACCTTCACCAGCTGTAGAGGCCCATGATGTCCACCTGCCACATTGCTGTGAGGTTGATACCCGCCTGGGACACTGACTACACTGAGGGTAAAATGAGTACATGTGTATTCAGACCGGTCAAAACAGCCAGGATGACGGTTAGTGTGGACTGTTATAAATCAGGCAGTGGCGGGAAGAAGAGGGGTGGGGGTGGGGGGTGGCGTGGGGGTGGGGGAGTAGCAGCAGAAGTTCGTCTGGTTGCGGCTTGGTCTCCTTAGAGTGTAAGGAGTTCTGAACCAAAACGCTTGTCTGAGAGGGGTTTCTTCTCTGAAGACTTTCTGGTCTCCCTTGAATTTGTTCCTACAGCTAGCCGCATTGTCACCGGTGTGAGTGTCACATTGCAGCTATATGAAATAAATCCTGCTCAAAATGATTTTTTTCGTCTCATGTAGTAAAAAAGTGTCTTGTTCCTCACTGTAAAACGGCTGACTGATTTAAATGAGCATTTCTGCAAAGGATTGGAAAAAGAAGAGAGAACAATGATTCAAGTGAAAGACCGTTTGGTTTCTGTAGGTCGATTCTGTAGTTGCCAAAAGCGAATAGTTTTTCCCCTTCCAAATCACACAATGCTGGAACAGCTTGGATCTCTAATGGAAGGAGTACAACTGGAGATGAATCATATGTTCAAATATATCTATCCTATGCTCTGTTACTTTGAAAAGTGGAAATGATAACATAGAAACGTGACAGTGACATGGTCAACCCACCGACTTTAACGTTAGCAGTGATATGGCCTCTGCAGTGGGCTTAACAATGTAGGCCTACAACATGACTTGAAATT
>CM031605.1:57822246-57832246 GCA_018398815.1 Conus ventricosus
TGAATTTGAGGAGGAAGGGGTGAGTGATTGACACGAGGCTTTGTCACTCCATGGGATGTTTGCAGACTGTGCTTCAGATCACTGACCAGGGAGTGGTACTGTACAGGGTGAAGGGTCATTCGGGCTCTAGCAAAAAAAATCGCCTTCCTACCCACTTACCCTCAGATTCAGGCGCAATGTGTTTCGATTAATACGTTTTGTCTTTTGGGATACTTGACAATTTTCAGGAAGGGGATGGTTGTGTAGGGTTGTGGGGTGTGGGGGGGGGGGGGGGGGGTTGTGATAAAGAGGAAGCCGGTCCAGAATTATTCCCCGTAGGGTGAGTTTTAGGGCCCGTTCTTATCCGCCGGAAATTTGGGCGCTGAGTAATAGCGGAAGTTTTAACCGGTTTCTCACAGGATATCCCCGCTTCTATAATGCTATGACGATCTACCTTCCAAAAGTTTGTTTGACTTTCACATTGAGAAAATTGAATCCACAGTGCGCATGCTTAAAATGCACATTGATAGGTGGATGGTCTGTGTATATCTGTGAGAGAGGTCAGAGGGTGTACGCTTCAGTATATGTATGTCTTGGCGTCTGTGAGTTTTGAAAACAAAAGGTGAGGATTCGAGTTTGTAGTGATGTGTTGCTTTATGTTGTTCTGTGTTGTGGCGTTGGAGAGCCATTGGGGCGTCACATTGAAGAACTATTCACCGGTGGTAGCAGTAAGGGTGTTACAGAATAGATACTATCTGATACTCGAACCATGAACCTGAGATCGTTTGTCTTCCAAAGCAGGTCCATGAGCCGAGTTGTCATCTAGCTCTATTCACATAATCATTAGGGATATTTGCATTGTTTTATCTTGGTCCACACCACAAGATTTCCCGGTAATTTCATTTCTTGTGTACATAGAGTTAGGTATAGACATGCAGACAAGAGAGTAGGAAAGCAGACGATGGAGTATGCTGTGGCGTTCTCAATCAAAATTTCTACACCAAATGCACTTTTTACAAGGCAGTGCATCTGTGCACTGTCTAATCTAAGTGTGCTGCTCCGCTTAGCCATTCGTTGTTTAGACACTTCAACAACCAAAAAGACTGGAAGAATGTCTGTGGCCCCTACTTTAATGGATCCACCTAAAACACAGGACTATGCCCTCTAGAATGTACCAGCAATGATGATTTGGCTCTTGCCAGCATTCTCGGTGAGCATGAAATATTCCAACAATGGATGTGGTGCCTCTTACATTTAGTGTCACAGCCTGAATGGCTGTATTGTTGTGAAGAACTGGAAGAGGTTTGGCATCCACAGGACTAAAGCGAAGACATTTCCAGGGGCTGACTTTGGCAGTGACCACGACCTCGCCATGAGTAACTTTTGAGTGTGCCTGAAGAACAACAAAAGAACGAGAAACGGATTGTTCAAATTCAATACACGACCAGAAAAAAATCTGGCATCGCTGAACGGCTACAGAAAGAACATTCGCCCAACTAGTGCGACTGGAAGAAGACATCGAAGCCTTCACAAGCAGTTTCAATCAATATCTTGAAGATGTTTGGCATTGCCAGAAGCTTCAAGCCATTTGAAAGGCTAAAGGCGAGAAATATAGCACTATAACGACAGGATCGATCGCCTTCAGCCTTTTCAAGTGGCTTGAAGCTTCTGGCAATGCCAAACATCTTCAAGATACTGATTGAAACTGCTTGTGAAGGCCGTTTCCATCGTTCTATTAGTATACCTTTGGAGAAAAGTGACAGCAGGAGCACAAGGGAGCGATAGCAAGGCTGTGGAAGAACTGCAGATTCCATAACGCCTGTCTCATTCGTCTCCGGTCTGGTCAAGTATTGTTCAGTCATGTGAGTCTGTCACGGTGTGTGTCGCCTCGGTAGCTACGCGATCACGTTTGAATGAAACTGATGATCACGTGTCCTGTCACGTACCTATCTGAGAATCATACGCTTGGATTTCAGAGGACGAACTTGATGTTATTCCATTCCGAGCTCTAACCATATTAAATCGAATGTTCTTTTGAAAGTTATTTCAGCTCACACACAGCCTACAGAAAGATTGTGCTGAAGATGATTTAAAAAAAAGCGTGGCCTTACCAGTAAAAGAACGAAACTAAGATTCTTCTCCTGGCCACAAAATAAAACTTTATTTACGTTTGAGCCCCATTTGGGGCATGGAAGTACCACCGGGACTAAATATAAAAGAACTCAAGAAGTAAACGATCTGAGCACCTTTTTTCCAGCTCAAGAAGCTTAGCTACACTAAATAGTTAATCTCCTTGTCTTCTGAAAAGCTAAATTAAGCAAAACGGAGATGTCTTAACAATAACTGCAAGCTTCTGTGCAACGTTGGCTTATCATCGTTTGCTCCGCCTTGGCTTAGTGCTGCGTTAGTACAATTGTCATAGGCTAGAACACCAAGCTTGATTTAAAATGTTCTTATGTTCTGCATAGTTACGCAGGGATTGTCTTCAGTCGTGAAAAGCTCCGAGCGTAACACCATCAGTCTCCAAAACCCCTCGAAGTAGGAGTGTGGCTGCCCGCGTGGCGGGGTCATCAAAAACGGTCACACACGTAATGCTCTCATCCCTAGCTGATGCATTTGCACCAAAGTGTTCAAGTATATCGGCTGTTCGGATGATCCCTAGAGTCTTTTAGCCAGGGTAAGGGTACATTTCACTGAACCACGATTGACCCAGACCATACCGATCATTGCCGATCTCTTGGACTACGCTCTAGCGGCACCAATCGGCAAGAAAGGGGTCATTTGCGACAGAAGTACGCTCTGTTTACCATCAACTGACGCTCAAGTTACGCTAGGAACGATTAAAATACGATTGAGTTACGTGCTTAATACGATGTGATGAAGATGTTTTCCAGTTCTACCTACACTCGAGATACGCTCACTGCCGACCCATCTACGATTAATGCCATTCTCTTCCCGCTCAAGCATTGCGTTCATTGACGGGTTTATGCCGCTGTACCTACGATAATATCGATCTAGGTACGATTCATTACGCTATATCCACGTTCTATGCCGCTGTTCATACGCTCTAGATACCGATTTCAAAAAAAGCATGCCCGACTGGTACCGCTGTACCAATTGTTTGCCTCATACCAAGGCAGAAGCATGGATCCTGAGCATGCAGCTCTTCACATGCTCCTGGTTCTTCAGCAACAGGCCATTGTCGACCAACGACTGATTATGATGATGATGCGGAATAACCGAAGAAGAAGAAGACGCAAGGCTTTCTGGGTGAGGCGATGGCTTTCTGCAGACAGAAGACTTCAATTTGGACAATATGACACTCTAATGGAAGAATTGAGAGTAGAAGATACCGCTTCATTCTTCAACTACCTGAGAATGCCGGCAGAAATGTTTGATGAATTGGTCCAAAGACTGACCGCAAGACTGACCAAGAAAAACACCAACTTCAGACAAGCCTTGGAACCAGGGTTGAAGCTGGCAGTTACCATCAGGCACCTGGCGTCTGGGGACAAATACCCATCTCTCTCATATGACTTCAGGAGGGTATCACGACACACCATTGCAAACTTCATCCCTGAGGTGTGTCGCGCCCTAGTGATGGAGTACAAAGATGAAGTCATCCCCTGTCCTTCTTCCCCACAGGAATGGAATGACATTTCTGGGCATTTTCTTAAGAAGTGGAACATGCCCCATGCAGTTGGAGCTTTGGATGGGAAACACGTGGCCATTAGGAAGCCTCCAAGTTCTGGGTCACTGTACCACAACTACCATGGCTTTTTCTCGATTGTTTTGCTAGCACTGGTTGATGCCAACTACCAGTTTCTGTGGATCGACTGTGGTGGCATGGGACACATGTCAGATGCTCAAGTTTTCAATGCCTCGGACCTGAAGGAATGTATTGAGGATGCTACAATTGGGTTCCCAGATCCTGACCCAATGCCAAATGATGACAGGGACATGCCATACTTCATCCTCGGAGATAATGCATTCGCTCTGCGGACATATCTGATGAAGCCTTACTCCAAAAGGTGCATGACAGATGAGGAGCTCATCGCCAATTACAGGCTGTCCCGAGGAAGACGGGTGGTAGAGAATGCCTTTGGGATCCTTGCGAACAGGTGGCAGGCACTGCCAACTACTCTCCAACAGGGACCAGAAGTTGTAAAGGACATCATAGAAACAGCCGTATGCCTCCACAACATCATGAGAATGAGGTATCCTGCTATACAGAATGCAGACTTGGATAGAGAAGATGTTCATCACAACCTCATTCCTGGCCAATGGAGAGCAAATGCAAACATGCATGACCTCAACGCAGTTGTCGGACCAAACAGGGACACCAGAGACGCCAAGAAACAGCGGGAATACCTCAGATTATACTTCAACAGCCAGCTGGATCTGTGGAGTGGCAGAATGCAATGATTCGCCCCAGAGACGAATAGAGAGACCATCTTACGCTGTCCAGTGCATATTTCACATATTGCTGATTTTACTTTTCTTCAATGTTTAAATTCAGCATTGTGCTCATGCATTATAGAGTGTTTTGAAGCTGTATTTCTTTAAGTTAACACATTGTATTCGTGCATAAATTGATAAAAGTGATATTAAAAACATGAAATCATGTGTGTGTTGTAATAAACTGATACAAATGAACAAATTCAAATATAATCACGGTTTCTTTTTATTAACCCATTTCAAATGTACAGATAATTGTGTAGATCATTAATAAAATTGAAACAAACTTTTATTCTCGTGTTTATAAAACATGAACATGTAATCATGAAATATCAAATAAACCTTTAGTTGTGGCAGAAATAAATCTATGTCTATTGTTATGAATTAAATCATTACTTATCAAAATAATAATTAAACAATTTAACTAATAAAATGATTTTTGATTGAACACGCCAGTTACTTGGATGCATGTGTTTTAGTTATTATATAAAAAAAACAGTACACACAAAACAAACTGATAACTGTCAATTAAATGCACGGAATAAAAACGTCAAAACATAAGTGTTTCTGTCACTGTGCTTTCGATTACTATGGCTGGTCATCCAGGTGCGAGTCATTTCCAACCCCAAACGCTCGGCAAACACTGCTGAGGTTCATGTATGACGTGTTTTCTCCGTGCTCGGTTTTGGTGTGGATACAGTGGGGTACTTGCTGGAGCTTGCAGGCTGTAGTTGTTGCTGCTCTGGGTCGCAAATTTGCTCCTCCGGAAACATCTGCTGCACCCATCCTGCGTCCTGGGATCCCCACACAGACATAGTCTGCCTTTGAGGTTGCTGGAGCCACTGACTGGGAGGCGGCTGCCATCCCTTTTCCACACACTGCTGTTGTTGCTCAAGCTGCTGCTGTGGCTGTTGCTGTTGTCCCTCGCGCCTGTCCATTTCCTCTGTGTAGCGCTGCAGGCAGGCCCAAATATCCTTCTGCGCTGCTCTGTATAAATCCCTTGGTAAATTATGTAGGCAGCTGGACACCCATTTGCAGAAGTTGTCACGCTCTCGGTCGCCTGAAGGGGTAGGCTTGCACTGCTGCAAGAGCTGTTGGGACATTGCCAAAAGCTGGTTCTGCATCTGTGCTGAAGAAGCCAGGGTAGACTTTACGCCTTGTTCCGCACTTGCTGAAGCAGGGGTCTTGGACCTGGTAATTGTTGAGGTGTACGGTGTTGTGGTCACTAACATTTGGCCAGGATCTTCCAGTGCCTGTGAGCATACTGGCGTGTCTCTTTTGGCCCGGCATCTCTGGCTTCAGCTGCTGAAATTGACGATGTGGCTGTGGCTGTGGCTGCTACCTTCTCCTTGAAACTTACGACGTTCCTTCTTTTGACTTCAACAATATGTGGCACGAGAAACTGGAAACTGTCATAGATCCAACGATCCCGTTCTGTAAAGTCCTCATCCCCTTGGCCGGACCCGGTCTTACGTAGGCGGCTGAGCCTGGTACGAATACTGTCATACCAGGTCCGTATTTCATTTACCGTCTTGTTCATCTGTTCTGCTTGATCCTGCCAAAGCTTATCTTTGACAGCTTTGTTTGTCCAATCTCTAACCTTTTTGTTATAAAGGCATTCGTGGGCAGAAATAAACTCTGCCATACAGACTTCGTCTTCATTCGTAAGACGTGCATGGAACCTGGGTTTCTTGACTGGCCTGGTATTTTCTTGGCTGTCCGACTGTTGGCCGGCTTCTTCCTCGGTTCCTTCCTCATCTCCAGGAATGTTGTCGGTTTCAGGCTCTGGCTGGATGGGTGGTTCCCGACGGCGCCTTCCCTGGAGGATCTTCCAGAGGGCTTTGAGGTATTCTTACTTCGTTGCATCACAGATTTCTAGTGAGAGTGTTGGATGAGAACTTGAATCGGATTGATCGTACAAAAACGGGAACGGATCATTATAAGGGAACAGAGCGGAGATGGGTCGTGGGCAGATCGTCATCACATCCTGTTGGCCTGAAACAAAACGTAAGTAGAGCGTAATTACATCCACAGCTGAGCGGAAGTCGATCGGTATCGATGCCGCTCTGTGTGGCAACACAAAAGTATGATCGGTGCAAGCGGGAACAGAGCAGGAGAAGAGCGGCCAGAGAGCGGCAAGCAGCGTAGGTTAATCGGACCAATCTTGGGCACATCGGGATCACTATTTCTTCCCCGCTCACTTTATGCTGTACTCCGATGCACCCGACAAAAGCCACTCAAGATACGACACGTTCCCGAGGAATCTACGTGATACCGATCAAACGCCGCTCTAAATTTGATCGGGGAGATCGGGGCTTGTCTTTGAACATGTTCAAAGATTGATCCCGCTATCCCCGATCATTGCGTTTAATTCCCGATACCTCCCGATTAAGGCAGATCAGTTCCCGCTGCTACCGTTTAAACCCGATTGTGACCCCGATTTGCTAATTTTTCAGATCGGGAACGAATCGGTGCTCAGTGAAATGGGGGGATAAGACAACCACAACAACATATTTTGCAGATCTTGATCATATGAAAATTCTCTTCTATTTCATACATCGTACAAAGGGTATGCTAAAACCGCACTCTCCTCTGCCTAATTCTTGTTGTTGAATATAACTATTGCGTCGGACTTAGTAAAGCCAATAAACGTAAATGTCGGACAAGACTCTTTTGTGCCCAAACTATGTTTAAAACTTAACAAAACAAACATGTACACTCCTCTAAATGTCAGTTGGTGACATGATATTGGACACATCTGTTTGCAAGTGAGATAAATGTCTGCATACGTGACAGTGGAGCAGAGAGATAGTGAGAGTGAGAGTGAGGGAACGCACGATCTGAAAAGGGGAGCGACAGGCCGTTCAAAAAGGAGAGAGAGAAAGAGTCAAGAAGACCGAGGGAGAGGTTAGAGAAAACAGGAACTTAAGAGAACCCTGAAAATGATCTCCAGGTAGGATACAATCCCGCCAGTATTGAAAATTGCCTGTTTTGAGACTTTTAGATCCTGTTTCTGCACTGTCTTTTCCAGGGGGAAACAAACAAACAAACAAATAAACAAACAACCAAACCAATGGAGGTCTCAAACATAATCATTGCCAGCCTGAACTTGATTTTTTTGAAAACAGTACAAAATGGCGATGTATGCATTGTGCGCGAATAAAGATTATTGCAAATGAATGCAAAATGAAAATTATTCTGGCAATAGGTGCTAAAGGAACCGATCTTCTGTATTCTCTACAGAGTACATAAAGCACAAATTCTGTTTACCGGAAGTGGTGGTACGCATGCCGGAAGTAGGCGGCAGGTGGCGTGTACCGGAAGTGGTGGTGGTGATTTCGAAAGTAGGTGGAAGGGTCAAGGTTACAGTGTGTGGTGAGTCGAGATCGGATCGATAATGTTGACGTCATGTGCTAAAAAAATAGATTTTTTTTCTTTTTTTTTTTTTTTTTTTTATTGGTGGCGGGTTGTCTGCCGACGTTGGGGGTTAAAAACAGATGGGGGTGTTTTATGTTGCTGCGCGCGTGCGGATCGATGTTTGTCGACGCTGTGTTTTTTGTGTTTTTTAAATAGATGATGGTGTTTTCTTGTTGCCACATGGTTGTCCGCTGACGCAGGCGTGTTAAAAATAGATGGCGGTGATGACAGTGATGACGACATATTTTTTCCCTCTTTGAACACCCGTTTGCGCTACCACTCACCTTCCTGATGACACTGATGAGCGTTGAAGATTACTGATTGATGAGCATTGTTCCACCAAGGTCCCCGTTGACTGTACCTCGTCTTCGGTGTTGATGGGCAGCCATGTGACATATCAAACAGGAGGCCATTAAAGATTAACGACGCTCTGACTGATACACCATTTGGGGTTTGCCCTTTATTCTCTCTCTTCTTCTTCTTCTTCTTTTTTGGGGGATCATAAAACATTAATAATGAAAATAACGCAACAAAACAAACAAAGAGATCACATACAGACCGACAAACACACAGACAGATACTCAGACATAAAAACACACATAGAGTGTGGTGGCAGTGGTGGTGTTGGTGGCGGTGGCAGTGGTGGTGGTGTTGGTGGTGGTGGCTGTGGCGGTGATGTTGGTGGCGGTGGTGGTGGTGTTGGTGTTGGTGGCGGTGGCGGTGGTGGCGATGGTGGTGGTGGTGGTGGCGGCGGTGGTGGTGTGGTGATGAATTTTTTGAAAACAGTACAAAATGGAGATGTATGCATTGTGCGCGAATAAAGATTATTGCAAATGAATGCAGAATGAAAATTATTCTGGCAATAGGTGCTAAAGGAACCGATCTTCTGTATTCTCTACAGAGTACATAAAGCACAAATTCTTTTTCGAAGACATTAAACAATGAATTATCAGTTTTTATTTCTTATATACTGCTCAACACCTGCTAGGGATCAGCAATTAAAATCAGTGTATGAAAAAAAAAATTTTGAACTGACTTCAAGAAACACGTGATCCAGCAACACAAAACAATGTGAAAGACAATCACACTGTTGCGTGCACCATCACGCTGGAACATGCAGCATGGTGAGCACGTGAATTGCGTGACCCCTCATTCTGGGGGTAAACAGGGGGAGAGGTCAGCGTCACATTTGCTGTTTTGGGACCGGCAAACAGTGGTTCAGTGTGATTCGGGCAGTGTTTATCGCACCACAATGGAACAGCAAGCACTAAGACGACGCCTTTCCACAGAAGATATGGCGAGAGGAGTTGGGATGCTGCTAGGAGGGTCATCGTAACGAGAGGTTGCTGGAGCCTTGGGCGTATCCCAGAGCGTTGTTTCCCGTATGTGGAATCGATATCAAACAACAGGGACAGTCACTCCACGACATTCTGGAGGTCACCCACGTGTCACAACCCAGCGAGAGGACCGATATCTCCTTGTCCAGGCACGAAGAAATCCTTTCCACAATGCCACACAGCTGCAACATGACCTCCAGAACGCATCAGGGAACCGGGTGTCAACCCAGACAGTCAGGAGAAGGCTTCACGACGGTGGTCTTCATTCAAGGGCCCCAGCAATTCGGGTTCCATTGACCAGACAACATAAACAAGCAAGGTTGCTGTGGGCACTGGAGCACCAAGGCTGGACTGCTGCAAACTGGACTCCAGTTTTGTTCAGTGATGAGTCGAGGTTTTGTTTGGACGTGACTGACTGGAGAAGGAGGGTGTGGCGAAGGCAGAATGAACGATTCCACATCAACTTCATTGCTCAGCATGACCGCTATGGTGGGGGCTCAGTAATGGTGTGGGGAGGCATTTCAATGCAAGGCAAAACCGATCTGCTGGTGATGGAGAATGGCACCATGAATGCAGTCCGATACCGTGACGAGGTTCTTCACCCCATTGTCCGACCCTACGCTGGTGCCATTGGTCCCATCTTTATCCTTGTGGATGACAATGCCCGTCCTCACTGTGCCCGCATTGTCAACCAGTACCTTCAGAATGAGGGAATTGCACGCTTGGAGTGGCCTGCACGCTCACCAGACCTCAATCCGATTGAACATGTCTGGGATATCATTGGGCGAACTGTCCAAGCACGTGAGCAG
>CM031605.1:57834746-57857246 GCA_018398815.1 Conus ventricosus
TAGACTTTTACCCATCCATAGATGAGGAACTATTCACCAAAGCCCTGAAGTTTGCCAGTAACCACACAGACATAACAGGGTCAGAAATGGAAATCATTCTCCACACCAAGAAAACATTACTACACAGCAGAAATGAAACCTGGATCAGGAAAACCAACAGAACCTCAACATTCGACGTAACCATGGGTTCATATGATGGTGCAGAAACATGTGAACTGGTCGGACTATTCATGCTGTCCAACATCAAGAAAACACTCGGAAAACAAGTCGGACTATACAGAGACGATGGCCTTGCTGCACTAACCAACAATCCAAGAACCATCGAAAACAAGAAGAAAGAACTATGCAAAATCTTCCAAAACCACAACTTAAAGATTACCATTGAAGCAAACAAAAAGGTTGTGAACTACTTAGACATAACACTGGATCTCAACAATCATATATATAAACCATACAAGAAACCCAACGATACACCTCTTTATGTACACACCAAAAGTAACCATCCACCATCTGTATTAAAGACCATACCCCATGGCATAAACAAGAGACTATCAAACCTGTCATGCAGTGAGAGAGTGTTCAACAATGCAGCAGTAGAATACCAGGAGGCACTACAAACAAGTGGATACAATTACAAATTACAATACAACCCAGACAACAACACAAATAAAAGCAAGAAAAATAGGAAAAGAAAAATCATATGGTATAACCCCCCATACGACGGGAAACTCAAAACAAACATAGGGAAAGAATTCTTCAAAATCCTAACAACTTCATTTCCAAAAGAACACAAACTGTCCAAAATATTTAACAAAAACACTGTCAAACTATCGTACTCATGTATGCCCAACCTCAAAAACCTGATTGACGCATCCAACAAAATGAAAATCAACACAGCAAAGAAGGGTGAAGAAAGGAAATCTTGCAATTGCACCAGAAAGGAGCAGTGCCCACTAAACAACAAATGCCTTCACAGCAACATTGTATACCAGGCTACTGTGACATCAGAAAATGAAAAAGAAACATAGGGATCACTGAAAACCACTTCAAAACCAGATATGCAAACCACAAACAGTCATTTAATAAAGAAAAAAATATAAAAACCAAACAGAACTGAGCAAATATATCTGGAAACTTAAAGACGCAAAAACAAGCTACAATATATCCTGGAAAATCAAAAAAGAGCATCACCATACAGCAATGTTTCAAAAAGGTGCAACCTATGTTTAACTGAAAAATGGTTAATACTATGCAAACCACACTTAGCAACTTTAAACACCAAAACAGAAATAGTAAACAACTGCAGGCATAAATGGAAATCGTTGTTAGTGAACACACCCAAAACAAAAACCTGAAAGCCCCCCAAAAAACACGTGCAGCCAACCCGCACGTGCAAACAACCGCAAACGGGAGCCCACACGCTATATAACATCGGCGGTGGGCAAACCAAAAACCATCCTGATGACAGCGCAACACGCTCGAAACAAATTTGTAGAGTTTTAACATTCCTTTTTAATATCATTAACAAATGTTGCTCCCCAAGGGGTCGAGCACTTTTAAAGTCATTTTAGGCTTTTTAATTATATTCATTATATATATATATATATATATATATATATATATATGTATATATATATATTATATATATATATATATATATATATATATATATATTATATTATATATATATATATATATATTATTCTACTGGTTTTTTTTTGCTGGTTAATGCTGCTTGACTTGATTGATTCACCAGTAATGATGATCACATCGTCTTACATATTCAAATTTGTATATAAAAGAGATCTATCTCCACGTTGGCTATTTCGCTGTAGACTTCGTAGTATATTTATTTATATCTGCACCTCTACTTAGTATCAAGAGGAGTGATTTAGATAGAATGTCACTTGCTTTCAGGAACAATGTTTGAATATGACATAGTTTAATTTGCCTTTTGACCGTATCTGCTACTGGTTACACATCAACAATAAATGTTGATGAAAACATCAGTTTTGTTATATTTACAATATTGTTAAAAATGGTAACCGCGTTTTTATAGTCGTTTCCATGCGGTGACATCTTCACGCTGGGGATGGGTGGGAAGACCCGAACAATTTTCATTGTTCTGCCGTCTAAAGTTCAATAGCTTATTCAATACTTTATTTTGATTGGACACGGCATATCTATCTATCTATCTATCCATCTGTATATATATATTATATATATATATATATATATAATATATATATATATATATATATATATATGTGTGTGTGTGTGTGTGTGTGTGTGTGTGTGTGTGTGTGTGTGTAAAAGAACTCGATGGTGAGCAAACATACTGGTTTTTATTTATACTCGGCAGGAGTAGGGTAAGGAACCTTTGACCCCCAAAAAGGGGATCTGGGAGGGGATCACCACCGGAAGTGGTGGTTCGCATGCCGGAAGTAGGCAGCAGGTGGCGTGTACCGGAAGTGGTGGTGGTGATTTCGAAAGTAGGCAGAAGGGTCAAGGTCACGATGTGTGGTGAGTCGAGATCGGATCGATAGTGTCGACGTCATGTGCTAAAAAATTAGATTTTTTTCTTTGTTTTTTTTTTTTGATGGCGTGGTTGTCCACTGACGTAGGCGGTTAAAAACAGATGGGGGTATTTCGTGTTGCTGCGCGCGTGCGGATCGTGTTGTTTGTGTTTTACATAGATGAGGGCGTTTTCTTGTTGCTGCGTGGTTGTCCGCTGATGTAGGCGTGTTAAAAATAGATAGCGGTGATGACAGTGATGACGACACATTTTTTCCCCTCTGAACACCTGTTTGCGCTACCACTCACCTTAATGACGACACTGATGAGCGTTGAAGATTACTGATTGATGAGCATTGTTCCACCAAGGTCCCCGTTGACTGTACCTCGTCCTCGGTGTTGATGGGCAGCCAAGTGACATATCAAACAGGAGGCCATTAAAGATTAACGACGCTCTGACTGATACACCATTTGGGGTTTGCCCTTTATTCTCTCTTCTTCTTCTTCTTTGTTTTTTAAAATAATCATAAAGCATTAATAATGAAAATAACGCAACAAAACAAAAGATCACATATACAAACACAGACCAACAAACACACAGACAGATACTCAGACATAAAAACACACATAGAGTGTGGTGGCGGTGGTGGTGTTGGTGGCAGTGGCAATGGTGGTGGTGTTAGTGTTGGTGGCGGTGGTGTTGGTGGCAGTGGTGGTGGTGGTGATGGCGGTGGTGGTGGTGTTGGTGGCGGTGGCGGTGGTGGTGGTGTTGGTGGCAGTGGTAGTATATATATATATATATATATATATATATAACATATATCTATATATATATATATATATTATTATATTAATTTACTTATACATATTTATTACTACACCATATTTATACATTGCTCTATCTTAATTTATTAGTTTTATTTGCTATTTTAATGTCATACTGATTATTTACACCATAATAATATCATCTATTCTTGTCTTATTGATGTTATTCTAAATTTTATTACAAATGATTGATCCACGTTGTCTATTTCATAAATGTAGACTATTCAAGTCATATTTTGTAATTTATCTCTAACCCTCTACTTAGTATCAAGAGGAATGATTTAGATAGACTGTCACTTGATTTCATGAAAAATGTTTGAATATGACATAATTTATTTTACCTTTTGTTCGTATCTGCTACTGGTTACACATCAACAATAAATGTTGATGAAAACATCAGTTTTGTATATTTACAATATTGTTAAAAATGGTAACCGCGTTTATATAGTCGTTTTCATGCGGTGACATCTTCACGCTGGGGATGGTTGGGAAGACCCAAAAAATTTTCATTGTTTTGCCGTCTTAAGTTCAATAGCTTTTTCAATGATTTATTTTGATTGGACCCTGCATAATTATCTATCTATCTATCTATCTATCTATCTATCTATCTATCTATCTATCTATCTATCTATCTATCTAACCATCCATGTATCTTTCTATCTATCTGTATATATATATATATATATATATATATATATATATATATATATTATATATATATATATATATATGCCATGTGCGTCTGTGTGTATGTGTGTGTGTGTGTGTGTGTGTGTGTGTGTGTGTGTGTGTATGTGTGTGTGTTGTGTGTGTGTGTGTGTGTGTGTGTGTGTGTGTGTGTGTGTGTGTGCAAAAGAAACTCAATGGTGAGCAAACATACTGGTTTTCATTTGTACTCGGCAGTAGTAGGGTAAGGGACCTTTGACCCCCAAAAGGGGATCTCGGAGGGGATCTCCACTGGAAGTGGTGGTTCGCATGCCGGAAGTAGGCGGCAGGTGGCGTGTACCGGAAGTGGTGGTGGTGATTTCGACAGTAGCCGGAAGGGCCAAGGTCACGGTGTGTGGTGAGTCCAGATCGAATTGATAGTGTCGACGTCATGTGCTAGAAAAATAGATTTTTTTTTTTTTTTGGTGGCGTGGCTGTCCGCTGACGTAGGGGGTTAAAAACAGATTGGGGTATTTCGTGTTGCTGCGCGCGTGCGGATCGTGTTTTTTGTGTTTTACATAGATGAGGGCGTTTTCTTGTTGCTTCGTGGTTGTCCGCTGACGTAGGCGTGTTAAAAATAGATGGCGGTGATGTCAGTGATGACGACACATTTTTCCCTCTTTGAACACCCGTTTGCGCTACCACGCACCTTCCTGATGACACTGATGAGCGTTGAAGATTACTGATTGATGAGCAGTGTTCCACTAAGGTCCCCGTTGACTGTACCTCGTCCTCGGTGTTGATGGGCAGCCATGTGACATATCAAACAGGAGGCCATTAAAGATTAACGATGCTCTGACTGATACACCATTTGGGGTTTGCCCTTTATTCTCTCTTCTTCTTCTTCTTTTTTGATCATAAAACATTTATAATGAAAATAACGCAACAAAACAACAAAGCGATCACATATACAAACACAGACTGACAAACACACAGAGAGATACTCAGACATAAAAACACACATAGAGTGTGGTGGCGGTGGTGGTGATGGTGGCGATGGCGGTGGTGGTGGTGTTGGTGGCGGTGGTGGTGGTGTTGGTGGCGGTGGCGGTGGTGTTGGTGGTGGTGATGGTGGTGGTGGCGGCGGTGGTGGTGCTCAACGTGGTGAAGATGGTGGTGGTGGTGGTGGTGGCGGATTTACTGTGGTGATGGTAGTTGTGGCACCTCACTCATCGTCATCAACTGGAACAAGAAATAATGTCAGACTAAGTCCATGAACGAAGTGGAAATAAAAGTTCAATAGTGGTGCGTACTAGACGTACAGAGAGAGAGAGAGAGAGAGAGAGAGAGAGAGAGAGAGAGAGAGGAGAGAAGAGAGAGAGAGAGAGAGAGAGAGAGAGAGAGAGAGAGAGAGACAGACAGACAGACAGACAGCGACAGACAGAGACAGACAGACAAAATACTTACGGATGAGACTGTTCCCAAAGGACTGGGACTGAGTTGGAGGTGGTGGCTGCGTTTCTTCCTGTGTGAAAAATGGCTGCGTTAAGAAGGCATCATAATCTTCTTCCTCCTCGGCCACTTTTCTTTTCTTCCGCTGCTGCTGTTGTTGTTGCTGCTGCCACCGCTGTTGCTGTTGCTGCTGCTACTGCTGCTGCTGCCGCCGCTGTTGCTGCTGCTGTTGTTGTCGCCGCTGCTGCTACTCCTGCTGCTGCTGCTGCTGCTGTTGTTGCTGCTGCTGTTGGTGTTGCCGCTGCTGCTGTTGCAGCTGTATCCCACCGACCACAGTTCTGGCCCTGGTGGTGTAGCCAAGCAGTTTTTTTAAACTCTTGAGGTTGGAGCGCAATGCACTTCAAATACCTCACGTGGTACACCATGCTGCTGCTCAAGAGTTATTTATAGTCTGTAGGATAACCCAGGCAAAATCATTCTTCGCACCCTGAGACAACAGCCAACTCTGAGACCAGACACTCGAGACACCCATCATAGACACCATTAGCAGCAGCAGCAGCAGCAGCAGCAGTGGTAGCAGCAGCAGCAACAGTAGCAGCGCTAGCAGCAGCAGCAACAGTCGCAGCAGCACCATCTTTTATTAGGATGGGGAAGCATTCTTTCCGTTAGGAAAGAACAAATACCTAACCGTAAACAATTTCCATGGACGGGTATACCTACATGTACGCCACTTTGAACAGTACGGATTGAAGGTTAAACCCACAAAAACGGGCATTGTGCTCCAACCTCAAGAATTTAAAAAACCTTTCGCTACATCAGGTGCGCGCTACATACTCAGTCAGCTGAGGTCGCTTTGTAAACAGTCTTTGAAGAGCAGGAGTCTTTGGATCGTTCAGATGGTATTGCCGTGGGGCACTATGTTGGTTCTGTTGTCAGGCTTGTTAAATGCGCGTGGACGTTGTTGTCGTAGCCCTCTCTAGGATAATTACTATGTAAGTGGTCCCCGAAGTCGGTGGGAATTTTCGATGTCCATATGGTGCCAAGTGGTTGTTTGCTAATCAATTAGGTAGGGATGTGTGTAAATGCTGATGTGTAGAAGAATGTAGCGAAAGGGGAATTCAGGGTATTGTGAATAAGGTAGTGGAGAAGCAGCATGGACAAAGGCGTGGCCTGAAGGAAAATCCTTTGTGTCCATCCCTATGTAAACTGAGGGAGAACAACGCGAGGGAGAGGAGAATAACACCACGAGAGAGAGAAGGACAGAGGAGAGAGAGGAGAGGAGAGTGAGCAGGACAGAGTAGGGTCGAGAGAAACGTGGTCTGGAGACAGAAGTGACAGCAAGGTCTTAGGATAAAAGACAAGCTGGAAGAGAAAAAGACTGAGTTTGAAGCCCAGAGGTGGGTGAAGAGAGACAAACTAAGTTTGAACCCAGAGGTGGGTGAAGGAGACGAAGAAGAAGAGTTCTACATCGAGATCCCAGAGACGACCGCGAAGACCCAATCCTGAAACCTGGAGCCAGTCAACCAAGGGCGTCACCATCAAGCAGTGCTGAAGAATACTTGAAGAGACTTGTTCAAGAACTGTGGTGTGGTGTGAACGTGTGGTTGTGTGTGTGGAAACCTGGCCAGGTAAGAAGCCATTTCATTATAACCTGGGATTAGGAAGTATTGATCTTTTATGGTTTGCTGATTGCATTTTGTGTGATTGGATTGTTCATGCATAATTATACGTAGCATAGAAATTGTATTTCTTGTTCTCAGTCGTGTTAGAAGAGAACTGAATGCGTGACATCCCATTCCCAGAGAAAGGTGAATGTTTGGTGGGCGCATGAGTGTGCATATTCGTGTATGAGTGCAGAGATAACCTTGGTGTGTTGAGCCTGACTAATAACACATCAACTTAGTGCATTTAAGCGATACCATCACGATTTCCCCCGTCTTGGACAGATAGTGATTTTTTTCTGTGTGTTTCAGATGTGCTGAGACAGAGTTAAAATAAGTCCACACACACACACACACACACACACACACCCCACACACACACACACACACACACACACGTGCACGCACACACACGTGCACGCACACACACACACACACATGCAGACTCACCGTATATAACCTCAACCTCTTCTGGTTGTGGTTGTTGCTGTTGTTGTTGTTGTTGTTGTTCGTCGTCTTCTTCTTCTTGTTGGCTCTCTTCCTCCTCCTCACGACTCAAGTCAGACATGCTTATTGTCACCCAACCTGTAACTATTTGTGGTGACGTATTCAGCTCCCCCATCTCCTCTTCCCCCTCCTCGATGTCTACTACTCTTGAAACTATTATGTCTTCTTCTTCTTCTTGTTCTTCCTTCCACCCCTCATACACTTCTTCTTCTTCTACTTCTTCTTCTTCCTTCCATTCCTTCCTTTCTACTTCTACTGCTTCTCCTTCTTCTTCTTCTTCTACCACTAAATACACGTCTCTCATTTCTTTTGGATCGTGGGCAATCATTTTCTTTTCGATATGAAACAGATTTGCGATGGGGGTTTGGGGCTTATATGATGTTTTTTTCCCCCAGCTAAACATCCGTTGGCACTGGAATTCGTCTTTGAGCTGCTCGTTCAAGCCATCAGTAGCAAAGAGAACAGACTCCATGGCGGGAACAAAAAAAAAAAAAAAAAGAAAAAAAGAAAAAAGAGAAAAAAGAAAAGCACCATCCCTGGCACATCTGCTACCAAGATAAATAGTAACAGACAAAGAGAACAGACTCCACAGTAGGAACCAAACACACAAAAAATAGCGCCATTTTCGAAGCTGCTATCCACGCTGATCACTGATCACCTTACCACAAAGACACGGACACACCTCTGCTGTCTCACCAACCATACTCCTTGCCTCCTGCGCCAGTACTCAAAGACGCAGCATTCATGCAACGCACGCTCACACTGCACACTCACAAAGAGTAGAATGTCCGTGTCTCCTTTCACAAAGGATCACTGAGGTTAGTGTCCTGAGTTTCACCTTTGGACGACCCGCTGTCACCCACCCGTTTTACCCCCGCACGCTGTGATGAGAATTTGACCGTGTATGCGTGTTCAAGACCAAGTTCAAACCTCGATGAAACTGAGAGAGAGCGGAGCGGAGAGAGAGAGAGGAGAGAGAGAGAGAGAGAGAGAGAGAGAGAGAGCAATTACTATGTCAGGTCGCTACTGCGTTTTCCTTCCACTAAGTACTGTGCAAATTGATCCGTTGATGATAGGCAGCCAAGTGGAGGGTCAGACAGGAGGCCATTAAAAATGAACGATACTCTCTGACTGATTCACCATTTGGAGTCTTGCCCCTTTATTCTCTCGTTTTGTTTTGGATCATACACAACTTAGGGAGGACAATATCCATAAAAATAAATTAATCATAAAAGGTAATAGCAAAAACAAACCAAAAACTTTAACGACAACAAAAGTATGGTTTAGCAAGAAAATATTGTTTTCACAACACATATGAGCATAACTATTATACAAAGTCTGTACAGGCAGCAAAATTGCACACTGTTATTCAAAAGTAGACACCACACTGTATACACATCAGTCTTTCTTCAAGGCCATGATATAGGGATCGTCACTGGGACAGTAGTATTCGCACTGAGAAGTGTACGGTTCCGTTCTGGGACTGCGTGGCTCTGTCACAGCGGTGTAGGACTCCACCACAGGGGTGTGTGATTCCACCATCACACCGTCCATCGTTCCGACGTCAGGGGAGATGGGCACCAAGGCAGCTGGGTCTTCTTTCCTCCCCTTCCTTTTGTTTTGGGTCCCACAACACCAGCTTGGACTGTGGCTGTCTTCACAATGTCCAGTCTATCCGTGATGTCAGGGCTCTGCTCAAACATGGTGGAGGTTGGTGGGAAGTCGACAGGTTGTTCACGCTGCCTGAGATATCCAGCAGGAGTCCCCAGAGTCGAAGGAGGAGATGGAGTACAGGGAGATGTGGTTACACCCGTGGAATTGTCGGTACAGGGTGGTGCTGCTGCTGATGATGTTGGGGTAGTTGTATTTGTCCGCTGACAGAGCTGATGTTTGGTGATTGAAGTCTGCCACCTGTTTATTCTTCAGTTTGACCAGTCTTTCAAACTCCCGCAGTTCCAGCGACAATCCTCTCTGCGCCCTGAACAGACGACCACCCTTGGTGTTGGTTGGTCTCTTGTAATGGTGCACATATATTCTGGCAGCCCTTCGCCAAGTTGCGTCCCAGTGGGTAGAGTGTGGGCTCTGGCTCCTTGTTCTTCATGGTACTGGTCGGTGAAGACGTTGTTGTCAGCGCGAGTGTAGTAGAGAAGGTAATAATGACGAAATGGTTGAGGCCTCTCTTTATAGTTTCCTGTGTGTGTGTATGTACAAGGACTGGTTTAAACCCGTTCAGACCACCTCAAACTGGATATTCAAACAAACCAATCAGGAAAACAACCGGTTATCCAATCAAAAGTTCACGATTCTGGTTGTGTTTGATTTAAAATTCATGAACGAGAAGACTGACGACTTTGTTTTGAAACTCTAGGGATTTTGTAAATTCCCAGGCTTTGGCCTTCAAACTCAGCCAGTCTAAACCTTCTGACACTTTATACGATGACACAAGATGAGACCATGTGGAAGAAGGACGGTCTCTGTCGAGTCTAGAGCACAAGTGGTCTCCAAGAGTATGAAAGAAGCATGTGACACATTCTCCTTCCGCAATCTGTACATTTTGCTCAAACTCGGCGCGATACATTGGTAGCATCTCTGTGACAAACAGATTGATAAGAGTCAAGCGCATCTGAGCTTTCATTTTTCCGATACCGACTTTAACTTCCTCTAGGATCTTCTCCATTGTGAGTTGTAGTGAAACGTGTGTTGTATGTGACACACTCACTACGTTACAACGCTTTTTAAAAGACTTTTTCTGTGAGCAGAATGAATAAATGATCTCGCTTTTTGATCATTGGTCCTCAGTTTATGGGGGTGGAGCACCGACAACACTTGGGGAAGACGGTGACCGCGACTTTTTCTTAAAATGAAATACAGCACATAGTACCCACAGGCTGAGCTGGTCAGGTCTTGAATAAGTCTTTGATTAAAACGATAACTGAAACTGTGTTTCAAGATAAACTTTTCAATGTCTGGATAAAACAAAGGAGGTAGACCAAAACTATCAAAATATTCTGCTTTACCACGACCATCAAACCAAACACTGACCCAATATTCTCCTGGTCCATAGATGTGGTCAGTGTTGATCACCAACGCGACAGGTCGTTGGGTGGTAAGATAGAGTGGGAGTTTGTTCCTTGGATATATTCCCCCAAAGACACGCCGAGTGTGAATGCCTTTGGTCAACACAGTGGCAATGGTCACTGTCACACTGTCACTCTTGCACACACGCATTAATGACAGCATTTACTCCATACGCACACGCAATCCCTCCAGTCAACCAAAGGCGCACTAAAGAATGTTTTTTCTTCTCCCCTCTCCTCCGGGGAAAACACTTTACTAAATGAATTGAACAATTCTAACATTACACTCGAGTAGTTATCAAACAAATTCATACATGCTTTCTCTCTCTCTCTCTCTCTCTCTCTCTCTCTCTCTCTCTCTCTCTCTCTCTCTCCTCTCTCTCTCTCTCTCTGTCTCTCTCTCTCTTCACACTGAAAGATAAATAAAGTTACGAATTTATATGAATGAAGACTTACTAGATTCCTCCCTGTTAGGGAAAGAATACACATATCCTCCAAGAATATAAAGTCATGGTCCTTTACACAACATTGACCCAAGATCCAGACCGGGAGAATAAATAATCCATGTATTCATCATGCCATACCTGCATCAGAGAAAGCACTCGCCTCTTACTTCTTACTGTCATGATGCCCTGTCCGCATCAGGAAACGTGCTTGCCCCCTGAACTCTCCAGTCACTGGGGAAACGATGAGATCGACTCCTCTACCCGGGGTCTTCAATTGCTGGGGCTGAACTATCGGTGTGTTTCCACACCATGGCCATCGTTAAACACCCGTCTCAGCACTTAAGAAACAGATGCCATCGCAGCATCAGAGGAGGAATAGCTGACGGGGTGAAGAGTGAAGGGTGAAGGGCGAAGGGCTGAAACAAGAATAAGGTTCGTGTAAGCAACGGCTTCCCAATTCAACATATGAATTCTTTCTTTCTCTTTTCTTAAGGTTTTCCCCTGTACCTTTCCCCAAATATCTATGGCTCACCTGGTAATGACTGGTCAGCGGTGAGGACCCCTTGACCAATGTCCTGACAGGTTCGAGTCTTTAGGCCATCTCCTGGGCTAAAACTCATTCTTTCCTCCCTCCTCCTAGTGAGTGCATACTCAGTGTTCAAACCACATGACCAACACCTTACCAGCCCTTATTAAACTATCTCTCAGTGGTCACTTTCACCCAATGACCACCCTTGTCTATCTTACTGAGTAATCCTCACAATTACTGGGGACGCCCGCTACACTAGTCAAGCCACGTGAATATTCTTCCTTTTTAGTTTTGGCATGGGCGAAATGATTAATATCACTAGACTAAATGTGATGGAGCGTCACATGCCTTGATGTGAGGCTACGTCACATGACACCACCCATCCTGGGGTGAAAAATTTTTTTTCCTAAAAAACAAACAAAAACAACTCCACTTAATACCCATCTTCAGCCATGAATCACAAAATGTGTATCCATCACACATGATTCACTAGATTACTCATCAACGTATAGAATCAACCATCATGATCCACTATAAATACCATGTTTCAAAAGTTCAGTCTTTCTAAAAAAAAAAGAAATTCATAATTCATCACCACATGTCACAAATTACATTTCACAAATTACATGGACAAAACAATTAGGGATATTACTAATTCAAAGTACAACCTGTGTTTATATGTTAAGATGTGAAGCACATTTTTCTTTCCTTTACCTTTGTCTCACATCATATGTTTCAAAACCCTCATGAAAATGAGAATAGTCCCAAGTATAAATGTTTCTCAAGAGACATGTAAACAAAATAAACATAGTTTTCCCCCCACATGTAATGTTATAGTCCATTGAAAAGTCAAACATATTTTCCATTGTTGACAATGGACTAATGAAAACAATAGGTTTGTGTCACAACACAATCAAAACATGTCTGTATACATTTCTAAAGTGTTCTTTGCTTGTGACAAATAAACATCCACCTTCACAAGCAAGTTAGACATAAATAGTACATGATGATTTTTTCATTGTTTACAAAGGAATAAAGCAAAGAATAGATTGTAATACATCAACATCAAGTAGGTTTTGCTTGTAAAACTTATAGTCACTTCAACAAGCAAATTAAGCATAAATACCACTTGATTTAAATAAGACACTAGCATACAATTCACTGTCAAATGTGAACACACTGTGATCATAAAGAAAGACAAAACAGCAGAAATAGTCTTTCCCTTGAAGACAGTTACATTCTTCCATGAATATTCATACACGTGACAACAAATCTGCCATGACATTTTTTTGTGTTCCAGGCACTGGTTCAATAGTAAATTTGAATTTCTGCAATGCCAAAGACTACCTTAATAATCTGTTGTTCTTAGTCTTGACGATTGCAGGAACGTCAAGGCCTGTGGTCGGTCTGTAACCGAAACTTTCTTCCAGTCAAGAACCTGGCGAATTTATCACATGCCCATACAATAGCCAAGCACTCTCTATGTCTGTAGCGGAGTATTTTTCTTGTGTCTTTAAGAACTTTTTACTGGTGTATTGTACGGGATGTAACAAAGCACTTTTTTCCTGCAAAAGTACCGCTCCCATTCCTTTGGAACTGGCATCGGTTCTCAAAATAAAGTCTTCTGAGAGGGAGGGTAACAAAAACAACAGGAAATGAGTTGAGGGTGTTCTGAATACACTCTAAAGCCTTCTGGCACTCATCAGACCACACAATACGTTTGTTCTTCGTCCCTTTCGTCAATTCAGTCAAAGGGGCCGTCAGGGACGCAAAGTGGGGTACATGTCGTCTATAGTAAGACAATAATCCGATGAGTGACCTGATCTCTTTCTTTGTAGTGGGTTTGTGTAAGGATAAAATCTTTTCCACTTTCCTTCCTTCTGGCATCATGATTTCCCACTGAAATAGTGTGACCCAAAAACTCGAGAGTTTGAAAACCGGCACGAATTTTGGATGGTCTCGCAGTTAGACCAAAACTTCGGATTTTGGAAAAAAAAACCAGCTCGTAAGTTAGAAAGGGGTTCACTCCATGAGTTTGCAGCCAACAAAATATCGTCAAAAAAAAAAACCCTGACTGCACCACATTCATGGAGTTTCAGGGCTCGCATCATTCTGGCAATAGAAGCCGGGACATTTTGCAAGCCGAATGGCATTTTCGTCCATTGGAAAAGCCCAAAAGGTGTTTGAAATGCTGTCTTTTCCTTGTCAGCTTCAGCCATTGGGATCTGCCAGTGTCCTTTAATTAAGTCTACTTTCACAAAATAATTTCCTTCTGAGAGCTGACACAGAAGTTCTTCAATGTCTGGGATGGGCTCGCATCGAACACAGTGATCTTGTTTAATTTCCTGTAATCGATGCAGAACCGCACCGAGCCGTCAGGTTTGTCCACCAATACAACTGGTGAGCTGTACGGAGATGTAGAAGGTTCTATGACCTTTAGATCCAGCATTACTTTAATTTCTCTCTCGACAACCTCTTTTTTTGCAAACGGGAGGGGGTATGGTCTGGTTCGCACAGGTATTTCAGTACTTAACTGAATACTATGGGGTTCAATTCCTGTCACTGTACCTGGGGTATCTGTCAACACATCCTGAAAGCCTTTCAAAAATTTCTTTGAGCTGTTCTGTCTGACTTGCAGACACATCATTCGACAGAACCACATCATCATAGGTTTCACCTTTGATAAACAGAGTAGGAAGGGGTACAACATCATCTGCACTGATAGATGTTAACACTCCTACATTTGCGGGTTCACCTGGAAGTGTTGCAGCGCCGGTTACTCTGCTCACTGCTTGCTGCAATAATCGTTTGCCAGCCTGCTTACCCTGTTGCTGGAGAGCTGACTTGAAATTTTGTCCAGACAGCACATCTTGTGCAAGCTGCATACCAGTTTGAGTCCCTTCCTTCAGTAAAGCCTTTCCACCACTTTTTAACAATGGGATGAGAGCACGCCCAAACCCTTCTAGAAGGTTTCCAGTCCTCTCCCTCTGTAATTTATTCCCCCTATAACCGCAGGAAGCCCATGACCAGCTTGGTCGCAGTAATAGTCTTCATAAGCTTTTCCATCAGTTTTGATGGGAAGATGACGCACCATATCTTAAAGGCCGTCAGGTCGTCTGCGCCGAAAGTGAAGCGTCACGATGGTTTTCCCTTTGTCAAATGACAGAGGTTTGCCTGTGTCTTTGGTTAAAAGGATTTCCGCTGTGTTGAACTGGAACCTACTCTGAGGAATATAGTTGGGATTTTAAAAAATATGATGTACGACTTAAGTGGTCTGATTCCCAGTCGGGACAATTCAGAGCAAGGGAACCATCACATCACCAACAGGACATGGTTGAACCAGGTCGCAGAAGACACAGCCATCCTCACAACCTCGTTGGAGTTGTACTTGTTTTTTTTTTCCTTCATGGACACCTCTCCCATACATAATGTCTTTCTCCAGGCTCAAGACGTCTCTTAATGGGGGGCTGAACTGAAGAACGCTATTATTATCATACAGTCTTACTGTCACTTTTCGGGTAGCGCAGTTATAATACAGTTTGATGTTGCCTTCTTTCTCTTTCCTCACAGACCGTCAATAAACTTGGGTTAAAGTATGAATAAAAAATTCTGCTGATTCATACAATCCCGCAGGTAGTAGCTTCGACTGTTGATCTGAATCCCCATCAGGGCGAAACTGAATCCAAAATTCTTGTTCTTCAATGTTAAAGTATGTGTTGCTGAACAGGATTTCAGACAGGCCCACTTCGTAATCTCCGTTCAAGTCAAACGGTTGAGGCACTTTGGTGAAAAAGTGACTGGTATTGTTATCAGGGTAGTACGACATGGAGCTGTTGCTGGGTAATGTCAAGTAGGACATACTGGTTTCAGTGGGTAGTTGGCTGTGGATCAATGCTAGGATTTGGAAGGATGTACCCGAGACAACTCCCAAGAAGAGCCCACCACAAATTGTCTGCTCCTTGACGACGTGACTCAGATTAAATAGAGACACACCTACCACCACATAAACCAGGAGCATCTGACAAACGAAACAGTTTCACCGCGAGGAACTCGGCGTCCAAACACACGCCACAGTGCAGATTTTCTGGACCCGCGTATAGGTCAGAGTCAGAGCTGATTCTTCTTTATTCTGATCAGGCATGGTCAGTGTGCATAGGTGGTCAGTGCTGTCTGAGGAATCCATGAATTGAATGAAGAGTCATAGCCATACCATTTGATTAAATATTCACGCTGTCCATTAGCTTTCTTGCGTTGCTTCAAGATCTCTTCAATACGATAAATTTGCTTCTCCCCAACTTTCTGTATCTCCTGGTCATAAAACGTTCCTTGAAGCTCTTCTCTATGATCGTCTTTGATAATGTAAGTCACTGGGATGGTCTTTTTTATTCGAGTGACTGTGAAGAGTTCTTCAGACCAGGATGGCAAATAACCTTTTTGAAATTTCCTCCTGGTTTTACTGATGCGTACACGGTCTCCTATTTTCAGTTTTGGGTGAGGAGAGGAGGAAGTAGGCTGGTCGCTGTTGTACAGAGTTTGCCATACATTTTCTTGGTTGTGTGTTGTCACTTCTGCAGGAGCACGCTGGATGCTACGGTGAAACGAACGGTTGTATGTATTTACCAACTGTGGTAAGACTTCCACAAACCTCAAAGTATTTTTTCTGGTAAAGTAGCACCAAAGCTTCTCTTTAAAAGTGCGATTCAATCTCTCTACAACAGAGGCTTTGGTGTCCTCATTTTCTGTCACATAAAGTGTATTCTTCTTTCCTTCAAAAACGTTTGAAACGTTTTGTTCTTCAGCTCAGCCCCTTTGTCTCTTTGAAGTTTGATAGGTTTCCGACCCTCTTCAAGGATACGTTCAAAGGCCTCCACCATCACAGGTCCTGCCTTGTTTTTCAAAGGAAAGACCCAAGCATATTTAGACAAGACATCGATGACTGTCAGCAGATAGCTGAAACCATCATTGTTTTTCTTCAGGCGTTGGACATCAATCGGATCAGCTTGCCATTGATGGTCCATTCCTCCTACAACAACACGCCTCCTCTCAAACTTGTGTCGTACGGGTTTATGAAGAGTGTAAGCATCTTCGTGACTCAACCATTCTTTAAGCTCAGACTCTTTTCCCTTCGTTACACGTTTCAAGGCATGAACACCACCAAAAGATCCAGGACGTTGTGGTGTGTAGTAAGCCTGCTCAACATTCTGTTCTGTTTCAAGATTTTTTTTTCTTATTTTTCCGCTGAGCCATTTCAGTTGTAGTCAGTATGACTCCCAATCCATCAAAGGCGCAGTCTTGCTTAATCTCTGTTGTTTCCGGTTCCGTCTGTGTGTCTTTCTCCTCCAAGAAAAAGGTTTCTCTCCATCCAGCTGGTCAGAGTCTTCTGTACCTCGTGTCTTCTTGACAGATGGTAAGGCAACGTTTCTCAGTGATGGTGGGGGTGTTGGTATTTGTGGTGTAGAAAACATGGGTTGAGGGGGGGAGAGACCCAAACTGGCAGGTTCTTCAGCAGACTGTGAAGAGCAGGACAGGGTGCCAGGTATTTGTGTTGTCATGACCTTCCAACGGTCAGGATTTCCAGCTATGTCTTGTGGGATGTTGACATCACTGAGAGCAGCGGAAAAGGATTTCCATCCAATGGGTTGGAAGTGGCGACGTTTTCTTAGCACATCATTGACCAAATCAACGAGGTTCGAGTTTTGAATCAGCTGTCCTCGCCAAATGATTTCACCTCGCTGTTCCATTTCAGATCTGGGTGATTCTGAACGCGGTATAAAAGTCGCTCCGCTTTGCTTGTCATCGTTTTTGGTACACTCTCTACAACATCCTTCTCTACACTTGTCAACACAGGAGCTGACACGTCATGAACAGTCTCTGTTTTCTGTTTCGGGGTGGGTTGAGGAGGTGTTGTGCCTTGAACAGTCACTACTCCCAGTGGTTTTTCCTTAAACTGATCAGAACGTTTCAAATATTTCCAAAGTGTCTGATGATACATATTAGCCTTGTCTGTCTTCAACGCTTGTATCATTGTTATCTAACATATCACGCATCTGCTGATCCATGTCCCTAAGACTGTGAGATGTTGCATCAGGAACCGGAGGTCCGCGAACAGAGTCTAGCACAAGAGGATCCACTAAAATCATTTTCTTAGTATGCTCCATGATGTGGTTACAATCCCCCCGGTAATCCTCCGAGCACCCCTAGGACAGGTTTGATGAGGACACCAAGAAATCCTCCCTTCTGCAAGATCTGCTTCTTTCTCTTGCTGGATGTTCCTTTCCTCGCCAGCGAGCGTAAGCTCTGCTTGTATCTGCACAATTGTTTCTTCTGGGCAGGAGTCAGTCTTACGTGGCCTTTTAAGATGTTGAGGGAACATTCACTCAGGGCGTTGATCAAATCTGGCGAGGCCCCTTTCAGGACCGCCTTAATATTGCAGGCTTTGCACCAGGCAACAATTGCAGCATGGGTAGATTCCTTCTCATACGTGCTGACATGATGGTGAAGAGTCAATGTTCCAGTCGCAAATAACCGCGTGTGTAGATGGGCACTTGCTTTTAAAGATCCACAAAGTCTCAATCTCACTGAAGGACTACCACCACGAAACGGAGAGTGGCTACTCCAGCATAGATTGTATCAGAGACTTCACACTGTGTTATATAATCTCCACATATCCTTCTCTCCATTTCTCCACCAAAAAGAAAAAGTATTCTTGAAGGTAAAACTTTGCATATTGGAATATGAGAATAATTTCTGCACATACACGACTTGGTGAGTCGGGGGGTATAATATTTGTTCTCAGACGGAGATGATTGGGTGTCTCCTGACGAAGGTAAAAAAACAAATAACCGTGGGGTTTGGATGTAGCATCTTTAAAAGCTTCCTGAACATACTTGACTCTTCCGGGATACATCTGTTTAGCTAAATAGGTGATCTGTGAGGCGTATCTTGGGTTCTTCAATACCACCAGATCATGACTGTTCAAGCTGATGGTCGTTGTTCTTTGTTTTTCACAAATAGATTCTGCACGATGTAGATGACACTCATGTTGGGATGATGACTACCTTTGGTGAATAGTTTTGTCACCCTGTCATCTGTTTCACTGATCAAGTCATCAATCACCACCAAACGTCTCACATATACATTCTCCTTTTTACTGGTCTACAGACTTTAAAAACGCATTCCATGTCATCCTCATCATCCTCACTGTCATCACCGCCATCTATTTTTAACACGCCTACGTCAGCGAACAACCATGCGGCAACACGGAAACACCCTCATCTATGTAAAAAAAAACCAAAAAACACGGCGTCGACAAACATCGTATCCGCACGCGCGCAGCAACACGAAACACCCCCATCTATTTTTAACCCCCTACGTCAGCGGACAACCACGCCACCAAAAAACAAAGGAAAAAATTTATTTTTTTAGCACATGACGTCAACACTATCAGATCTCGACTCACACACACCGCGACCTTGACCCTTCTGCCTACTTTTGAAATCACCACCACCACTTCCGGTACACGCCACCTGCCGCCTACTTCACATTCCGGCATGCGCACCACCACTTCCGGTGGAGATCCCCTCCGAGATCCCCTTTTGAGGGGTCAAAAGTCCCTTACCCTACTACTCTCGGCATGAGTGTGAGAGCTCCTTAGAGGTTCTTTAATCTTGCCCCTTCTGCTTCTTCCTGACACGAAAGAAGAGGAGGGAGTCGCTAGAAGCAAGGTTTGAGTCCCTGTGTGAACTTTACAAAATATATACTGACTGACGCCTTAAGGAGGGTCTGCCTGACAAATTATAAAAATACCCAATAGTCGCTTGCAGACAGCGAAAATTCCAAAGCATAGTTAAGCCAGATGTGAAGACAAGGCAAAAGGATTTGGAGACAAGCCAATATTTGATGGATGGTATGATGATAAATTGCAGATTGTCTCTATTTGTTCTTTGCTAATATCTATATTCAGGCTCCTAGTCAGGCTTCAGTTCAACATGGATTTCCGCTTGACCTCATGGACGGTAACTTGACCTGATGTATCACATCATCCCTGTGTTATCCTGTGATAAAGTTAAGTTTCAATTTTTTTATTCGGAGTTTGAAATTCTTCATCATCTGAAAAGAACAATTTTAACACTCAGAAGAGCTTAAAACACAGTGAGAAATCAAGGCTTGCAAAGACATCAATAAAAAAACACCCAAGAGAGGTTCAGTTGTCTTCAAACGCAAATAATGTTCTTTTGATTAGTACACCAATTTACACACACACACACACACACACACACACCACACACACACACACACACACACACACACACACACACACACCACACACACACACACACACACACACACACACACACCACCACCGCACGCACGACACACACATGGCAGTACCAGTTCACGTAAAATCTTTAAGTCATAAACAGTTTAACATTTTTCATCATATCATACCTTTGTCCAGTTCAAGATATTCATTTCTTCGGAGCATATGATCTAAATACCAATCCCCTACGGCATAAACGCCATGATAAGAATAAACAAGTTTTTTCAGCTGCAATTCGTACTTTGTATGTGAACACGATTTTCAAACGGCTGAAAACTAATAAAATCAAACCTGAATCCACAACCATACCAGTGAGCCCAAGGTAGTATTCTTGGCTTACCACATACATCTTTGAAATCGTGTACAAGTGACAAAGATGCATACATAGCAGCGCAAAATACCTTCGGATACAGCAGTATGCCTTTCTAATACTGCACAGGCTATACCGTTAAAACCCATCACTGGGGCAACATTGAAAACACGCACATACCTTCCTAATGCAGATCAAAGGACGAGTGTTGTCAAACGAATACTGCAAATGAAGTTTACTTCAGGCTCTGTTGAGTAATGTCTCTATCATTGTGATAATCTGGGATCAGAAGGAAAACCGAGAGACATGATAGTAAGTACTGGGGAAATAATAGCAGGCACACACTGAGACAGAGAATATGGAAATCATGAAATGTCTACATTGACATCACCAGAAAATCGTATTTTATGAAAAATAGATAATTTCATAGACCAGCTGTGGCTGTAGCACAGTGGTTAGCGTCGGGGATTCCCGGCTGGAAGATCGTGGGTTCGATTCTTTTCACTGAATTTTTCTGACCCGACAAACTCCTACCTGGAGTTGAGTTTACCATGGGCTCTGTTGGGAAGTTTCGTCTACTTAATGGATGCATCTTTAAAAGTTTCTGCTGAAACTTTTGACAAACACTGCAGGTGACCGTATTTCTCGGGACTGATTGACGCCGGGATATATTATGAAAAATAATATCGTGTACAGCTCAGCCATGTAGTTTTAATTAAACCGGAATAGAATTCCGTAGCATCGTCCTCATCCTCGTTGGTCAGCAATCAAGAACTCAGCTGTTCAGACTCTTCATTCCCTTTTCTTGCTGTAACCTCAGGTCTGCTTTCTTCTCAGTCGTGGATGCTTGGTGAGTATGTGTCACAATCGCCTGCATCGGAATGTTCATTGGAACTGTCGTTGGATGGTTGTGACGGCTCCTTCTGGAATGGAACGCTCACTCACGCCGGCTTGGCGACTGAGTAATTATTGGTAGTAGGTAGTGCCCTTCGTATGTTAGATAGGAACAGGCACCACTGAAAACTGCCGACGAAACTCGGCTGCACAGCAGTGCAGTGTCTCATCTGGTAGGTTTCCTCATGACGACTTGACATTGACTGCTCTCTGTGGATTGCCAGAGTCGGGAGTGCAAGCGGGACAACCCAGTGTACTGTGTTCGTGGACGAGGAGCGTGGAGAAGCGGCATTGTGTGTGTGTGTGTGGGGGGGGGGGGGCGGTAATGTCACTTAAGTGGCACAGAAGATGAGGCATGAAAAAAAGGCAAGAATACTTTATATATAGTCATCTGTGAGTTAAAACGTTTTTAAAAATCATATACAATTTAACAGGCAATGAGCAATTTTGTTTGTTGAAAGGATCTTGAATCCATATTTCGATTCGGATTTACTCCACGGATTGATCTGATATCATCACTTCTTCTCTACAGTTAATTCATGACGGAAGACAGAGCAATATTGAGGTATCTCTGCCTGCTCATGCCTTCATGTCAATACTCCTTCCGTGCACTGTCAGGAATTTATTAAAATAATAATGACTAGAAGAGAACTCAAGTTAGTGCAGGCCTCTGCCAAGATTGAACACATTCTGCATCTACCCTTTGAGTCCGTTTAAGAATGAAAAAAGCAAAAACAAACAAACCCTACTTATCGCAGCATGTCATTATTTCTACGGGCTGAAAGAATTACCTTCTATTTATCTTTTCAGGAGAGAAACTTAAAAGAAAAATTACCATTCCACCGAACGTAAGAGACTAACGAATTATAAAACAAAACACGACGCGTTTCAACCTCTTTGGTCTTCTTCAGGCAAAGACTAAGAACAATCAAGACAATGAAAAAAGAAGACTGAACAATCACTCATCTCATATTTGGCGCAAAATGGATATGTGAGAGGACACAGAAAACACGGGTATCATATTGCTGAACAGTTTTACCATTCTATCAAAATATACCACTTTCCACAGTTATGTTATACCACTTTCGAGACAGTTATTTCCCTCCACTTTCTAGATAGTTATGTTACACCACGTTCTAGATAGTTATGTTACACCACTTTCTAGATAGTTCTGTTACACCACTTTCTAAACGGTGAAGTTCACACTCTATGGGATACCCTTTCTAAATGGTGATGTTACACCACTTTCTAAATGGTGAAGTTCCACCACTTTCTAAATGGTGATGTTACACCACTTTCTAAATGGTGAAGTTCCACCAC
>CM031605.1:57862246-57889746 GCA_018398815.1 Conus ventricosus
TTGTAGAGAACACTATAGCCAATTTTTGTTATGAATAATACAATGCAAATGTGGGAACACCTGTTTAGATGAAAGCTTGTCGATTCATGATCCATTGTTCATGGCTCAGTCTCACTGTACATTAATGTAATGTGTTTCTGTTTTGCTTCGTTTTGTATGTACGTTTGTAAATGAATATGTTTATATGTGTATGTATACATAAATGTATTAAACATGCAGCGGGAAGTGGAAAAAAATCAATGTACACTTTTTGTAAAATAACAGTGTCAGTTAACTAGCAATATTATTTTTTGGTATATTTATTATATGTTTTATTTTGCTTGCATCCTATGAAAATCAATCAGGTGTTATGCTGGAAACATATTGAAAATATGTGATGAATGCTGGGTATTTCATTTTTCTTTCATAAAAGCACTGCTGTCTGATTAAACATGTGTTCTTTATATAGCTGTTTCCCCATTATGTAAAACAAAATCTTCCATGAAAACCAATTTCGAAATGTAAAAGTAAGATGAACATTCAGACAGCGATGCTTCTATTCTAGAATATTAGCTAAACGTGGTAAATTAAGCAGTGTGATTCCTTTACAGTTCTGCGATTCACAAACCCGAGATGATGCAATGTGGGGATTGAAAGAGAAGGGCTAAGACGATCAAAGTCGCGCTATGATAATCTCAAACAAACAGCCTTCAATGAAAAGCACAAAGTGTGGAAGAAAGAAAACTAATGTGATAGACTGAACGTTATTACTTGCTGTTCGACCTCATCATTAGCGTTTATTTTTGGAAAACTGGAAAACAGCCATACAGACAAATTGTAGCTGTTAACACGGCGGTCAAATATACCTCCCGCTCCCTCACCCTTCCTCCCCACTCTTCTCATCGCCACCCCCACCCTCCCACTCTCATCCCACACCACAAGCTTTCATCTACGTTGTTAGAGACATTGTATACCACACTTAATAGAACAAAGAGGGAAGGAGGAAATAGTGAGGGGGAAGGGGGGGGGGGGGGGGGGCGAAAAGGTAAAAAAGGGGAGGGTGTGTGAAACAATGGGGTTTGTAGCTTGTTTTGTAGAATAATATGATATATTAGTGACGGTAGTGATTATGGGGGATTGATAATCGCGCTTAGTGGGAAACAAATTAAAAAGAAAATTAAACGACTTTAATGGGTGGTGATGGTGATGATAGTAGTTATGTGTGGGTAGTTGTATGTGTGGATGTGGGTAGTGCTAATAAAATCAGATGTATTTGAAAAAAAAAGATAATAATAATAATAATAATAATAATAATAATAATAGATAATAATAATAATAATAATAATATAATGATAATAATAATAATAATAATAATAATAATAATATTTAAAAATAATAATAATAATAAAGAAATGAATAAATTAAACAAAAAATATATATACATATAAAAGAAATGAATAATAAAGGAAATAAACAATAAATAAATAAATAAAATAAAACAAAATAACATAAAGTAAATGGAGGGTGGCTGCAACTTCTGTATGAAGTGGGTAGTGGGGGCTATGGTGGCGGTGGTGGTTTTTTGTGTGTGTGTGTGTTGTGTGTGTGTGTGTGTGTGTGTGGTGTGTGTGTGTGTGTGTGTGTGTGTGTGTGTGTGTGTGTGTGTGTGTGTTGGTGGAAGATATTGCCGACTGAAGTTGAAGTGGTGGGTATGTATATTTGTGTTACTGTTGGATGTCGATACCTTGGGCCTGTAGTTTACCAAGTTTGGCAATGAGAAGGGTCTCTCGTGATGTACGTTCAAAGCTGTCACTCTGTGATTGCCAGAGTGCCAAGACTTTCACATGGTTGATGTTGTGTTGGGGGTGGTTGAAGTGTAGGGCAACGGGCTTGGGTCGCTGGTGGCGGATATCAGCCAGGTCTCAAGTGTGCGGGATATTTCACCTATATAGATCTTGCCACACAGCTGGCAGTGGATAGCGTGTACAATGTTGTGGCTCTGGTAGGAGAATGTGCGTTTAATTGTGAAGGAGTCTTTGGGGCCCTATAGGATGGTGTCTGGTGTGGTGAGGGGGCACACTTTGCAATTAGGTTTTGAGCAGGGGTAAGTACTTTGTGGTGTATGTGTGGAGGTTCTGTTCAATTTGGATCGCACGAGAAGATCTTTTAGGTTTTTATCACGTTTGAATGTGATCATGGGTCTGGTGTGGAAGGCGGGTTTGTGGTTTTGTACAATGTGCCAACTGGATTTGAGAATCCTGCAGATGGGGAGGGTGTGTGGGTGGAAGAGGAGGTAGGCGGTGGGTCTGTCAGTCTCCTTTGAACGCTGGGTTTCCAGAGCAGATGTTCTGGGTATGGCTGTGGTGTGGCTGAGAACTTCGTTGATGATGGAACTGGGGTATCTATGGTTTGTGAAAAATTCCGACATTTTGGCTGCTTGTAAAGTGAAGTCTTCTTCTAAGGTTTGTAGAAAATGGAAGTTTTGAGTAGGCCACCTTCGATGGAGATGATGATGTCTAGGAAGTTAACTGACTGAGAATTGGTGTAGGTTAGTTGGATGGATGGATGGAAGGTCTGGGCAAAGTTGAGGAAGTTGAGATCATGTTTGGGCATGGATGTGGCTCCCAGTCCATCGTCAATGTACCCTTTGTATAATTCCGTGTGGGGCCTGTGTATGTGGTTAGTAGGCGGTGTTCGAAGTGAGGAAAAATGTGAGGGCCTTCAGTCCATCGGCGTGGGGGATAGAGGCGTAGAGTGACACCACGTCAAGTGTGAAGAGGAGGCTGGGTTGAAAAGTGGGGTCTGTGTTGTATGAATTGATCATGTTGGGTGTGTGGGTTGTGTCTTTGAGGTATGTAGGGAGGCTCTGTACTATGGGTTGAAGGAGAAAGTCTAAGTCTGTTAAATGTGTTACGTAGGCCAGCTGCAAGAAGAGACAATGGGTCTGCCAGGTGTGTTTGTGTTATGTTTTGTTCATCTTTGTTTGCACCTTGTCACGTCTGATGAAGACTTTGTGTCGAAAATTCACTTGTCTGTTTTGTACAGTCTATTTAAATTTACGTTACTTTACATCTTGTTTTGTGTGCTTCTTTGTATTTTGAGTTTTAAAAAGTGATCAAAAGGGAAGAACAGTTTCGTTCTTCTGGGTGACAGTGTATCCAACGCCACGTTGAGAGAGTTTGTATAGATAAGAACTATTATACAAATGTCATGCATGTCATTAAGCTGTGAATCTATCATTTCGTCTCATATTTCAAAATTAGTTCTCCCAGCTTTAAGAATGTACCTGTCAATATGTGAATAAAAACCTACTTATTTCTTTTTATTATTGGTTCTTACTTAATGGCCCTGGACGGGTCAAGAGTCTGTTATTTTGGGAACAAAGATGTGTAAATTTGGTATGAATATAACTCATCTTCACAACCCATCCACAAAAGACAGCATTCCGTGCTCTGATTTCCTCTGCCTGTGCAGACTCTTCTTCAACGAAGCTTTCACACTGTAAGCAGCCAAAACGTTTGATTTTTTTCACCAAATATGGATACCCCAGTGCTGGCATTAATGAAGTTCTCAGGTGCATCAAAGGTGTGTTCAAAACAACTGCCTTGGAAGCCCGAACTTCATTAGATACAGATAGACCCACTGCCTGCTTCCTCCCCCACCCCACTTATTCCATTTCATTTGCAGGATCCTCAGGCCCAGCTGACACATTGTAGAAGATCATAAATTTGCCTTTGAGATCACAGCCATGATTGCTTACATGCGAAACAAAAAACCCAAACACATACTTGTGCACACCAGACTGAACAAAACACCACATTTAGGTCAGCCGTTACTTTCCCCTGCGAAAAATCCAACGGCAAAATCTGTGCTCTAACCAGGTCAGACACCATCCGACATGGCCCAGAATGCTCGCTTAAAGTTAAACGTGCATTCTTCTGTCAGATTCGCAACATTGTATGTATCATCCAACGTGAACTACGATCTATTTAGGTGAGACATTCCACACAGTTAATGCAGGCATATCTGAACACATTAACATCCTACCATCACCATCTTTATTAGTGTAGAATAGAACAGAAATCTCTAGACTGCAAGTATTTCTCAATAAGCCTGAACGTAGATCTAAAACATGAGTATGCTGCTCTCTAGAACTGTTATTATGCCGTTCAGCACAGCCCTAGTGGAAATGGTACAGAACCCTTCAAAACCAAAACGTGTAAATTTTTGTAATACACTTTAGCTTCTCCTTCCCCCCCTCTCTCTCTCACAATTTAACTGGTTCTCTTCATAATGTAAATTTGTGCTATAAATATGATTGAAGTGTTGTTTATGTCCATCTGGATTACTCCCCCCCCCCTCCCGTATCTTTTCCGTTGAATTATGTGACTTATCTTGAATAAAGATGCTTTCTTTGAAAACAAAAAGAAAAAAGAAACATACACCATCATCGACCCAAACCAGGCGGTCTGCACTTCAGTCATTCCCAACACAAGATCAATCATGTCAAAGTTCTGGGGCTTCGACTGTTACAGAGTGACAACTTTGAGTGCGCCAGACAAAATTCTATCCTTTTGCCAGACTAGGGACCCACTTGGCATCAACATCCAAACAAGTGTGTTCCTATTGACCCCTGAAGCGCTGACCACTATCGCCATACACGGACACACTGCCACACTACTCATTATACACCTCATTGACATGTTACAGCTATTATCTCTTCTGTCCTTCCTGTATCATCTTCATTTTCTCTCTCGGTCTGTTTATTTTTTTTTCTTTTTTTTTTTTCTGCACAGGACGTCTCTGCTGAGTGGGCACCATCTGGAATTTTAGGACTGCTTCAATGAATTTATTTATAACGACTACTGGATTTAGACAGGTCACTCAGCTAGGAATAGCACGTACTTGGAGCTTTCGACAGACCTCCGTCCTTCTTCAGCGGTGGTGTTGCTACTGGGTGAACTTATTGTCCGTCCAGCAGTCTGCACCACGCAAAACCCTTGTGATGCGACGTTTTGGATGACTCGCTGCCTGACCATGACGTAGTCAAATCAGTGGGTGCTGCGTCCATGGTGTCTTGAACGTGTCTGTCTTGCGGAAAATGGAGTTGTGTGATGCACTTCGAATATCGGCGCATTTCCTTATGAGAAACAGGCGATCACACTTCATATTTCCTGCTCCATGGGTGCCCAGTACTCCTTTTCAATTTTCTACATCATTTTCAACTCTTGTGTTGAAATTAACCAGTAACAGAAGTTGTCATTGGAGTTTCTCACCGTTTCTTAGCTTTGCTGTGCTGAAAGTTGTTCTCATAGTTTTTAGAATGTCTCCACTGAGTGGGCACAGTTTGGAGTTTCAGGACTACTCCGATCTATCTATAGTCAGTCCAGCAGTATGCACCACGCGTACGTTTTGGACGTCTTTCTACCTGACCATGATGTAGTCAATCAGTGGGTGTGTCCATGGTGTCTTGAACATGTCTTCCTAGCAGAATATAATGTTGGTGACACACAATTAATATTCAGCGCATTTCAGGAGCAACTGTTCATATTTCCTACTGCATGGGTACCCGGTACTCCTTTCCAATTCTCCGTATCACTTCCAACACTGGCGTTGAAATCATTCGGTAAGAAAAGTTTGTCACTGGCAGAAGTAGACTTCATGAGCTGGTCAAGATCGACATAAAAGTTCTCCTTTGCTTCATCTGTGCTGGTTGGTTTGAGGGCGTAAACAGTTATAATAGTTAACATGGTGTGACTTGTTCAGAGGGAAGCGCAGTTTCATGAGGTTAGCTCAGAGCGGCAAGGATCGACCCTGTATTGAGCTAACTCCTCAGCAACAAGGTTTGTTCGTCGTTCTGGTCTCCAGGCTCCAACACGAAGCATCCTGAGTTTGTCTCTCTGGACTTGTCGACTGCTAGTGAAAAAGTCCGTCCGTTGCAGTACACCGACCAGGCGGTAAAGGGCAAAATTTTTAAAGGAATTTAAAGTAAATCCGCCGGTTGACATGGACAAACAAATCACAAGACAAAACACAACACGTTTCGACCCATTAGGTCCTCTTCAGGCAAGATAAATAACATTCAGGATAATGAAAACGTGAAACGAGCGATCACTTATCTTCCCAAATTCTGCGCAAGATGGGCGTTAAATCAAGCAATGTATTTCTTTTCTGCACCCCCCCCCCCTCCCTAGGGTGATTACAGCATTCCTTAAAGGGCTGCCCAGGCACCCGGGCTTTGGGGTAAAGTCTAGGGAAAGAGGAAAAGTCAGCCGGGCTGTTGCTGAACGTCTTCGCTGCATTGATCACAACGAGCAACCCACCTGGCTGAAGGCCGCTTACACGCAGGTTTGTGACCAGCACTGCCAGTGATCATCTTCACCTTGCATTTCGCCACATGGCCATTGCCGAAGGACTTCAGCAGGGTTGGTGGGTACTGCGCGAAATGACCAGTGCGTGAAGGTTTTTACAGAGCCGCTGGACGGGGACAATCCCACGTTTTTTCCAGGCAGGCTGGCTGTTTGAAGGTGGTGTGATGAAACGTCACTACTGTCAGTCTCCATGACTGCAGAAGATAGAGTTCATCACCAGACCACTTCAGGGGACCCCGCTCCGGAATCTCCCTCAGGATTAAATCCTGAAACCTCTCCAGTGAATGGATGTAGCTGCAAGGCAGCGGCTAATGTTTCACTTCACCCGGACATGTCACTGTCCAAGGTTAACGAGTCCTATCTGCCAGGAGCAACTGGCTGTAAGACGCCAGTGACCTGCCTCTGCCGCGTCTCCCGTCAGTACAAACAGCTCTGCCACAGGAAGGCCACGGGTTGGACTTGACTGTCAGTCGTTGGCTTTAAAGCACTGATTGGGAGCATTTAATGAACCAGTGCGTGTCCCCATTGGCCACTCCCAACATAACAGCGTGTTATCATTATTATTGTTGTTCTTGTTATTATTCTTATTATCATTATTATTATTATCATTACTACTACTATTATTATTGTTATTATTATCATTATCATCACAATTATTTCTACTATCATTTTCATGTCATGTCATCATCATCATCATCATCATCATCATCATCATCATCATCATCATCATCATCATCATCATCATCATCATCATCATCAGTCATCATCATCATCATCATAGTAGTAGTAGTAGTAGTAGTAGTAGTAGTAGTAGTAGTAGTAGTAGCAGCAGCAGCAGCAGCAGCAGTAGTAGCAGTAGTGGAAGTAGTAGTATTAGTAGTAGTTATACTATTATCATTGTTATACTGTTATTGTTCTTGTATTATCATTGTTGTTGTTGTCGTTGCTATTGTTGTAATTTATATTTTCACTATTTATACTCTATGATGAACTTTATTCCTTTCGTGTTTTCTGAATAGTTACATGCATTTGTCTGTTTCTTCGATTTTGAATTACCAGCCTCCTCATCTTTATCATTATCATTACAATTATTGTTATTATTCTTATTCTTCTCATTATTATCATAATAATGAGCATCACTGTTACTGGTATTATTTAAACAATTTATAGATATCTTATATTTTTAACTTACTATGTTCCAATTTCTATATCATATCTATTATAATTGTGATTGTTGCGTTGTTTGGTGCTGTGGGTTGTTGTTGTTGTTGTTCTTCTTCTTCTTCTTCTTCTTCGTTTTCTTTTCTTCTTTCTTTTCTCTCTTCTTTTTCTTCTCCTTCTAAGAAAACAATGGGCAGCAGATGTGATGATATGCTTTTAAAAAGGACATAGTTCTAAGCTCTAAAATGATACGTAAGGTTAATCACGACTTAAGCAAGCAGCAGTAGCTTTAGATCAACATTAAATCACTGGACACGATGTTATTTACCGTGGAACTTCTGTGAAAAACAAAAACAAATACAGAACAGTCATCATCGACTTATGGAAGTGATGATTGAAGGGGACTATAATCTTCTTAAGTAAAAGCTCTATTTAACTGTAATTAAAATTAAAGGAATAAAACAAGATGTCACTTACATTTTAGAAACCGATTCACCCGACTAATTCCAATGATAGATTGCCTGTCAAACATTTAGCACAAGCGTCTGTTATTTTGTCCACTGTGCACATATCCAGTCTCGCCTTTTGATTGACTGCACTACGTCAAACGTTCTTCCACAACTTACAATGCACTGGACCACGACAAGTGTGAAGTCATTCCCATCGCCCTACCAGTAGTTGATTGTATGCAGGCGTTTGATGAGATGTCTGAAAATGACATGCAGCAATGTGTTAAATAATTTAGTTTTGTTCCGTCCACAATTGATGCCTAGATTGACATTGCAAAGAGCTGTGAAGGCCCAGCGGGGTTTTTTTGTGTGAATTCAGAAACTGACAAGGACAATTATTCTCTCTCCTTGATTTTGACGTTTGAAATTGTAGTCACTTGAGTCAGAAGAGACAATGTTATTAGAAGTTAAAAGTGTACGCGATGATATTCAAAAATTCGTTAAATTTTTATTTTAATAAGCATAATATGTGATGAGTATTTTTTGGGGTAAAGTCGGTATTAGCATGTTTTAGAACTTCGTAGACCCTATTATTCCCTAATTTCAGAATTAGACATTAAACGAAAAGCCAGATGGAAAGCTAATTACATTCACTGAAAACAAACGAAGGCGAAGGCTAAGGCTATGAATTAAATTGGACAAGAAATGAAAGTACTGAGTGTGTAATTTCTTCAATGTCACAACAATCAACATAGACGAACATAGACGATTACCAGAAAGTATTTACAATAGTTCCTGAATTATGTACATTATCTTTATATTCTCTGAAGAATATGCTTGAAAAGATAAACTCAGTCCTATATCGGGGTCGATGGACAATTTGCACAAATAAACTTTTTGAAAAATTGTTTTGAAGAAAATAACAGAATAATGAAACCGCAGGCTTCCGACGGAAGATTACAGACCATGAAGTGAAATTTCTGTCTAAAAAGGCAGACAAACTCTGTTTTTCTTCATCGAGATATAAGTGGGCATATACGTTTACGTTTATAAGTCATAAAAGGGTAAAGGACTTGCTTGCTCTGGATCTAGCATTCATTGTCTGATATGTAATTTCTCATTTGCAAAAGCTGTATTTCTTTCAATGCCGAATTGCTTTTGTTTCTGTAGAAATGCTATTTGTGGTGAGAATAGAAACCGTTTATTTTACACAATGAGACATATGTTACAAAATGATGTCGTCACATACTTAGATCTCCAGTGAACAAAGTATAAGCTTACTTGTTTTAATAAAAGATGCAGCCTACTTTCTAAATGTTTCGAATATCAACATTTCTGTATGGAAAAAAGTTATAGCAAGAGAAAATTCTTCGAAAAGATCAGTTTTCTTGTTGAAAAAGATATGTTTTTGGTCGTCATGATAATGTTGATGCCAAAAAACACTCGCATGATAATGTTGATGCCAAACAACACAGGAACATGAACACCTATGTTGTTATATCATATGGCAGAAAAAAAGTAAATTTAGGACATGAAACGCTAAGTACGAAATCTACATACGGGTACGTGTATGAATGCTTGCGTGCACGCCCGAATGTGTGTGTATGTAGTGTGTTGTGTGTGTGTGTGTGTGTGTGGGGTGTGTGTGTGTTGTGTGTGTGTGTGTGTGTGTGTGAACGTGTGTGTGTGTGTGTGTGTGTGTGTGTGTGTGTGTGTGGTGTGTGTGTTTGCTTGTTGATAACAGGTAAAACTCCAGAGTAAATGTGTGCATAGACTTTAAGGAAAGAAGAAACGCAGAATCTGTGACGCGAAGCATTTAAAGATGATGAACATTCGGGATTCGGTGATCCAGAATGATACGACCCATTGCACACCATGTGGCAACTGCTGCATCTAATGCCTCGCTTCATGATGGCTGTGTCAAAGTGGTTTTCAGTGAGATGGAGTTTTTACCATGGGACAATCCTGACAATATATGAGCGTGGAATAGAAACAGTTTCCCGCAAAATATAACACAAACATTCTGGGTTCATGTTCCTGATTGGTGGACCAGTAACGTCATCAACATGGCAGTGTTCTATCAGCAAGGCCTCAAGGATCGTGTCCAACCTGTGTCTCTTTGCTTTGTCTTTCGCTGATGAAATGTACTTGATTACATCAATGTGTCTCCAAGGTGAACAACTGCTCTTGCAATTCACTACGACAGAAAGATCGGACCAATAATGACTTCATAACGAACAACCACTTTGTAGGATTAGCAGGATTTAGTTACGTTTCTCAAGTTCTTTCTGCTATCATTGCCAGTGAGAGATGCCTCTGTGTCCTCAATCCATTTAAAGTTCAAGCGATACTACGTACCCGAACAATGGCTCTGGTCATTATTGTCATAAATGTGCTGGTGGTTGGTCTGTTTTTTATAGTGGCATTCCGATACCGCATAGGCTGTGTGTATGATCCAGTGTCCGGTGTTGTTTTGAAGACATTGTTGCTGGTGAATTTTACAAAACCCACAAACAGTTTTTCGATCAGTTGAATAGTTCTGTGTTTGGTCTTGGTTTGCCTGATTAGTGATGACTGTCGTGCTGGTGACAACATTAGTTACCACTGTGAAGCTTCGTCAGATTGTGACATGGAGAGCAGGAACATCCTCCTCCCTCTCTCCCCGTGAAGTGGGCCCTCACCAAGATGCTGGTTGGTACTTCCATCCTGTTCATTTTCTGTGTCTCCCCATTGCTGCAGCAAGACTCACCTGGTTGTTTTTCCCAGAAATGAATGCTGGTCGACGTAACCAAAACTTGTACCAGACCAGTTTGTGGATCGGTCAAATGTTCGCTTACGTCAACTCCAGTTTCAATATTTTTGTCTACTACGTTATGGGATCTCGCTACAGGCAGACATTCAGAACGCTGTTTAAAGGACAAATGAGGTCTGAAAAAAAACATTGATGCATTCAAACAGAAATGTGTGGCGATGTCCTGCTTTTATTCATAAATAACATAAAGAATTAGAAGTGCATTGATGCCTTTTAGGTATGGCTTCTGAACATAATGAATTCAGATCATGTTATTTACATGTTTTCCCCTGTGGTTACTAATCCAGTAATGAAAACGACAGAAATATCTACCACTCTCTCTCTCTCTCTCTCTCTCACTCTCTCTCTCTTCTCTTTCCTCCTCTCTCTCTACCTCTCTCTCCTCTCTCTCTCTGTGCGAACGCGCGCAAACTGCGTCAAGTATCCAGAAATAATTCCAAGTTACATTGCTTTTATTCTTTTAGACCAGTAGCTTTCTATATATCCGCATTGCTCAGGAAAGGCGATGTTGTGTTTCCCTTGTGACCATCGATGAAATGATCTCTTTGGAGCACACATGGATTGTCATTGAGGTATCACGGCACAGTCTAGTGGAAACCACCGTTGGAGACTTTCTAGCCCTAACTCTAACAAAACTTAAATAAATGTTAGCAAACCGCCCAAAAAACGTGGGACAAACGAATCACAAGACAAAACACGACGCGTTTCGACCTCTTAGGTCTTCTTCAGGCAAGACACAACACAATTATTACAACAACAATGAACGAACAATCACTTAGCTTCAGTCTCTTCAGCGAAAAAATAGGCGTTGAATGAAACGAGCTGTCATGGAAGATAAAGTGTAAGTCAGGGTAGCAATGATCATATTATTAGTATTTATAGGAATACTAATAATGGTAATGATGAATAATCAAAATACTGAAAAAAATGACAGGAATACTACCACTTCTGGTGAAAACTTTATTACGGCTATAGCAGTTGTAGTATTGGGGGAAAGGAGAGTGGGTTAGAGGTTCCTAAACAGCATGGTTGACGTGGCAACAGTCTTAGCGGCGATGGCGATAGTGAAGTTAATGGTAGTGATGGCAATATAAAAACTAGTGATTTGGCAATATGAAAACTAACAATCGTATTAATGATGACATTGCTAACAACTATAGTGAAGGTAATGGTAATAATGGTACGATAATAAAGCATGATACAGAAATATATTTCAAATGTATAATAATAGAAATAGTTTTTTAAAAAAGGGATAATAATAATAATAATAATAATAATAATAATAATAATAATAATAATAATAATAATAATAATAATAATAATGATAATAGAATAAACAAATTTAATAACAAGATTATAACAATATTAATCATAGCAATGATAATAACAGTACTAAAACTAATACTAAGGGGGAGGGGGACTAAGGGAGGAGGGGGAGGGAGGGCAGGAAGAACAAAGATGAGATAGAAGATATAAATTATGGGAAGGATGGAATCTAATAGGTATATTATATGAATAATAAAGGTATTAAGTAATATCCGTAATAAGAAATTAGGTGGAAAGGAGTTGAAATGCTCAATGAATAAAAGCAGACAGCACTGTTGGATGAGGATAATAGTAATAATAGTAGTAGTGAATAAGTGCAGCAGCAACAATGGGCCTATCCAATAACAGACACAAAAGATGAAACACATATCGACTGAGATAATACTTTGAATCTCTTAGGGTCCCCACCGTATACTGTTTGACGTGGTGTGCGCTGGTGTGTGTTCATCAGTGGGGTCATGCCAGCATGTTAATTAGAGTGTCCATGGACATCATGAGTGTGCAAGCGTTGGTGTGTGAGTGTGTGTGGGAGAGAGTGAGGAGTGAGTGTATGTGTGTGTGTGTGGGGTGTGTGTGTGTGTGGTGTGTGGGGTGTGTGTGTGTGTGTGTGTGTGTAGTAGTAGTACTTTCATTTTACGTCTTTTTCACAAAATTGTGTGATATTAGAGAGAGAGAGAGAGAGAGAGAGAGAGAGAGAGAAGAGAGAGAGAGAGAGAGAGAGAGAGAGAGAGAGAGAGGTGCGTGTGTGTGTAAGAAGTATGTTTTGGGGAAGCATAGTGGTGGAAGTGCACGCAAATATGGAATAATTACTACATAAAACATTATAGTAAATTTCAAACAGGACTACATATTAAACAAAAGGCAGCATTGAAAAGCAAAACAATATCAAAAAACATCAGTCACTGTCATGCCTAATAAATATGGTAAGTATGCCTTAAGAGTCCACACAATCAAAAAACGTGGGATCTCGACAAAGTTTGCCTTACCACATACGCATTTGTTCCTGCACTATATTTCGTTCTGAATGCGTCGAGTTTCAGTCTATAAAATACTGAAACAAAGTTTCTGTACTGATACATATCACGAACCTGCAGGTGTTCAATGGCCTTCATGTGTGTGTGTGTGTGTGTGTGTGTGTGTGTGTGTGTGTGTGTGTGTGTGTGTGTGTGTTGTGTGTGTGTTCATCAGTGGGGTAATGCCAGCGTGCTAATTAGAGAGTCCACAGACGTTGTGGAAGCATTGCTGTGTGTGTGTGTGTGTGTGTGTGTGTGTGTGTGTGTGTGTGTGTGTGTGTGGTGTGTGTGGTGTGTGTGTGTGTGTAAAGTGGAAACATGAACAGATTTTAACTTTAGACCTTAACTTCAGCAACGGAGATAGACTGGAAACACACACACACACACACACACACACACACACAACACACACACACACACACACACACACACACACACACACACACACACAGAGGTCTTCATATGCAGTGTATATTTTTCAGACCAGAGAGCGAGCAGTGGCATAACGACAACTGATCAACATATTTTATGTCACTCCTGAAACGACCTTCTACCAATAAAGTAGCGCTGTATTTCATTACTAGTTTTACTACTGTCATTATCGGCATCATTCATTACTATTTTCTTTAGTTTATTCTTAGCAAATAAATTTTTTGTTCGTTTCTTTTAGCAATTAAAGAAGAAACGACGAGACAGGTTTTTAAAGAAACGGCTAACATAGAAACCACTGAGCCCAAAGACTAAGTGATTTAAAGTTGGCGCGAATCGGTTGAAAATGGCGGATTCTCAAAGTTATCACAAATTCAGCACTAACATAAACATTGTGAAGTTACTGTAACAAAATGACAACTATCAACGAAACACTATAAACTCGCAGAATACTAAAATTTGTGTTGGCATAATCTTTGAAAATATTTCGCTTAAAACACACTGAAAAGAGACAAATGCAAGAAGAAGTGTAGTGTACCTTTTGGCTCCGAGTTCTTTTTTTTTTTTTGGAAACACTTGGCAATACGAGACGGATCTACAGAGAGCAGGAAGTGTAATTACGGGGAGGCAAGAGACAAAAAAGGGCTTATAATGGGATTAGAAAAAAAAGCTGTAGAAACAACAGAGGTATAATCTGTCTCGTATTCTTTCCACAGAAATGGTTATTTTTTGGCTAAAACCATTATCATCCACAGAGGAATTCAAGGTCAGATCCAAAGTGTTATAGTACTTCAGGTGACCATAACCCCCCCCCCTGACCCCGGCGGGGGGGGGGGGGGGATTTGCCATTGTATTTTTCTGAAAGTTTAGGTCATATGCTGTCATCATAGGATGTCAACAAAAGATTGATTAGAGCTCTTGGGAGCAACAAGGTCGGGAAGAAATCACCCTACTCTAAACAAAAAGGAGTAGGGGTTGAAAAACATGCTAGTACTCATAGTATGACGCCTTAAAAAATCAAATCCAAGTTGTTATTAAATGTGCTGATGCTTGCCCTACATGGGCATACCAAATTTGACGTGTTTGAAGCACAATTGTAGTAATAGCATCCAAATAAACATGACATATTCATCAATTTGTCAGTCTTGTTTAACACGTTTAGCGCACCAACCTATTACTCTTTAAATTGGTTTTGAAATGGATACAATTGAACAGAACATGTTAACCTGTTTCAAAATGGTGTCAAGAAAATGGCTAAGTAGAGTTTTGGCCAGCCTGCTTATAAACCATGACCAAGGGATCTGTCTCAACACAAGCAAGTGATGACTGAGTGTCGCAGTATGCGCCTCTCCACCAGTAAGAAGATTGCACCTTTACACAGAACTGTTGACAACAGATTCTTCACTGTCAAAACCTGCCTCTTGAACAGCATCACAAAGGTTCACAAGTTCAAAGTCACTGTTCTCCTCCTCGGGAGTTGGCTGGTCACAGAGGATAATCAACAAGTTCACATGGAAGTATATCCTCTGACACCAGTCAATCTCCACACCACTGTTGTCTTCCAGCCTCTACCTGATGGCCCATCAATGGATGGCTGAGCACAAATGGCCTGCTTCCAAACCTCCACATTAGAACAGAAGATAAAAGGGTAAAGATGATTAAATCTCATAGCCGTTTTATGGCCTTGGCAATGTCTAACTTAGGCTTCGGTCTCAGGACTCAATCCTATTTATGTTCAAAATGTCATATTCAGGCTATTGTGTTACCCCTGGCCAGGTCAAATAGCATTCATTTAACTATAGTTATCAACAACAACACTACTGTAGATCTCCGTCGGTTGTAGCTGACCACGGATAGAGTATATCCAACCTAAGATATAGCTATCTGACATGGCTGTCTGCTCAGCCCAAGCAGTGTCACCTGTGGCTGTAGAGTTTGATGCGAGACTGGCAGTCTCTGTCACAGCGGTCACATCTGCATGTTGACAATGGTTTGTTCCCTGCCATCCCCTTTCTGCATGTTTGCTTTTCTGCTGCAGTGGCTGTCAGTCTATCTTCACTGATCTGCACAACAGCATGAGGTCTGGGAGGAATGACAGCAGTCCTCCAGACCTTATCAAACACTGCAAGACTACCCTGCAACAACAATAACTGTCATGTTGAAAACAGTAAGATATAATACCTGGTAGTTGACTCGCTCAGTGTGCATCCGCAGGGAGGACTGACAGGGAGGTAGGAGGCTCAGGTCAGTTCCGTTGTAGCTGGCCAACACTGCATGTCCCCGACTGGTGTCAAACGTTTCTCTGAGAAGGTCAAAGCGGACCTGGTTGATGTTCCTGCTTTGGGGTCTGCCATACAGACAACAGACATAGTGTTCAAGGTTGTCCACTAAATCAGAAGACAGTTCTGGGCTTCCCAGTGTTCGGAAGGCATCATGAAGGAACGGCTCTTTGTGAACGCATTGAACGCCCTGACCTTCCCTTTGCTCAGAAAAGAACTGGTAGAGTCACAGCCAGAAAAAGCATGTAGGCCAAGGAGTGCTTCATAGCATTCCTGTCCATACTTGGCAGCAAGGTCTGTGGTGGAAAGCAGCCTCCTGTAGTTTCCAGCGCCAGTGTCCAAGTATACAGTTGTATGGAGTTGGGAACTGAAGTGTAGTAAGAGTAGAAACACATCAGTGTCTGAAGAGCGCACAATTACGCCCTCGGAGTCAGAAGCATTCATGTTCTGGTGAAGACAGTGAAGGATGATCCTCGTGTCCGCTTCTTCCTGAGTGGAAAACAGCTCTTGAACTGGTGAGGCTTCCACAGTCATGCCATCCGTGGAGGAGAGCTTTAAGCACTCGGGCGTACATGTCACAAACAGTTCTCTGTTCAGGAGTGTGGCAGCATGGGAATCTTTTCTCCATTCAGAAAGCAGGAATTTGATGAGCTGGTTCTTGTTGTCACCATTTTTCATAAAACCTTTCCAGTCTCTGGGGACCTTAGTGTTGGGACCCTTCAGAAGGAATATTCACCTCCTCCCCGACGAGAACGTTCCATTGATTTGATGGAGTTGTGGTTGTACACATCTGCCACATAATCAGTCCTGTCTGTGGATGGCATATTGTTCAGGATTCTGTCTGCCAGGTCTCCAAATGTTGGGGGAAGAGAGGTAAGTGACTGCAGATGGAAGATTGCGTGAATTATATGACGGCATTTGCCCCGATCTGATTGCTCCTTCAACTCTGTCTCCTCCAAGATATGCACAAGCTTTGCTTTCTCTGTCTTTGCAGGCAAACCATCAGGAGTTGCTAGGGCCCAAGGCACTGGACTCAAAGGGTAGCTCATGACTTTCTGCAAACTGATGTTATTTTCCTGCTAGATCATGAGAAGTTGTCCGAACATATCTCTCTGCACTGCCACTTGCACCAGTTTGTTCGAAGATGATCGCAGAGTCTTTGTCTTCTGCAGTTTCGCAAATGTCTTCAGCTCCACTTTTTTCAGAGGAGCATGGAAACTCAGAGTTTCCTCAACCAGTCGTTCTGTCACGAATTGGTGAAAGGCTTCCTTGCTTCGTGCATCTGCTGATAGAAGTTTTTCTTGAATGCTGTCTGGTGCTTGCATTCCTGATGAGAGACAGAAGAGACCCATCTCTTCCACTGGAAAGGGATCCATGAAGCTGCAGAAGGAATCCATCATGTTTTTTCACACACTCCTCACTGACTCTAGTCTCTGCACGTGTCAGGTCTTTTTGAACTTTGACATCATCCCAGTCATGCCAGCCATCTCAAGCGTTGCAACAAGAAAAGAAGCTCTGACATGACGTGTCATGTACCAGCGAAGGTAGGCAGCACTGTTTCTGCTGAATCCTATGATCCCACCCACAGACTTTGCATGGCACTTGATCGTTTGCTCAATAGTTTGGTCAACTGGTACTCTGCGTGAAGGAACTGTTGATCTCGACACACTGAGTCCTCCATGTCGCAGGATTTCTTCTGCTGAGGGATGGTTGTGCTTGAGATTCAGAATGCTCAGGAAATAGACTGTGGTGTATCTTGAGTAGTTCTGGTGATCCATCACATAGAGCAGAGGGCACATTTTCGCTATGCATGACAGGTGCAAATCCAAGTCATTTTCTTTTGTAGCCCTGAGAGATGCAGAATCAGCCACACTCTCTCAACATACTGCAACCAAACTGTGCTGTCTTCCCTTTCTTTCCCGTGATAACGTCCTTCTTGAAGTTCGAGTACAGTTTGAAGAAGAGAACAACAGATGGCTTCTCAAGAGTGTCTTGAAGCTGATGTCTGTTTGAGCACCCTGGCAGATCTTCAGGCAGCTGGTTCAGAAGATCTGAAGCTTCTGTTGATGACTTCAAGAATGTCTGAAGAAGCAACCGCTCAAGAGCCTCCAGAACAACCTTGTGGACTCTCAGGGCACCATTGTAGTGCTTTCCTGCCAAGACAGCAGCAATCGACCCACTTGAGCAGACTCCTGACTGCGCAATGATCTCTCCAAGACCAGATCCCCTCATGAGTTTTCCAAGTGCTGCCATGTATGAACACAGAAAATGGAATATGCCAAGGCGAACAACAACGTCCTTGAACCGGTCATTCTGCCAAACAATTATGTATGCCTTTCTTGCAACAGCCAGGTCACGGAGAACAGAGTATGTTTCTGGCCCACCTTCCTTGAAGCATCAACAGAAACTTGGAGGATATGTTGAACAGTAGCGTTCTCAGTGACGGGATATAGAACTGGCTGCATGTAGTCAACCGTTGACTGGTCATTCACCATACCCAGATTCCTCCCAGTGAGTGATACCCAGCCTGCCAGATTCTGGTTTTCTGATTTAGATCTGGTTTATGTATGAAAAATATTTTTACACCCATTGCCTATAACTCTCGTGCTACGACCACCACTACTACTACTGCTCCTGCTGCTGTTGCTGCTGCTGCTACTACTACTACCACCACAACTACTACTACTACTACTACTACTACTACTACACGTGGTTTAATGTTAGACACATTTCAGACTGCTGACGGCGAGATCATACTGGAGAATGGCAGTACGCCCAATCTTAAATAAATGTTAGCGAACCGCCGAGAGAAACGTGGACAAACAAGTCACAAGACAAAACATGACGCGTTTAGACCTCTTAGGTCTTCTTCAGGTAAGACACAAACAATTAAGACAATGAAAATGAACAAGTTCGTCACTTATCTTTGGTCTCTTCAGTGCAAGGTAGGCGTTGAATGAAAACGAAGCCTCGTTCATTTTCATTGTCCTATTTGTTTGAGTCTTGCCTGAAGAAGACCTAAGAGGTCGAAACGCGTCGTGTTTTGTCATGTGACTCGTTTGTCCACGTTTCTCTTGGCGGTTTACTAACATTTATTTAAGATTTGTTTAGATTTCCGCCTGCAGTTGTCTCACTTGGCAACTAGGCAGCAAGCCAGTTTGTTTTACAGTTTTTTTAAATACCGAAAGTTGGCGCCAAATACTGTCAAATGGGCATTGTTTCTGCAAAAAGATGACTATCGGTAATGGCACAATCATCCTTCTATCAGGAACTGCAAACCATTTGACGATAAGTGGATTAGTTCCATATTGACAGGTCTTAAACTAAGTATACCCTCTAATCGCAAATATAGAGCCCAAAGAAGGAAAATTCGCTAATAAACATGGTTATATCTCCCAAGAGCTCCAATAAATCAATTGTTGACATACGCATTTCAGTTTATGATGTGAAACGACACAAGAAAATCATAGTGGCAAATCCCCCCCCCCCCCTCCCCCCCCCCCTCCGGGGTCACCTTTCCATTCTGCCACCTGAAGCACTATTAAGATCGTAATATGACAAAAGAAACACGGGACATTGAGTCTCGCAACAAATGTTCAAACATCAGGCACTAATTTATTTATGGCAGAAACTTTATTCCTTTGAAAGCCAATGTCAGGTGACTGATGCTTATGAGATATACATTAACTTTACAGACATTTTTGCAGACTTACTGACTTATGATTCTATTATGTAATGATAATAAATAAACACTAAGGAACACCAGGTTAAATCAAACACCCAAAGCAAACAAACAATTGATTTCTAAGATGGAGGGTGCTTTTTACGTCAGTGATGACTGAGGCTGGGCCAATCCCCCCTTCTACCGTCCAGAATTTGTCTAAATATACTATAATCATCACATGAGCTGGAAGAAAATATTTAGCACTAACATTAAACCACAGCGTTCATTTGGGATAGTTTAGAAGACTGCATAGACTTATACCAACAGAAAACTGTTTATATATATGCAGATTGGTTTACGCCTTGTTTTGTAAGTATTGTAGCTAGGACATACAAACTATTCGCCCTGTTTTCTGAAGTTGTGATACTGTCAGTGCTTTTTGGGATGGCGTATTATAATTGCTACGCAGAAAATGTACGCCTTATGATTTTTTTTAGTTAAAAAAAATTGCGGAATTCTACGTGCACAGACAATCAAAGCACAGGCAGACACTGAGCTGAGAGCACTAGGTTCTCTATTCAAAGAAACCACGCACGAAAAGTGAGGAAGTAAGAAGACTGCCTTGACGAACTTCAACTGATGCATGGAACCATTCTCCAGTTATACACTGTATGAGCATGGAACCATTCTCCAGTTATACACTGTATGAGCATGGAACCATTCTCCAGTTATACACTGTATGAGCATGGAACCGTTCTCCAGTTATACACTGTATGAGCATGGAACCATTCTCCAGTTATACACTGTATGAGCATGGAACCATTCTCCAGTTATACACTGTATGAGCATGGAACCATTCTCCAGTTATACACTGTATGAGCATGGAACCATTCTCCAGTTATACACTGTATGAGCACCTCACTGGTTTGCTTTGGAGTACGGTTGTTGGGTGGTGTTGATAAGACTCTTTTGAACACCTTCTTGAAATCTATGGAGACACGATGAACTGCCCCTTGTGCTGAAAATGTTTTTAGCAAAGTGTATGTAGGTCAAAATCTATTAATGGCACTTCTGCCACAGCAGAATCCAGCCTGTTCTTCCGCAATGATAGTATCTGTTTTGCGGCTACAGTCTATTTTGAATGATTTTGAGCATCACTGTGATGGCGTGGCTGATCCAGCGTATAATGCGGCAGTTCTGGCATTGTCAGAGATTTCCTTTCTCGGGAAGGGTGATGATTAGCGGTGGAGTCCATGACGTGGGTTTGTCTCGGTGTGCCAGATTCTGTTGCAGATGGCAGTTAGGATATTAGTTCTTGTGTCGCCATGTTTCGAGAGTTCTGCAAGGATGCTGCTGAAACCTGCAGCTTTTCCACATTTTAAGGATTTCATTGCAGCTATGACTTCTTCATCGAGTATGAGAAAGTCATCATCACTTGATGAATCCTGTGTTATTAGTAAACGTGGATCCACTTTGCTTTGTTTATTGTAGAGTTCAGAGCAATGTTCCGTTCACCTTTCAATGATGTTCTCTCTCCGTGTGAGACAATTGTTTTCTTGGTCCTAATTGGTGCTGACGCTGCTTTTATCTTGAAAGCTATCTTTGTTTTGTTCTTGTACAGCTTGTTCATGTCCACACGCTGTTGTTAGATCCAGGTTTTCTGAGTATTTCTCTGAGTCTCTTGCTGATAGCGCTGTATTTCTCATTGTTTCACTGATTCTCTTGCTGATAGCGCTGTATTTCTTATTGTTTCACTGATTCTCTTGCCGATGGCGCTGTATTTTTACGCCTCAGTCTTCTTGATCGGTGGTAATTTCCTCCTAATCGTACAAAACTCCAAGACCTTGCTGGAAATCCATCATGGGTTTGATTTCTAATTGCTCATTCATAGGACCTCTGGCGTAGTCTTGCTTATAGGTTGGTTAGAATTGTTTGTGAAGGCTTTTCAGGTCTTCTAAGAGAAGGTCCGTTGATTTGTGTGGATCTTTTGCCCCGACCGATTCCCACTCAGAGTTGAGTTTACTATTGGCTCAGTTGGGAAGGCTGGGACCACACAGTTAAGTTTCATCCATTCAGGAATGCGTCTTTGAGAGTGTTGCTCAAATTTCATGTAATCAACACTGCAAGTGTCTGTATCGTTTGGGTCCAGTTGACGGCTGAATATCTGAGTAAAGTAAGCGTGGAGTACTGCCCTGTCGTGCAACACAAGACCGGAATGGAAATCCGTAAAATCATCTCCATCATTCTCATCGATCAGCATAGAAAGTCATAAATTCTGTGGTCCTTCATGCCCTGATCGCATGGTGACGTCAGTTTACCTCTCTACGTCCATGGCCTTGGTTTGGATCTGTCGGGGTCACTGGTATCAGCAGATTTACGTGGAGTGTCGTTGGACGGACGTGGTGGCTCTATCCGGACAGAGAGTTGACTCGTGCTGATTCTGCGACTAAACAAACTATTGTCATCAGTACGAGGCTTCATAGGTAGAGTCCTGCGCATATTGAATCACTACAGGCATAACTGAAAAAACAAACCAACACACTGAAATAACCCGGCAGCAGTGCAGTGTGTACTCTGAATAACCCGGCAGCAGTGCAGTGTGTACTCTGAATAACCCGGCAGCAGTGCAGTGTGTCCTCTGGTGGGTTGACGACTAGACATTGATGGCTCCCTGTGCATTGCTGTGGTGCAGCTGTGGTGGGACGGGCCTGGCTGTGGCTGTGGACAGGGACCGGAATAAGTGGTATGGGGGCAGTGCCCTTCAAATTACACGGAAGTGGAGGAAAACATCCATTTTAATGTCTTTGTGTATGAAACAATGCATCATACAAGACATATTTCTGAACGCTGATCTTTTAAAATAAAATATTAAAACAGAAAAACGACGACTCTTGTTTTTCTACGACAATCAGTAGATCTTACCATTTTTTCCTCTGTGTGTGTTGTGTGTGTGTGTGTGTGTGTGTGTGTGTGTGTGTGTGTGTGTGTGTGTGTGTGTGTGTGTGTAAGAGTGTAAAAAGCCTAAAATAAATGTGGACATACCACCTGCAAAAAGAAACAACAGCAGAATTTGTGACAAAAAGCAATTTACAATGGCGAATATTCTGGACTGGGACTCGACGGTCCCAAACAACAGGACACCGATTCACAACCATCTGGTAACAGGTGCACTAAATTCTTCGTTGCATGATGGTTGTGGTCAAGTTGTGTTCAGTGAGATGGAGTTTCTACCATGGGACAATCGTGACAACATAGTAAGTGCAAAAGTAGAAAGCACAGTGCGCAGAATATGAAAAACAACGTTCTAGCGTTTCTATCTCTGATTGGTGGACCAGGTAACGTCATCAACATGGCGGTGTTCTACAAACAGGGCCTCAAGGATCGTGTCAACCTGTGTCTCTTTGCTTTGTCCTTAGCTGACGAATTGTACATGATCACATCAATGTTTCTTTATGGCAAACAACTGCATTTGCAGTTCCCCCATAAAGACGGATTTGGATCAATTCTTACTTTCTTAACTAATAACAATTTGATAGGATCCTGGGATTGGGTTACGTTTCTCAGGTTCTTACTGCTATCATAGCCATCGAGAGATGCTACTGTGTCCTCAATGCACTTAAATTTCAAACGGTGATACGCGTCAGAACAATGGCTGTTGTCACTATCGTCGTCAATGTGTTGGTTGTAGGTCTGTTCTTCATCGTGGCTCTCACCACTCCGAATTAGAAACACACTTCCAAAAGTTCGTTTCCCACTGTATGCCTGTCATGGCGGACTTTTCTTTTAATCTAGGGACTTGCAAATCTCGCGTTGATACCGTCCTTTCCCGACCTTCTGCACATGTGACCACAATGGCGGTTGTCCACCGTGTGCATGGGCTGACAGAGATTCATGGCATATGACTCATACATGAAGGATGAGAAATTAAGACAGCGTGACATTGGCCAAGAGCAAAGAGGTTCATGCAAGCTGCCTTGCTAGGTTAATTCTGTGTGGTGCGCAGAAGCAGGAGGTTAGTTCCAAAGTGCGCATTCACTTCGTCAGCGTGAAATAAAAAAGGGACAAATTCAGATCTTGCTGATGTACGCCAATGTTGCTCTAGCTTTTCACTTTTGAGAGTGTCTGTCCAATTTCGTATGAAATACGATGTTCGGTCATACCTTAATCTTACTCGGAAAGTTCGAAGCAATGTGATGGCGGGGCAGGGGGTTACGATAGCCATGGTATTCGATCTGTTTCTTAGCTTTTGTCTCTTAACGTAACCTCTCGCGACCTTAGAAATGTCTTTTTTGGGGGGTGGGGGTAAGGGGGGGGGGGGGGGGGGGGGGGGGGGGGGGGGAGGGGGAGTCACGTAAAACTGGTGAACGAATGGCCAAAATGTAATTACATTAAAACAATCGTAACTTTTTTTTTTCAGATATCCGATTGATATACCTTTTGCGTTGTGTGATCACAGTTTTGTTCTTCTTTTTCAGATGGTGGTGTCATTTTTCAGGTCTAGTGTTATGTATTTTTTCACGACGTCCATATGTTATCAACAGCAATATTCTGTAAGAAGTAACTTCATTTATAACTTAGCTTTCTGCGTTTATTCGATCTCTTCTTCTGTCTTATCCAAGTGGTTTTAGCCGTTGTAAAAAGTCACCAATGTTGATGTGTAGATGGGTCGACATGTATTCCATAATTAACTTCATTTGCATCGACCCTTTGAGTGGCAGTTGAGTACCTTGAATACCATCACAATGCTCCAAAATCAATAACAGTACAGTGTCGGAACAAAAAAATGTGTTCTTATCATAATGACGTCATATGTCTCCGGCAGTTTAATGACATTTTCCATCGTTGTTTTTGTTCTTTGCTTCAACCAACCACTTAGAATTGTTCTAAACAAACACTATAATTCACACCTGTGGATCGCACCCTATATAAACTTTGCATTTATATGTAAAGTACATTCGTTGTAATATCCAGATCCAGCACATGAGTGAACACCTGCTGGTGGTGCATGATTGACGGGTATTACCTGGCTTTGTGTTGTCTGAAATTTATTATTGTGTGTTGTTTAAACATCGTCCTATATCTTATACAGTTTTATTTGCATGAATCGTACCATCTCTTTCATAAGGAAGCCTTTCTATGATTTCATTTTTCTGAATCCATATCTTTAGTCTTTATTTTTTATATCATACCTTTGTCCAGTTCAAGATATTCGTTTCTTCGGAACATTATGATCTAAATGGGAGCCGGAATAGCTCAGTTGGTAGAGCGCCGGACTCGAAATCTTGGTGATTCTGGGGTTGCGGGTTCGAACCTCCGCCGGGGCGTTTGGGTCCAGGGGGATTTTTCCCTCGGAGTTAACATTGGTTCTGACTCCATTTCCCATACAGTCCTTCGAATGAGACTATAAACCGAGGTTCCGTGTGTGAACGCACGGATATCTTGCACACACGTAAAATCCCATCACCAATTTTCGGAAGAGTAGGCCAGTTTGGCCGTTGGTATGGATGACACGTTACACATAGCATGCACCCTGCGTGAGAAATGGAAAGAATGAAGGAAGTAAGGAAAATGAGTGATCGATATTGAACGATACTGACTGGATGACACGGGAAACGACTGAATGAAGCGCCGGCTGGCAGCTCTTCAGTCGGCACTACCTGGTAGGCAGCCCGTTGTGTAAACGAGTGTTGATTGTAAAGCGCTTAGAGCTTGGTCTCTAGCCGAGAATAGGCGCTATATAAGTATTCATTATTATTATTATAAATGCCACCCCCTACATAGAACACTACACATAAACTCCGTGATTAGAATAAACGCGTTTTTCAGCTACATTCGTACTTTGCATGTGAAAACGATTTTCAAACGGTTGAAACCTCAAATGAAATCTGAACACACAACCATGCCAGTGAACCCAAGGTGGTATTCTTGGCTTGCCAAATACATCTTTGAAATCGTGTACGTGTGACAAAGATGCAAAAAATAGCAGCGCAAAATACCTTCTGATACAGCAATATGCATTTCTAAGACTGCACAGGCTGTACCATTAAAACATATCACTAAGGCAACATTGGAAACACGCACATACTTCTCAAATGCAGATCGACGCACGAGTGTTGTTGAACGAATACCGTAAATGAAGTTTAATTCAGGCTCTGTTGAAAAGGAGTAATGTCTCTACCATTGTAATAATCTGGGATAAGAAGGAAAATCGAGAGACACGATAGTAAGTACTGGAGAAATAATAGCAGGCACAGTTACTTCCTATGTATTTTTTGGTAAGAGAATATGGAAATCACGAAATGCCTACATTGACATCACAGAAAATCGTGATATTTCATGAAAATAGATAATTTCATAGACCAACCGATTTGCATCGCGGATTCCTGGCTGGAAGATCGTGGGTTCGATTCCCTTCATTGAATTATTCTGCCCTGACAAGCTCCTACCTGGAGCTGAGTTTACCATGGGCGCTGTTGGGAAGTTTCGTCCACGTAATGGATGCATCTTTGAAGGTTTAGCTGAAACTTTTGACAAACACTGCAGGTGACCGTAGTTCTCGGGACTGATTGACGCCGGGATATATTAACTTAAAAAATAAATGTCGTGTACAGCTCAGCCACAGAGTTTAAAACCGTAGCATCATCCTCATCCTCATCCTCGTTGGTCAGCAGTCAAAAACTCAGCTGTTCAGACCCTTCATTCCCTTTCCTTGTTGTAACCTCAGTTCTGATTTCTTCTCAGCAATGGATGCTTGGTGAGTATGTGTCACGATCGCCTGCATCGGAATGTTCACCGGAACTGTCGTTGGATGGTTGTGACAGCTCCTTCCGGGAATGGAACGCTCACTCACGCGGCTTTGTGACTAAGTAATTATGGTAGTAGGTAGTGCCCTTCGTATGTTTGATAGGAACAGGAGATACTCGGCAGCATAACAGTGCAGTGTCTCTTATGGTAGGTTGCCTCACGACGACTTGACATTGACTGCTCCCTGTGGATTGCCAGAGCCGGGGTTGCAAGCGGGACAATCCAGTGTACGCTCGTGGCCGATGAGCGAGGAGAAGCGGCATGGGGGGGGGGGGGGGGGGGGGGGGGGGGGGGGGGGAGGGGGGGGGAGGGGGGGGGGGGGGGGGGGGGGGGGATATCACTTAAATGGCACAGAAGATGAGGGATGAAAATATGTCAAGAATACTTTATAGATCGCCATCAGTGAGTTAACAAAAATTTTGAAAATCATATATACAATTCAAAAGAAAATGAGCAATTCTGTGTATTGAAAGGATCTTGAATCCATATTGTGATCCAGATTTACTCCACGGATTGATCCGACTCATCACTTCTACTCTACAGTTAATGACTAAAGACAGAGTAATATTGAGATGTCTCTGCCTGCCCATGCCTTCATCTCAATACTCCTTCCGTGCACTGTCAGGAGACTGTTGAAGTAATAATGACTAGAAGAGACTCAAGTTAGTAAAAGGCCTCTGCCAAGATTGAACACATTTTCTGCATCTACCTTTATGTCCGTTTATGAGTAAAAAAAAAACAACATCACCTATTTATCGCAGCATGTCATTGCTGCTACAGGCCGAAAGAATTTCTTTCTAGGGATCTTTCTGGGAGAGAAACTTAAAAGAGAAATTAGTATTCTACCGAGCCGAAGAGACAAACAATTATAAAGCAAAACACGACACGTTTCGACTTTCTTGATCTTCTACAGACAAAGACTAAGAACAATCAAGACAATGAATAAGAGGAACGAACACTCGCTCATCTCTCGCAAAATGGGTTTGTGAGAGGACACAGAAAACCAGGTATCATATCACTGAACAGTTTTACCATTCTATCAAAATATACCACTTTCTAGACAGTTATGTTACACCACTTTCTAGATAGCTATGTTACAACACTTTCTAGATAGTTACGTTGCACCATTTTCTAGATAGTTCTGTTACACCACTTTCTAAATGGTGAAGTTACACCACTTTCTAAATGGTGAAGTTACACCACTTTCTAAATG
>CM031605.1:57894746-57909397 GCA_018398815.1 Conus ventricosus
TAATAAGAAGTTGTATTTTGGATGGAACATTTGTCAATGGATAGACATTACGACGCTTGTCCAGTAGGCACGGTACGTTTTCGTTATAATCTCTGTTACAAATATGAACAGTTTTATCATCTATTCTTTAAATTGCCAGGGGCTAGGTTCTAATACAAAAAAGAAGAGATGTCTTTCAACACCTTAGACAAAACATTCACTGCAAAAATGGACAATGAAGTAAGATCAGATTGGGGCTTTGAATGTGCATTTTCGTCAAATAGTTCTAGATCAAGAGGATAGCCATCTTGTTGAATAATAATGTTGAATTTAATATCCTGAACACGTAAAAGATACCCATGGCAATTAATATACGTCTTGCCTTAAAAACAGTGGATCTGGACATTCTGTTGGTTAATATATATGGACCCAAGAGAGACAATCCCGACTTCTTTTGATGAAATTATGAAACAAATTGATGAGATGGCTATTGCTAACATCATAGTAGTCGGGGACTGAAATTTGGTAATAAATCCCAACTTAGAGCATTGCAACTACAAAGCAGTAAACAATCCGAAAGCACAGGAAACAGTACTTGAGATGGTGAATGATCTCGATCTTGTAGACATTTGAGAGAAATTCAACCTGGAAGTTCTGAGATACATGTGGAGAAGGTCAACCCCTTTAACAGGAAACTATTTTTTTTCTTTTAACTGACAGTCTTATTAGAAAGATAAAGGACGCAGCTATCTTTATGGCTATAAAAGTGACCATTTTCTAATAACCGTCACTTCACCTTTAAAGTGGAAAATAAATGAAAAACGTTTAGAAATTTAATTCAGCTTTATTGAGGGACTAACATTATGTAGAACCAATGAAACAAACAATTGAAGATATAAAAGTCCAGCATACAGTATCCCTATACTCACGGAAAAACATAAACAAGATTCCGATGGAAGAAATTCAGTTTACAATAAGTGATCAGCATTTTCAGATGTTTTCATTATGGAAATAAGGGCAAAAACTGTAACTATCGGCATAAAGAAATAAGAAAAAAAGAAAGAGGAGAACTAAGGAAAAAGAAGAAAAGATGGATTCAGAAATACAAACACTTGAAACGATGTAATGATGTACGCTTGTTTACAGACGTGTCAATTCGAGTGTGCATTTTTGCCTGTAGTGCGTTTTTTTTCTTCTTTAAAAAATGTATTGTAGTGCTTTGACTCTTTTGAAGAATCTGTAAAGTCAGGTTTTCTTGTAGAGAACACTATAGCCACTTTTGTTTGAATAATACAATGCAAATAATTATGGGAATACCTGTTTGATGAAAGCTTGTCAGATTCATGCTCCATTGTTCATGGCTCAGTCTCACAGTACATTAATGTAATGTGCTTCTGTTTTGCTTCGTTTTTATATGTACGTTTGTAAATGAATATGTTTACATGTGTATGTGTACATAACTGTATTAAACTGAGTAAATATCGATGTACATTTTTTGTAAAATAACAAAGTGTCTGTCAACTACAATATCATTTTTTTGGGTATATCTATTACATGTTTTATTTTGCTTGCATCCTATAAAAATCAATCAGGTGTCATGCTGAAAACATATTAGAAATATGTGATGAATTCTGGGTGTTTCAATTTTTTCATAAAAACACTGCTGTCTTATTAAACATGTGTTCTTTACATAGATGTTTTCCATTATGTGAAACAAAATCTTCCATGAAAACAAACATTCGAAATGTAAAGGTAACATCAACATTCAGACAGTGATGCTTCTATTCTAGAATATTAGCTAAGCGTGGTAAATTAAGCAGTGTGATTCCTTTACAGGTCTCTGCGATTCACAAACCCAAGATGATGCCAATGTGGGGATTGAAGAGATGGGCTAAGACGATCAAAGTCGCGCTATGATAATCTCAAACACAACAGGCCTTCGATGAAAAGCACAAAGCGTGGAAGAAAGAAAACTAACATGGGAGACAAAGCTATTACTTGCTGTTCCACCTTATCATTAGCGTTTATTTTTGGAAAACTGGAAAACAGCAATACAGAGAGACAAATTTAGCTGTTAACACGGTCAAACAAACATACCTTACGCTCCCTCACCCTTCCTCCCCACTCTTCTCATCACCACTCCCCCACCCCCCACTCTCACCCCACCCCACAAGCTCTCATCTACGTTGTCGAAGACATTGTATAACCACATTTGATAGAACAAAGTGAAAATTGAAACAAACAAAAACGAACGTTTTATGGACAACTTGATATGAGTTATGTTTTCGACATAATCTTTGTTATTTTTGAGATCATCGAAGAAATGCTTTTGCTTTTGCTTCATTTTTTAAAATCTGCCTCTTTTTTCCTTCTGAAATAGCATTCTAAAAGATTCAGACTTTGACATGACTTTGATCATCAATAAATTATGTTTTAAAAAAGTGAACACTGAAAGCAGACTGCCGCGTTACTGAAAATGACTCAAAATACAAATGTTCACTAGCAAACAAGATGTAAAGTGACACAAATTTAAACAGACTGTGCAAACACATGTGAAACTTCAAAACAAAGTGTTTATCAGACGTGACAAGTTGCAAACAAACATGAACATGAAACAAAAGACACTACTTCCCTTTTGGCTGACTGTTTTGTTCACGTTTGTGTGTTATTGCTAACTCCTCAGCAACAAGGTTTGTTCGTCGTTCTGGTCTTAAGGTGTTGTCCTTGTCCATTAGACTTCAGACGTTCCAGACTCCACACGAAGCATCTTGAGTTTGTCTTTCTGAACTTTTTGACTGCTAGTGAAAAAAAGTCCGTCCGCTGCAGTAAACTGACCGGCCGGTAAAGGGCCAATTCTAAAGGAATTTAAAGCAAATCTGCCGGTTGACATGGACAAACAAATCAAAAGACAAAACACGACGCGTTTCGACCTCTTAGGTCTTCTTCAGGCAAGATAGATAAAATTCAGGATAATTAACACGAGGAACGAGCGATAACTTATCTTCTCAAATTCGCGCAAGATTGGCGTTAAATCCAGCAATGCATTTATTTTCTGCCCCCCCCCCCCCACCCACCCTCCCTCCCAAGGTGATTAGAGCATTCCTTAAAGGGCTGCCCAGTCACCCGCGCATTGATCGACAACGAGCAACCCACTTGGCTGAAGGCCGCCTACGTACGAAACCCAATCACAAGTTTAGAGTCAGAGGTTATCAAACCTTCAAGATGGACAGAGAAGGAAGACCGAAAGGAGGAGTGCAGATACTCGTCAAGAACAGTATTCCAGCCTCAGAATTTACAGTGGACACAAATCAGGAAGCTGAAATCCACGGAATCAAGATTACAGTGGACAAGACTGTCATCACCATCTTCAATGTGTACTGCCCACAAGACAAAGAGCTGTCTCTACAGAAAATGGACATACCATCAGAGAACTGCATAGTAGTAGGTGACTTTAACAGCCACTCAACCTGTTGGGGTTACAATGATAATGACCGAAGAGGAGACGAAGTGGAGACTGGCAGATAGAGAGCAACCTGTTTCTGCTGAACGATCCAGAAGACCCACCAACCTTCTTCTCTCGCCGATGGCTCACTACGACCACCCCAGATCTTGCCTTTGCCACTGACGACCTTGCCTAAAAAAACAGCAGGAAGGTACAGAACCAGTTGGCAGGCAGCGACCACAGACCAGTACTACTGGCCATCAATTTGCAGTACACATCAAGCAATGCCAAGTCCTTTCCCAGATGGAACTACAAGAAGGTGGATTGGGAGATGTTCGCGGGCCTCTCTGACGAGTACTGTAAGACCATCAAAGTGGACGATTACAACATCAACAGAGCCACCAAACACTTCAACCAAGCCATCCTGAAAGCAGCCTCAGAGGCAATTCCACGTGGCGCTCGAAAGAACTACAGGCCATATTGGACAGAAGAACTGCAGGAGCTTGAAGATGAAGTGACAAGGACTAGAGAGGAGGTGGAAAACAACCCATCACAAGAAAACAACATCTCTCTCAAAGCCTGCACTCCCAAATACAGAAAGGCCTACATCCAAGCTGCAAGAACAAGCTGGATGGAGAAAACAGAAAAGTTGAACCTTGACAGAGATGGCAACAAACTTTGGAAACTGACCAAAGCCATGAATAATGAAGAGACAAGGTCAGTGCCTGTCACGCTCCAAAAAGATCAGGAGATTGTGGCAGGGAGAGAGGCAGCGAACTGCTTCATAGACAGCTATGAGCAGACCACAACATCTCTGTGACAGAGGACAGAAAACAACAAGTCCATGATAAAATAAAGAATCACCAGGATGACCAAGACCAACCTGATTATATGGACAGGCCTTTCAAACTGAAAGAACTAGAAGAAGCCGCAAAATCTTTACAGGACAAAAAATCTCCAGGTCCTGACAAAGTCACCAACGAGATGCTCAAACACCTCGGCACCAAAGCAAAGACCAAATTCCTTGCTCTCTTCAACAACAGCTGGAAGACGGGCATGTTCCACAAAGCTGGCGAGAAGCTGATATGGTGCCCATACATAAGAAGGGCAAAGACAGAGTTAGGGCTGACAGCTATCGCCCCATCAGCCTCATCAGCTGCGTGGGCAAGCTCCTAGAGCGTATGATCAATTCGAGGCTAGTTTGGCACCTGGAGAAGAACATCATCATTCCAGAGCAGGCAGGCTTCCGCCAACATCATTCCACTGAGGATCAAGTGACCTACATAGCCCAGAAGATCGAGGATGGCTTCCAGGACAAACAGCATACTCTGGCGGTGTGGATAGACATGGAAAAGGCGTACGACAAAGTCTGGAAGGATGGCCTCCGGAGAACACTCCAGAAGAGTGGTGTGACTGGCTGTATGTACCAATGGATCTCGCAGTACCTGAAAAATAGGAAGGCCCGAGTCCATGTCAATGGAGCATACAGTCGGAAGAAGACACCGAGAGAAGGATTCCCTCAAGGAGGTGTCCTCAGCCCAACCCTATTCCTTGTCTTTGTCAACGACATCGTCAGATATGTGCCACGCATAGTCCAAGGAGCCATCTATGCAGACGATCTTGTCCTATGGTGCTCGGAAGAGCACCTCACAACTGCCAACTAACAGGCTACAGCAGGCGCTGAATGTTCTTGAAAGCTGGACGAAACAGTGGCTGGTAACAATTAATGCCAAGAAGACCACTTACACTGTTTTCAGCCTCTCACCCAAAGAACAGAAGGCCAACCTGAGCATCAATGGACAAACTCTGCTTGCGGAAAATAACCTACGTACCTGGGAGTCACCTTTGACAAACGCATGACGTGGAAGAAGCAAGCAGAGAAAACAGAATTAAGAGCAAAAGCACGCCTTGCCCTCATGAAGAAGCTGACAGGAACAACATGGGGCGCAGACAACACAACCCTCAGGAGACTGTACACTAGTAGAGTCAGGCCAGTGCTGGAGTATGGCATGACTGCATGGGGCACTGCAGCCAAATCCAATTTTGAAAGGATCAGCAAGATTCAGAATTAAGCTGCCCGTATCATCACAGGAGCCATGAAGTCTACACCAATCCAGGAGCTTGAAACCAACCTTCACAGAGCTCCAGCCCCTTGAGGACCGCAGAGACGCCAAACTCCTGACCTAGGCTGCCAAGTTCAAGAGGCTGAAAGGCCACCCCATGAAAGACAGACTGTCCCAGCCAACAAAAGGGCGGCTGAAGAGAGGGAGCTTCGTACACCAGAGCAGGATCCTAGAACGGCAACATCAAGATATCCTTGACCATGACCCAAAGTGATACCCCGGTGTCTTGCCGTCCCTCCCTGGAGCGAAGGAATCCCTCCCCTCATCCAGTGCAGCATCCCTGATGTTGGCCCAAAAGATTCCCAAAGCGGCCCTGAAAGAAAGTCCCTCACCCTTGAACATCTCCATACCCAGTTCCCCAAAGAGTCCTGGACTCATGTCTACACCGACGGCTCTGCAGCAGATGCCATTCGAAATGAGGGGCAGGAGGCTATGTCCAATATCCAGGAGGCAGAGAAGAAAAGATCTGCCTCGCTACCGGGCCTGGACTCCACAAATTACAGAGCTGAAACAGAAGCCCTGAAAACAGCAGCAGCCCACATCGAGGTCAGCCCCTACGCCAGCCACAATGTTGTCTTCCTGACCGACGCCCTGTCCATCTTGCAGGCCCTTCAGTCCAATAGAGACCCAGAGCTCAACGATCTGTCCTCATCTCTCGCCTCCCTCTGCACAAGTCACACAGTCACCCTGCAGTGATTCCCTCCCACTGCAATGTGCTCGGCAATGAGACTGCTGACTCCTTAGCAAAGGAGGGCACTACAAAGGAGCAGATGGACATATCTACCAGATACACCGAATCCAGGACCATCATCAAGGCCAAGCTGCAGAACAAGTGGAAGCAGCAGTATCCACGCTACAACAGAGCAGAACCGTACTACCTGCTGACTCGACGAGAGCAGGTAGTCATCTTCAGGCTCAGGACAGGCCACAACCGCCTGAAACACCACCTATTTTCTAAACTCCGCATCGGCAACACAGAGCAGTGCCCCTGCAGAACAGGCAGCCAGACAACAGAACATCTGCTGCAGTCCTGCCCGCTCCACCAAGCGCTTCGAGAGAAAACCTGGCCCGACCCAATACCAGTGGCCCGGAAGCTCTACGGAGGACTGGAGGACCTGCGACGTACTGCCACCTTTGTCGAGGAGACGGGGGAATCCATCTAAAGACATGACGAACGAGACAACAACAACCCGGTCATTGATCGACAACGAGCAACCCACTTGGTTGAAGGCCGCCTACGTACGTGCAGGTCTGTGACTAGCATTACAAGTGATCGTCTTCACCTTGTATTTCGCCACGTGCCCATCGTCGAAAGACTTCTACAGGGTTGGTAGGTACTGCGCGAAATGGCCTGTGCGTGAAGATTTTTTATGTGGTAGAGCCACTGCACGGGCAGCCCCACTTTTCCATTGGGGAAAAAAAACAATCAATGACTGGTGGGTGACGATTCATTTTTTTGTTTACTTATTTATCTATTTTGTATTTATTGTTATTTCATTTTTATTTCTATAGTTATTTTTATTTCTAATTATTTACTTTTTTTTTTCATTTTTAATTTAATTAATTAATTTTCTTTATTCATTCTTTTATTATTTTTTTATTTTATTTTACTTTATTTTTATTTATCTATTTTGATAATGGTAACTTCCTTCTTTTTTTGCCCCACTAAGCATTATCATCAACCCACTATAATCACTACAATCACTAATATATCATACTACTCTACAAAACAAGCTACAACCCCCCTCCCCCTTTTTTCCCATAATTCCCTCCCGGGTGGACTCGTTTCCGTCCGGCGGGCATTTTACCGGTGTACCGAACATGACATGAAAAGCTAAGTGGTTTTTTTTGGTTCTGTTTCTTGTACTAAATGTTTTCTCTTTTTGCCTGAAGAAACCCCAAAGTACAAATGTACGTAAATGAATGCTAGGTCCGAAGCAAGTAAATCATTTACCCTTTTATGACAACATAAACGTAAACGTAAATGCCCACTTATATTTGGGAGAAAAATAAAAGAGTTTGTCTGCCTTTTTAAGCAGAAATTTTACTTCATGGTCTGTAATCTTTCCGTATTCTGTTATATTCTTAAAAACGTTTTTTTCAAAAAGTTTGATTATGCAAATTTTCCATCGACCTCGACATAGGACTGCGTTTATTTTTCAAGCATATTCTTCAGAGGATATACAGATACTGTACATGATTGAGGAACTATTCGAAATCCTTTTGGTAATCGTCTATGTTCGTCTATATTGATGTTGTAATATTGAAGAAATCACACATTCAGTATCTTTCATTTCTTGTCCAATTTAATTCATTAGCTTTAGCCTTCGCCTTCGTTTATTTTCAGTGAATGTAATTGACTTCCATATGTTTTTTCGTTTAATGTCTAATCCTCAAATTAAAGGAATAAAAGGGGTTTAAGAAGTTCTAAAACATGTTAATACCGACTTTACCACAAAAATATATCATCAACATATTTTGCTTATCTAAAATATAATGAACAGAATTTCTTAATATCATTGCATACACTCTTTAACTTCAAACGAAATTGTCTGTTCTGACGCAAGTGACTACTATTGTAAACGTCAATATCAAGGTGAGAGAATAATTGTCCTTGTCAACTTTCTGAATTCACATCCACCCTCCACTCAAAAAAAAAAAAAAAAGAAATAAAGAAAAAAAAGCACCCTTTAAACCTACACAGATCTTTGCAATGTCAGTCTAGCATCAATTGGGGAGGGAAACACACGCAGCATGTCATTTTCAGACATCTCATCGAATGCCTGCATACCATCAACTACTGGTAGGGCGATGGGATGATTTCACACTTGCGTTGGTCCAGTGCATCGTAAGTTGTTGGAAGAGCGTTTCACGTAGAGCAGTCAATTAAAAGGCGAGACTGGATTTCGTTGACAGTGGACGAAATAACAGACGCTTGTGCTAAATGTTTGACAGGCAATCTATCATTGGAATTTAGTCGGGTAAAATCGGTTTCTTAAATTGTTACCAGCATGTTGCTTTATTCCTTTATTTTGTAATTTACAGTTAATAGAAGTTTTACTTAAGAAGATTATATTTTCTCTTCAAACGATCACTTCTGTAAGTGGATGATGACCTGTTCTATATTTGTTTTTGTTTTCCATCAGAAGTTCCATGGTAAATTAACATTGTGTCCAGTGCTTACATGTTGATTCAAAGCTACTGCTGCCTGTTTAAGTCGTGAGTTAACCTTACATATCTCATTTTAGAGCTAAGAACTATGTCCTTTAAACGCATATCATAACAGGTTTCAAAACAGAGTGACAGAGGGCGGAAAATGAAGCAAACTTTAGAAAGAGAGGGGGATAGTTACCGCCAAGGACATAGACAAACAAAGTACAGGACAAGACACAATGCATTTCGACCTCTTGGGGATTCTTCAGATATTCCATGAAGAAAAAAACCGTTAGGGGCCGTTATAGCTGTTACAAACGGCAATAACGGTAAACTAAAACATCGGGCATCATTCGTGACCCATAATGAACATACCTACAATTTTCAGAAAGATCAGCCACGTACTTTCTGAGATATTCCATAAAAAGAAAAACCGTTATGGTAAACTACAATGTCGGGCATGATTCGTGACCCATAATAAACATACCTACAAATTTTCAGAAAGATCGATCAAGTACTTTTTGAGACATTCCATAAAAAAGAAAAACAATTATAGGCCGTTACAGCCGTTAGTAATGGCTACAACGGTAAACTAAAACGTCAGGCATCATCCGTCGCCCATAATGAACATAGCAACAAATTTTCAGAAACATCGGCCAAGTACATTCTGAGATATTCCATAAAGAAGGAAAAACCGTTATAGGCCGTTATAGCCGTTAGTAACGGCTATAACGGTAAACTAAAACATCGGCATCATCCTTGACCCATAGTGAACATACCTGCTAATTTTCCCATAGATTGGCCAAGTACTTGCTGAGATTTTCCATAAAGAAGAAAAACCGTTACAAGCCGTTACAGCCGTTAGTAACGGCTACAGCGGTAAACTAAAACATCGGGCATTATTCGTGACCCATAATGAACATACCTACAAAGTTTTAGAAAGATCGGCCGAGTACTTTCTGAGATATTCCATAAAGAAGAAAAACGGTTACAGGCCATTACAGCCGTTAGTAACGGCTATAGCGAGGTAAAGTAAAACATCGGGCATCATCCGTGACCCATAATGAACATACCTGCTAATTTTCCCAAAGATCAGCCAAGTACGTTATCAGATATTCCATAAAGAAGAAAAACCGTTACAAGCCGTTGCAGCCATTAGTAACGGCTATAACGGTAAACTAAAACATCGGGCATAATTCGTAACCAATAATTAACATACCTACAAATTTTCCCAAAGATCGGCTAAGTACTTTCTGAGATATTCCATAAAGGCGATAAACCTTTACAGGCCGTTACAGCCGTTTGTTACGGCTATAACGAGGTAAACTAAAACATCGGGCATCATCCGTGACCCATAATGAACATAACCTGCTAATTTTTCAAAAGATTGGCCAGTACTTTCTCAGATATTCCATGAAGAAGAAAAACAGTTACAAGCCGTTACAAGCCATTGGTAACAGCTACAGCGGTAAACTAAAACATCGGGCATCATCCGTGACACATAATGAACATACCAACAAATTTTCAGAAAGATCGGCCAAGTACGTTTTGAGATATTCCATAAAGAATAAAAACCGTGTGGCCCATAGTGCCTCCTGACAGACTCTGTCGAACGCCTTCTTGAAATCTATGGAGACGTGATGAGCTCTCTCTTGTGCTGGAATATTTTTTTGCAATGTATATATCGTCAAAATCTGTTCATTGCGTTGGGAGAATCCAACCTGTTCTTCAGCAGTGATGGTATCTGTTTTGCGGCTACAGTCTATTCTGAATTATTTGAGCATCACTGTGATGGCGTGGCTGATCCAGCGTATAATGCGGCAGTTCTGGCATTGTCAGAGATTGCCTTTCTCGGGAAGGGTGATGATGAGCAATGGAGTCCATGACGTGGGTTTCTCTCGGTGTGTCAGATTCCGCTGTAGATGGCAGTTAGGATATTAGTTCTTGTAACGTCATGCTTCGAGAGTTCTGCAAGGATGCTGTTGAGACCTGCAGCATTTCCACATTTAAAGGATTTCATTGCAGCTATGACTTCTTCAGGGAGTATCAGAAAGTCATCATCACTTGATGACTCCTGTGTTATTAGTACACTTGGATCACTTTGCTTTGTTTATTGTGTTCTGAACACCTTTTAATGATGTCCTCTTTCCGTCTGAAACAATTGTTATCTTGGTCCTAAATGGTGCTGACGTTTTTATTTTGAAAGCTTTCTTTGTGTTGTTGTTCTTGTATAGCTTTTTCATGTCCGCACACTGTTGCTCGTTCCAAGTGTTCTGAGTATTTCTCATTGTTTCACTGATTCCCTGGCTGATAACTCTGTATTTGTCATTGTTTCACTGATTCTCTTGCTCATAGCTCTGTATTTCTCATGTTTCATTGATTCCTTGCTGACAGCTCTGTATTTTTCATTGTTTCACTGATTCTCTTGCTGATAACGCTGTATTTCTTATTGTTTCACTGATTCTCTTGCCGATAGCTCTGTATTTCTCATTGTTTCACTGATTCTTTTGCCGATAGCACTGTATGTTTACGCCACTATAGTCTTTCTGGCAGAAATAAAAAGGACTTTTAGAAGCAGCTCAAGCTGATCATTTTGTAAATCAAAATGAAGTCCGTCGCGCATTTCATGTTTTAATGAACAAACTATAAAAACAGTGGACTCCTGTTTCATGCCACAAATCATGACTGACACGACATTGCAACATATTAATGGAGTAACATGTTACATTGTAGAGACTTCCTGTGACTTCTGTTATTACTTCCTATGCCCCATGTGTAAGAAATGTCCCTATATTTGTGAGGGTCGTTATTTCCTTAAATGGTAATTTTTCTGAGAAGCACCACACACACACACACACACACACACACACACACACACACACACACACACACACACACACACACACACACACACACACACACACACACACACACGCATGCACGCACGCGCACACACAAAAACACACTCATATATATGTGCATATATGTATATGTATATCCTTATCTATATCTATCCATCGAAACAAAACATCCTGATGCGCTCTCCTCAGCCAAAACAGCGATTATTTGCTGGTGATTCTGCATATTAACTCCCTCTCTCCTGCCCATTCAGTAAGTGAGAAAAAAAACTTCAGAGCTAGATCACTTACATACAGAGAACTCTGATTTTTCTACACTCTTTTGAACTCTTTCTAGCTCATTTAAGATACTGTATTGACGCAAATACGCAAAGCAGTGTCAGATCATTCCAATGAACAATGACAATGTATTTCAATATTCTGTTTCTATCTTCTGCGTGGCCCTCGAAATTTAGGCTGTTCAACGCTGTGTTCGGATGTGGTTGTGTGTCTGCTTTACCTAATTAAAGTAGTCTGTAAAATGCCGCATGACTACAGTGTACTTAGTTTCAAAACGGAGTGACTGAGGGCAAAAAATAAAAGCAACATTTAGAGAGAGAGGGGGTTAGTTACTACCAAGGACATAGACAACAAAGAACTGGACAAAACGTATGTGTCTTTCCTGTACTTCGTTTGTCTATGTCGTTGACGCTAACTAACCCCGTCGCGTCTCTTTCTAAATAAAGTGTACATGTTATTTGATTTTCTTATGAAAACTCATTTTTTTTCTGATAATTTCATGCTATTAAAGCCTGTTCTGTTCCGCCACAGAGAGCTAATGTATGTCTTTCCGATGTATTATTTCTCATTTGCACAGGCTGTATTTCTTTCAATGCCGAATTGCTTTTGTTTCTGTAAAAAATGCTTATTTTGTGGTAAGAATGGAAACCGTTAATCTTTACAAAATGATTCAAAATGGAGTGACTGATGGCGGCGAACGAAGCAGAATTTAAAAAATAGAGTTTGTTTCTTACCGCCAGTGACATTGACAAACAAAGCACATGACAAGACATGATGCATTTCAACCACTTGGGTCTTCTTCAGGCGAAAAAATAAATCACATTTAACATTTGGGACAGTACAAACAAGGAACGAAAAACGAAAAAAAGAACGAAAAATGACTCATCTGTTGTCCATGTGGTGGGGAGAATAGCCGGTAGGCGGAAATGACATGGGGGATTAGGGGAGAGGAAAAAGGGGGGGGGGGGGGGGGGTTGTGTTGGGGGGGTGTGTGTGTGTGATATGATAGGGTTGTGTGTCTAGTTTTTTGGGGATGGTGTGATATGTTTGTGACGGTAATGGTGGATTGATAATAATTGTGGAGGAAAAAAAAAAAAAAAAAAGGGGGGGGGGGGGAACTGAGGAGAAAAAAAAAGGAGTTTAGGTGAATAAAATAAATGATTTCGTTGGGTGATGAAAGAGGTAGTGGTAGTTATGCATGGGTAGTTTTTGAAGGTGTGTGGGTAATGTTATGGAGGGAAGGGGATGGAAGATAAATGGGTGATAAGGTATGATCGGGGTGGGGGGGGGGGGGGTTGAGGTGGGAAGAAAAAAAAAGCGGGGGAATGGGGGGGGGAAAGGAGGGTAATGTGTTTGTGTGGGGGGGGGGGGGGGGGGGGAGGGAAGGGGGGCAAGAGAAGGAGAGTCATATCTTTAATCCATATGGGGGTGGAGGGTGGGGGAGGGAGGTTCATATAAATGGTGTTGTTTAAAAGGTGAACAAAGCTGTGGGATGATGTTCATTGCAACAGGTGAAATAATTGTGTTGGCATAAATATGCTGATGTTTGTTGAGAGAAGGTAGCAGTGATCAATGAAAAACAGAGTATCATGTGTTGCACACACACACACGCACACAACACACACACACACACACACACACACACACACACACACACACACACACACACACACACACACACACACACACACACACACACACACACACACAACACACACACACACACACACAAAGTGGGGGATGGGGGACCCCATATAACATTGTTCTGGGTGAGTTAAGATCATGTGATCATAGTGAGACTAAACTGTGGAGGAATTTTCACACACATATTTACTCACAAATACACTCATTACACACACACACACTCAACCACACTTAAAAAAAAAATTATTATCATCAATCAGTCACTGATAGGTGATGATCATATGAAATCAATGGTAGTGTTGGAAGAAGTTCTTCTCCGTTCCCTTAGGCAAGAATGGTGGAGGTACTGGCAAGGGTTTCTGTATGGTGAAGGCTCTCCAGTGGTCAATAGAGTTTTGCACTCATCGGTGTGTTGGCAGGCCAGGATTGTTCTTTTGGGGTTGTTGGGACTGTTCCACCGTCATTGGGGCTTCATACTGCACTATATGGAAATGAAGAAGCCAACTAACTGACAAAGGAAGGAGGACAGCAGCCCCAACTGTAAAAGGTGGTCTCCTTGGAATAAATCTAAAATATGTCCAAGGAGACAAATAGGAAGATGACTTGAGCAGCACCCAGACTTCAACAAGAGGGATGCATACTACCGGATGCCCCGATCAGACCAAGTGAACATTGTTGGACTGAAGATAAGGGTCCCCTGACCTCAACATCACAGGTCCACTATACTCCACACCTGTGAGTCTTTCAAATTATCAATGCAGTGCAGCCCAAGGGGAACAGCGGAGCATTCCCAGCAAGGCCCAAAGTGGAAACCTGGCCTGCCAACTCACCAATGAGTGCAAAAAACCCTACTGACCACTGGAGGGTCTTCACCATACAGCAACCTCTGTCAGTACCTCCAGGATGCCTACCGAAGTAAACGAAGAAGAAGACCACCATTGTGATACTGAGAACTGGGCACTCCAGACTGTGACATCACATCTCTGCAATACTCCACCCTGGCGGGTCTTTAATTTATCCATGCAGCCCCCAATGACGGTGGAACAGTCCCAACAACACCAAAAGAACAATCCTGGCCTGCCAACACACCGATGAGTGCAAAACTCTATTGACCACTGGAGAGCCTTCACCATACAGAAGCCTTGCCAGTACCTCACCCTTCTTCCTAAGGGG
>CM031605.1:57910397-57925397 GCA_018398815.1 Conus ventricosus
GGAATGAGTCTTTTCTAAGGGGGCATGTCATGAGACATACCGTTGTCAAGCACAGTACATTGATAATCGTTACAAATTGACAGTTATCATCTATTCTTAAATTGCCAGTGCTAGGTTCTAATAAAAAAAGAAGATGTCTTTCAAACCTTGACAAAACATTTCACTGTGTCACGACCGACCTGGAGGTCTGCCTGACAGACGGTCTAGAGGGAGTGAAGGGAGTGACTGACCGCACACGCTCCGCAAGAGACACACAAGAAGATTACAATACATTACCATTATTCACACCAACACACACATAGTCACAATATGATTTCAACACACACAACATACATTGTCACAATTAGCATTTCAACACACACAACATACACATAGTCACAAACAAGCATTTCAACGCACACAACATACCCATAATTATAAATAAGCATTTCCAACACACATTCCTTTTTGTGCTTCATGTTGTTCCCTCACCCCTGTCTCTCCAAAGTCCACTGGGAGTACCGTGTCGAATCGGGTGCCCCAAACAGGGACTGTTCTTGAATAAAGTCTTTCAACGCCGACACCCTTAGCACACACACACACCCAAATGCCACGACACAGAGCTAACCACACTGGTCACATGGGCTGTAGGAAGTCCGAGGACAGTGTAGAACACATCCCGTCGGACGAGGCGTAGTCGTTGAAGGTCCCGGACAGGGGGTAGGATCATCCAGCGAAGACCGCGCGCTCCTCACACACTGCGGCCCCAAGAGCGCAAGCCTCGGGTGAAGCCCCCGGGAGGAGAGAAAAGGGAAGGAACTGGAAGGAAAGAAGGGTACTAGAACCCCGCCGTCAGTACGGTTTGAAATATGCTGCTAAATCCTAACAGCCACTCGCATGAAGGGCGAGGGGAGGTGTTTGCTGAATACATTAGTAGCACCAGCTTAACACAGACCTGAGCATAAAACAGTAAACAAACCAAATGAGGAATGTTCGCTAAAGGTTTTCTCACACGAGCAGGCAAGAGGTTACATTAAATTAACAGGCTAAAAAAACGAATAGCAATTTATATCTTCATCCTTCCCTCACTCACGTTCAACATTTTCCTTTCTTAGGAATTGAACTTGAAGAGTACAGCAACCATTACTTTACAACTGTCATAACATTTACAAATAATCATAATTTAATGGCACGATTATCCCCACATTTTATAGTAACATTTCAAAATAACACAATTCTCCAACCACGCTTCCAAACGACTAATCGTGCGTACGCACGCTCGCAAACACAAAACACTCGTTCCCTTGCACACACAAACAGACGGTGGCCGAAGAATACGAGACCGGCGATTGTGACAGGGGCGGACGAGTGAGACCAAGCAAGTCCCAACCCTAAATCACCAGGTTCTCCCTTATCCCCACCGACCACCGCATCACCAGATGCATTGAAAGGAGAGAGAATTTTGGATTTAATTTTGAATGGCCAGGTTAAAGATCGAATTAACCAGAGAAAAGTGGTCTCAAACAATATTTCTTTTATAATTTTGAAACCAAAAGGAAATTGCGCAAAAGAGAAAAGATAGCCGCTAACAACAACAACAACAAAAAAAACAAACGACGAAATAACTGATGCTTACCAGCTACCCGTGGGTGACCCAAGAAAGTGGTGGGTCGAGCGACTCTCTGCCCTCTGTCCAGTCGAGAGGACCAGCCGAGCAGATGCGGAGAACGAAGACGTCCCTCCCCTACAGGCCGACTGCAGGAATGAAGGTACCGACCGTACCTTCGGCGATGTGGTAGAGAACCAGAACCGGAGCGGGCGCTCCCAGGACATCTTCCGCTCGAGTAAAGAGAAAACCTGCCTAACCGATGGCAGCCAACATGCACCCCTACGTCACAGAGTGAGAATACCTCAAGCTAAGAGGAATGCTGCATGTGCGGCAGGTAAAAAGACAGGTGAGAGGCCAATAGAGACAGCCAGTTCAAGAGAAAGGTACCAGCCACCCGTGAACCTGCAGGATGAATTGCACGGACAGTGAAATTAGAGAGAGAGAGAGAGAAAGTAAACCTAACCTGAGCTGAACGACATTAAGTGCAAACACATCACAAGCCACATTAAGGGACTGATACACGACAACAACAACAACAATAAATAAATGAATAATTCTACCACCCTAGATGGGCCAATCGTCATAGGCCTCGTGACACACTGCAAAAATGGACAATGAAGTAAGATCAGAGTGGGGCTTTGAATGTGTATTTTCGTCAAATAATTCTAGATCAAGAGGAGTAGCCATCTTGTTGAATAATAATTTTGAATTTAATATCCTGAAAACTGTAAAAGATACCCATGGCAATTATATACGTCTTGCCTTAAAACAGTGGATCTGGACATTCTGTTTGGTTAATATATATGGACCCAAGAGAGACAATCCCGACTTCTTTGATGAAATTATGAAACAAATTGATGAGATGGCTATTGCTAAACATCATAGTAGGTGGGGACTGAAATTTGGTAATAAATCCCAACTTAGATCATTGCAACTACAAAGCAGTAAACAATCCGAAAGCAACAGGAAACAGTACTTGAGATGGTAATGATTTCGATCTTGTAGACATTTTGAGAGAATTCAACCTGGAAGTTCTGAGATACATGTGGAGAAGGTCAACCCCTTTACAGCAAACTATTTTTTTTTCTTTTAACTGACAGTCTATTAGAAAGATAAAGGACGCAGATATCTTTATGGCTATAAAAGTGACCATTTTCTAATAACCGTTCACTTCAACTTAAAGTGGAAAATAAATGAAAAACGTTTAGAAATTTAATTCAGCTTTATTGAGGGACTAACATTATGTAGAACCAATGAAACAAACAATTGAAGATATAAAATTTCAGCATACAGTATCCCTATACTCACGGAAAAACATAAACAAGATTCCGATGGAAGAAATTCAGTTTCACAATAAGTGATCAGCTATTTCAGAAGTTTTTCATTATGGAAATAAGGGGCAAAAACTGTAACTATCGGCATAAAGAAATAAAGAAAAAAGAAAAGAGGAGAGCTACAGGAAAAAGAAGAAAAGCTGGATTCAGAAATACAAACACTTGAAACGAATGTAATGATGTACGCTTGTTTACAGACGTGTCATTTCGAGTGTGCATTTTTGCCTGTAGTGCGTTTTTTTTCCCTTTAAAAATGTATTGTAGTGCTTTGACTCTTTTGAAAAATATGTAGAGTCAGGTTTTCTTGTAGAGAACACTATAGCCACTTTTTGTTAGAATAATCAATGCAAATATGGGAACATCTGTTTAGATGAAAGCTTGTCAGATTCATGCTCCATTGTTCATGGCTCAGTCTCACTGTACATTAATGTAATGTGTTTCTGTTTTGCTTCGTTTTGTATGTACGTTTGTAAATGAAATATTTTACATGTGTATGTGTACATAACTGTATTAAACTGAGTAAATATCGATGTACATTTTTTGTAAAATAACAAAGTGTCTGTCAACTAGCAATATCATTTTTTTGGTATATCTATTACATGTTTTATTTTGCTTGCATCCTATAAAAATCAATCAGGTGTCATGCTGAAAACGTATGAAAAATGTGTCATGAATTCTGGGTGTTTCAATTTTCTTTCATAAAAAACACTGCTGTCTTATTAAACAGGTGTTCTTTACATAGTTGTTTTCCCATTATGTAAACAAAATCTTCCCTGAAAAGAATTTCGAAATTTAAAGGTAAGATCAACATTCAGACAGTGATACTTCATTCTAGAATATTAGCTAAGCGTGGTAAAGAAAGCAGTGTGATTACTTTACACGTCTCTGCGATTTACAAACCCAAGATGATGCCAATGTGGGGATGAAAGAGATGGATAAGACGATCAAAGTCGCGCTATGATAATCTCAAACACAACAGGCCTTCGATGAAAAGCACAAAGTGTGGAAGAAAGGAAACTAACGCGGGAGACTGAAAGTTATTACTTGCTGTTCGCCCTTATCATTAGCGTTTATTTTTGGGAAAACTGGAAACAGCCATACCCAGAGACAAATTGTGGCTGTTAACACGGTCAGACAACAGACCTCCCGCTCCCACACCCTTCCTCGCGAGTCATCTCATCGGCCACCCCCCCCCCACCCCCCACTCTCACCCCACCCCACAAGCTCTCATCTACGTTGTCGAAGATATTGTATACCACATTTGATAGAACAAAGTGAAAAGTTGAAACAAACAAAAACGAACGTTTTATGGACAACTTGACATGAGTTTGTTTTCGACATAATCTTAGTTATTTTTTTAGATCATCAGAAGAAATGTTTTTGCTTTTGCTTCATTTTTAAAAAATCTGCCTCTTTTTTCCTTCTGAAATAACATTCTAAAAGATTCTGACCTTGGACATGACTTTTGATCATCAATAGATTATGTTTTAAAAAAAGTGAACACTGAAACAAGACTGCTGCGTTACTGAAAATGACTCAAAATACAAATGTACACAGCAAACAAGATGTAAAGTGACACAAATTTAAACAGACTGTACAAAACACATGTGAAACTTCAAAACAAAGTGTTTATCAGACATGACAAATTGCAAACAAACATGAATATGAAACAAAAAAACAGTACTTCCCTTTTGGATGACTGTTTTGTTCACGTTTGTTTGTTATTGCTAACCTCCTCAGCAACAAGGTTTGTTCGTCGTTCTGGTCTTAAGGTGTTGTCCTTGTCCATCAGACTTCAGGCGTTCCAGACTCCACACGAAGCATCTTGAGTTTGTCTTTCTGAACTTTTTGACTGCTAGTGAAAAAAGTCCGTCCGCTGCAGTAAACTGACCGGCCGTAAAGGGTCAATTCTAAGGGAATTTAAAGTAAATCTGCCGGTTGATATGGACAAACAAATCAAAAGACAAAAAACGACGCGTTTCGGCCTCTTAGGTCTTCATAAGGCAAGATAGATAAAATTCAGGATAATGAAACGAGGAACGAGCAATAACTTATCTTCTACAAATTCTGCGCAAGATGGGCGTTAAATCAAGCAATGTATTTATTTTTCTGCCCCCCCCCCCCCCCCCCCCGCTCCCTCCCATAGGGTATTAGAGCATTCCTTAAAGGCTGCCCAGTCACCCGGGCATTGATCGACAACGAGCAACCCACTTGGCTGAAGGCCGCCTACGTACGTGCAGGTCTGTGACTGCACTACCAGTCATTGTCATCACTTCTATGTCGCCATGTGCCCATCGCCGAAAGACTTTGCAGGGTTGGTAGGTACTGCGCGAAATAGCCTGTGCGTGAAGATTTTTTATGTGGTAGAGCCCTGCACGGGGGCAGTCCCACTTTTCCAGTCGGGAAAAAAAATCAATGACTGGTGGGTGACGATTTATTTATTTACATAGTGATTTTTTATTTCTAATTATTTACTTTTATTTTCATTTTTATTTTATTTACTTATTTATTTTTTAATTTATTTATTTATTTTCATTTTTTATTTTACTATATTTTTTTATTCATGTATTTTGATAATGATAACTTCCTTCCTTTTTTGCCCCACTAAGCACTATTATCAACCCACTAGCACTATAATGACTACAATCACTAATATATCATACTACTCTACAAAACAAGCTACAACCCCCCCCCCTTTCCCCCCCCCCCACAATCCCCTTCTGGGTGGACTTGTTTCCTTCCGGCGGGCATTTTACCGGTGTACCGAACATGACATGAAAGCTAAGTGTTTTTGGTTTTTTTTTTTGTTCTGTTTCTTGTCCTAAATGTTTTCTGTTTTTGCCTGAAGAAGACCCAAGAGTCGAAATGCATTGTGTCTTGTCCTGTACTTTCTCTATGTCCTTGGTGGTAAACTAACCCCTTCCCTTCCTAAATTTTGCTTCATTTTCCGCCCTCTGTCACTCTGTTTTGAAACCTGTTATGATATGCGTTTAAAGGACAGAGTTCTTAGCTCTAAAATGAGATATGTAAGGTTAACTCACGACTTAAACAGGCAGCAGTAGCTTTGAATCAATATGTAATCACTGGACACCATGTTAATTTACCGTGGAACGTCTGATGAAAAACAAAAACAAATATAGCACAGGTCATCATCGACTTATAGAAGTGGTCGTTTCAAGAGAAAATATAATCTTCTTAAGTAAAAGTCTATTAACTGTAAAAATATCAAAATAAAGGAACAAAGCAAGATGCCGGTTACAATTTAGGAACCGATTCACCCGACTAAATCCAATGATAGATTGCCTGTCAAACATTTAGCTCAAGCGTCTCTTATTTTGTCCACTGTGAACGTAATCCAGTCTCGTCTTTTGATTGATTGCTTTACGTCAAACGTTCTTCCAACAACGTACGATGCACTGGACCACGACAAGTGTGAAGTCATTCCCATCGTCCTACCAGTAGTTGACTGTACGCAGGCATTTGATGAGATGTCTGAAAATGACATGCTGCATGTGTTAAATAATTTAGGTTTGGTTCCCTCCACAATTGATGCCTAGATTGACATTGCAAAGAGCTGGGTAGGCTTAAAGGGAGGTTTTTTTTTGGTGAGTGAATTCAGAAACTTGACAAGGACAATTATTCTCTCACCTTGATTTGACGTTTAAAATAGTAGTCACTTGCATCAGAATAGACAATTTCATTAGAAGTTAAAGAGTGTATGCAATGATATTAAGAAATTCTGTTCATTGTATTTTAGATAAGCATAATATGTAGATGATATATATTTTGTGGTAAAGTTGGTATCAACAGTGTTAACATTTCTAAACCCTTTTTATTCCCTTAATTTGATGATTAGACATTAAACAACAAAGCAGATGGAAAGTTAATTACGTTCACTGAAAACAAACGGAGGCGAAGGCTAAGGCTATGAATTAAATTGGACAAGAAATGAAAGATACTGAATGTGTGATTTATTCAATATCACAACATCAATATAGACGAATATAGACGATTACCAAAAAGGATTTCGAATAGTTTCCTCAATCATGCTGTATATCCTCTGAAGAATATGCTTGAAAAATAAACGCAGTCCTATGTCGGGTCGATGGAAAAATTTGCACAAGCAAACTTTTTGAAAAAAAAAGTTTTAAGGACATAACAGAATACGGAAAGATTACAGACCATGAAGTAAAATTTCTGTTTAAAAAGGGCAGACAAACTCTTTTATTTTTCTCTGAGATATAAGTGGGCATTTACGGTTATGTTGTCATAAAAGGGTAAATGATTTACTTGCTTCGGACCTAGCATTCATTTACGTACATTTGTGTAAAACAAAACAAAAAGAAACACAAACAATGAAATAAATCCACGCAAGACTGCACCATTCCAGCAACTTACAGAGCAGCTTGGTGTTGCAAAGACTGCAAGAAATATTCAATTATAAACAAAGCTTGCTCTTATGTCTTAGATTGTTTACAATTTTATAATTGAATATTTCTTGCAGTCATTGCAACACCAAGCTGCTCTGTAAGTTGCTGGAATGGTGCTCGGTACTTACCCTTGAAATTTATTAGTTTATTGTAATTTAGTCCCTTGCGGATTCATTCCAAGAACTGGTCCTCAGCACTTGTGTCTTTAGAGGTTATCTTTTCATATTTTCTACTTTGCACAAGAAAATGTAGCTTGTTTTGCTCTTTCATTATTTTCTTTTGCTTCTTAGGTGGCACCTTTGGTTGTGTTTTTTGAAAACTCAACAAACATACTACGCTATTGCACACCACCCTTTTTCTGGGATAGCATTCTTGTTAAAACCGAAAAGGCAGAGGAATCAAATTACCACTTTCCGCGGTCACTGAGGAGAAACAATCAGGTTTCGAAATATCGGTATCTGACCAGGAGTTATATGTTAATGCTGAGCAAATTAAATATTTGTTAATGTTAATGCTAATTTGTTATATGTTAATGCTGTACAAATTAAATATTAAATTAAATAATTTGTTCAGGAGTTATATGTTAGTGAGTTTCCTCCCATTGGAGATTGTCTCCCCCTTGGAGACCATAAGCTTGCTGAAGGCTCATTTTGAGAAACATTTATTATTCCCCATTCACCCACTCAAGCACATACTGTTAGTTAGGCAGAATTATCTACCACTGCAGATATGAATGCTTATCGCCCCCTATTTCTTCAATCTAAGACATAAGAGCAAGCTTTGTTTATAATTGAATATTTCTTGCAGTCATTGCAACGCCAAGCTGCTCTGTAAGTTGCTGGAATGGTGCACGGTACTTATCCTTGGAATGTATTAGTTATTATATATATATTATATATATATTATATATATTATATATATATAATATATATATATATATATATCAATGTAGTTGCATCTATCTAACAGCCTCATGCGCTTTTCATCAGTCAAAACAGCCATATTTGCTGGTGATTGTGCATACTAACCCCCTTCTCTTCTGTCCCTTCAATAAGTGAGAAAAGAAAGAAAAAAAACTAGTTAGCAGAGCTAGATCACTTACAGAGAACTCCAACTGATTATTCGACACTCCTTCGAACTCTTTCTAGCTCATTTAAGATAATGTGTTTACACAAATACGCAAAGTAGTGTCTATTCGTTTCAATGAACAATGACAATTTATTACAATATACTATTTTCTGCGTGGTCCCGCGAAATTTAGGCTGCTCAACGCTGTGTTCGGATTTTCGTTGTATGTCTGTTTTAACCAATAAAGTAGTCTTTAAATGCCGCATGACTAAAGTGTACTTGTTATTTTATTTTCTGATGTAACTCATTTTTCTGGTAATTTCATGCTATTAAAGCCTGTTCTGTTCCACCACAGATATATAATGTATGTCTTTCTGATGTATAATTTCTCATTTGCACAAGCTGTATATAGATAATATATGTCTTTCCAATGTAGAATTTCTCATTTGCACAAGCTGTATTTCTTTCAATGCCGAATTACTTTTGTTTCTGTAGAAATGTTTATTTGTAGTAAGAATAGAAACCGTTAATTTTTACAAAATGAGACATATGTTACAAAAAGACGTCGCCACATACCAAGATCTCCAGAGAAGTAATTAAAAGTTTGTTACTATGTGCATTGTTTTAATAAAGGATGCAGTCTACATCTTAAATTTTTCGAATATCAACATTTCTGTCGAAAAAAGAAAAGAATTATAGCAAGAAAAAATCTATAAAAAAGATCAGTTTTCTTGTTGAACTATATATGTTTTAGGTCGTCATGATAATGTTGATGCCAAAGAACAGAGGAACATCAACACCTATGCTATTATTATTATATGGTGGGAAAAAAGAGAGTAAATTTTAGGACATGAAACACTACTTACGAAATCTGCCTACAAGTATGTGTGTGAATGCTTGCGTGCGCACCCGAATGTATGTGTGTGTGTGTGTGTGTGTGTGTGTGTGTGTGTGTGTGTGTGTGTGTGTGTGTGTGTGTGTGTGTTGTGTGTGTGTGTGTGTGTGTGTGTGTGTGTGTGTGTGTGTGTGTGTGTGTGTGTGTGTGTGTATTGTGTGTGTGTGTGTGTGTGTGTGTGTGTGTGTGTGTGTGTGTGTGTGTGTGTGTGTAACAGGATGAACCTCCAGAATAAATGTGTGCATAGACTTTAAGAAAAGAAGTAGATCAGAATCTGCGACGTGAAGCATTTAATAATGATAATGAACATTCGGGACTCAGTGATCCAGAATGATACTACACCATTGCACACCCATGTGGCAACAGCTGCATCTAATGCTTCGCTTCATGATGGCTGTGTCAAAGTTGTTTTCAGTGAGATGGAGTTTTTGCCCTGGAACAATCCTGACAACATAGTAAGTGCTGAAGTAGAAAGCATTTTTTACAGAATAAAACACAATATGCTGGTATTCCTATTTCTGATTGGTGGACCAGGCAACATCCTCAACATGGCGGTGTTCTACAAACAAGGCCTGAAGGATCGTGTCAACCTGTGTCTCTTTGCTTTGTCTTTCGCTGACGAAATGTACTTGATCACATCAATGTGTCTCCAAGGTGAACAGCTGCACTTGCAATTCCATACGACAGAAAGATTCGGACCAATGATGACTTTCTTAATGAACAACCATTTGATGGGATTAGTAGGATTTGGTTACGTTTCTCAAGTTCTTTCTGCTATCATTGCCGTTGAGAGATGCCTCTGCGTCCTCAGTCCACTTAAAGTTCAAGCCATTCTTCGTACCAGAACAATGGCTCTGGTCATTTTTGTCATAAATGTGCTGGTGGTTGGGTTGTTTTTTATAGTGGCATTCCGATACCGCATAGGCTGTGTGTATGATCCAATGTCCGGTGTTGTTGTGAAGACATTTGTTGCTGGTGACGTTTACAAAACCCACCAACAGTTTTTTCGATCACCTGAATGGCTCTGTGTTTGGTCTTGGTTTGCCTGGGTTAGTAATGACTGTCGTGGTGGTGACAACGTTAGTTACCACTGTGAAGCTACGTCAGATTGTGACATGGAGAGCAGGAACATCCTCCTCCATCTCTCCCCGTGAAGTGGCCCTCACCAAGATGCTGGTTGGTACTTCCATCCTGTTCATTGTCTGTGTCTTCCCCATTGCTGCAGCTAGAATCACCTGGTTCTTTTTCCCAGAAATGAATGCTGGTCGACGTAACCAAAACTTCTACCAGACCAGTTTGTGGATCGGTGAAATGTTCGTTCATATCAACTCCAGTTTCAACATTTTGTCTACTACGTTATGGGATCTCGCTATAGGGAGACATTCAGAGCGATGTTCACACATATGAGGTCTGAAAAAGCATTGATGAGATTTCAAATAGAAACTCTTTTCCTTTTTTTTTCTTATGGATTTTCAAAATTCATTTAAAACTTCGTGAACATACGTAACAAGATTATGTTTGAAAAACACAAGTGATTTTCGGCTTCTGAGCGTACTGCATCCTTTGAAATAATGAACTGACACTGAATCTTTGAATTACTGGGCCGTCAAAGAAAGAAAGATAAAAAGGTAAACAATGAAAATAATGATATCAGAAAATAAAAAGAACGTATTGATTAAAGGCAAAGGATGTTAGAGTCTGTGGTACAGACCTTATCCTTTTTGGTCCAGTCAGCATCGACTAGACTGAAAGATGCCGATCTTATAGTATATGAGCTGGTGTATGGACTGCTGAGCGGGCCGCTGTACAAGCAGATGTACGAGCTGTGTGCCATCTGACTTCTGTCTGGACTCCAGGACGGGTGTATGGACCATTCAGCTCTTCATGCTTACGGTCAGGAGGATGTGAGACATTCAAGCAGGAAGTACTGAGGTAACAACGGTTAAGGGAAGTTTTGGTTACTTATCAACAGGTGAAAGCTTATCCCAGCTGAAATTTTTGTGATTTAGCGTTGACTTTTGATTGTTCTAAATTATTTGAACTAGACAATACGGCTGGATTGATTACTCTTGGGCATTATTAAAACAGGCAACGTTTGAGAGAGCAGTGTTTAGACAATATATTAACTATGTATATCACTTCATGGTCGGAATTCTTGATTGATATATAATTCACTGTGCACCTGAGGTGGGTTGAAAAGTAAAGAATTTTTTTCTTCGTGGAAAGACGGTTGTAGCAGTGTTGGGGTGGCGAACTTGCTGAGAATCTAGCTACCAGCGATGTGAAATATACTGTATGAATCAATGGTAAAATTGTATTGGATTTGTGATTGCCGACGGCTTTCGCGGGGAGCTTTTTTCGCTCGTTATTTTTGCATCGAGTTGGTTCGTTCTCATGTCATGTTTCTTTGCTTTTTTCCTGTTTTCTGAGACAGGAACTTAAAAATATATTAACATGAATTATACATTATTTTTTTTCTTAAGAAAACATGAGTATAATTCTGGGTACGAGAGAATGTTTTTGCTAAGAACAACTCATTCCAATCTGTGTTTATTTTGGGCCCTTCAGGACCTGATCTCTTGAGTAAACTAAGCGTTTGGAAGAAGAGTAATTGCTGAAAAAAATACTCGCTTAGGGACCGCAAGGTAAATCATAATATATTTATGCTTCAAACTACAATTTTGTGTCATTTGTAGTCTCTGTCTCATTTTTCTTGCGTCATTCTCTCTCTCTCTCTCTCTCTCTCTCTCTCTCTCTCTCTCTCTCTCTCTCTCTCTCTCCTCCTCCCCTCTCTGTTGTGTCCAACTCTAGTCCAGTCGCAAATATTTTTTGTCCTAAATACTACATGCAGTCCTCTTATACAAACTGTACATGTTTTATGTCTTCAAGCACGATTTAAGTTGTTAAAAAAATGTTCTTATATTTATATAAAGCATTCAAGCTACGAGATCAGTTATAAACATGAAATGAACAATATTGTTCATTCTGATCCAATTTGTAGTTATCATTTCTGTTGCTGTTGTATTTTGTATTCATGTACCCTTCATAAGGAACCAGGCCTTATAGGTATAAATCATCTGAATCTGAATCTCTCTCTCTCTCTTCTCTCTCTCTCTCTCTCTCTCGTCTCTGTCTCTCTCTTCTCTCTTCTCTCTCTCTCTCTCCCTCTCCTCTCTCTCCTCCCCTCTCTATCTGTGCGAATGTGTGGGTCTATGTGTGTGTGTGACTTGCTTTTCTCGCTCCTTTGTGTGTGTGTGTGTGTGTGTGTGTGTGTGTGTGTGTGTGTGTGTGTGTGTGTGTGTGTGTGTGTGTGTGTGTGTGCGCGCGCGCGCGTGCCCATTAATTTCTTATTTTGTAACATTCGTTTAAAACTGAACCTTGTATCTAATTCCTCCTTGACCTACATCCGTGAATACGAACATTGGGTGCTGCCAATGAGCGATGCCCCACCACCACACACACACACACACCACACACACACACACACACACACACACACACACACACACACACACACCACACACCCACGCACGCACGCACGCACGCACGCACGCACGCAGCACGCACGCACGCCCCACACACACACCACACACATGCGCACACTCCATGTATACATCCATACATGAAAGAAAAGTACGTACACGCAAGCATGCATGTATGTACACATACATACATGCATAGGTACATACACACATACATTCATACATACATAAGTACACACGAATGTACATATTACATATATACGTACGTACATACGTACAGTGAAACAGACTGACATGCATTACATAACATATGCATGTAAGCATTATATAGGATACATTATCAACAACACACACAACAACACACACAAACACACACACACACACACACACACAACAACACAACCAACAACACACACACACACACACAACACCCACCACAACACACACACACACACACACACACACACACAACCCACACACACACACACACAACACACACACACACAACACACACACACACACACACACACACACACACACACACAACACACACACCACACACAACACACACACACACACATCCACACACACACGCATTACACACACACATACCATGAACCGTATCACGTTTACTTACGTTTATACGCAGATACAAACATAAACACCGTTTACTCACATTTATACGCACATATAAACACATATGATAATAATAATAATGTGCGGACTTCTATAGCGCGGTTTCGCAGGTCTACGACCGCGTTCACCGCGCTTTACATGAAAACATGAAAAGGTACAACATACACGAAATACATAAGCTTATGTCACCATGAACAATAACGTAAAGCATTTAAAATGAACAAGCAAATTTGAACAATAAAATTCACACATATAAGATTTATAGCTCATTTGTAAAACGATATGTCAACAAGGACAACCCGTTCAACACACACACAACACACCCAGACACACACCCAGACACCCAGACACAGACACAGACACACAAGACACACACAACACACACACACACACACACACACAACACACACACACACACACACACACACACACACACACACACACACACACACAGAGGAGAGAAAGCAATATGACAAGAAAAAATGATTAATTACCTAATGTTTTGTTTTAAAAACAAGGACATTAATAAAGATGGGTGTTTATTTGGAATCATAATGCAATTTAAATATGTTTTTAATGCTTTTTTAAAAGATTATTTTGGCTGAACATAGTGGATAGATTTGGTGAATTCCATTGTCTAGGGGCAGTAAAGGAAAAAGAACGTTCGCCAAAAGTCCTAGTGTGAGCCCTCGAATGCACAAAGTCAGATGATCTGTAGATGAACGTAGTGGTCGGGATGGTGAGTAAATGGACAGCAGATCAGAAAAGTAAGCTGGAGAAGACTTTGAGAAGAAATCGTGGCAAAGGAGGGATGGCTTGTAACTGAATGCGTGCTTCAATTGGCAACCAGTGTAGGGTTTGTAACAAAGGTGTAACATGATCTCGTTTTTAGCAGCTGAAGTTTGCACCTTTTGTAGCTTATCTATAGATCTTTTAGGGCATCCCACTAAAAGGGCGTTGCAATAATCAAGTCTAGAGAGGCAAAGGCACAGACTAATGTTTTTGTTGCTCAAACATCATATCAATGTGGTGGTCCAAAATAAATTCACATACAGCACACGTTTTTCCTGAAGACCAAGAGACTGAGCATTAAAGGAAGCAATGCAAAGGTATTTGTTAGCTTGCCGTGTAATGGAGTGAGATAGAGGAATATGAATGAGATTTGAAGATATCATACTGAATACGCTTGCGGCGTCTCTCACAAGTATCTACAGTCGATGATGCAGCAAACACACGGCTAGCAATAACAGCAGAATGACGACTCTGAGCTGCCGTCTGAGGAGAAGACATCTTGGGGGCCGTATGGAAACTAGAGTTTTAATGGCCCTCTGTTTTCTCTTGCCTCCACGTCGAGTTCGTTTCCGTGGTAAACAGGCACCCATGCCCACCTTTTGTAATCTAAGCAACAAGGTCAAGGGTCAGGGGTGAAGGTGCAACGGCAAGGTGTTCACCGCGGTAATACACATAGGAAGGAAGAACACTGCGCTCATCTTGACGAGAGATGCCCACCTGTCCACAACCGTTTGACACTGCGTTTTTCACGTGTACAGGAAAGTTTGGAGGGAAA
>CM031605.1:57927897-57950397 GCA_018398815.1 Conus ventricosus
ATATTTTGCTTAAATCCCACTGAAAAGAGACTTAAACCCCAAAAATATTTCGCTTAAAACCCACTGAAAAGAGACTTAAAACCCAAAAATATCTGGCTTAAAACCCACTGAAAGAGACAAATGCAAGAAGTGTAGTGTACCTTTCGGCTTCGAGATTTTTTTCGAAACACTTAGCAATACGAGACGGATCTACAGAGAGCAGGAAGTGTAATTACGGGGAGGCAAGAGACTTAAAGGTTTATGATGTGATTAGAAGAAACAAACTGTAGAAACGACAGAGACATCATCTGCCTCTTATTCTTCCACAGAAATGGTTATTTTGGGTAACCATTAATATCCACAGAGGAATTCAAGGTCAGAACCAAAATGTTAAGATCGCAATATGTCCAAAGAAGGTTAAGATACCTTGAGTATCTCAACCAATATTCAAACTTCAGGCTCTAGACTAGACTGACTGAATCGCTGGTGCTTTTAGGATTTGATAAACACGTTATTGTGGACAATGTCCTTTACTTCATTGTACTATTTGCAAAGTATTATATATATTCATGCAAACTGAATGGAACCCATCCACGAACAACTGTATTTTCGAAGAAACTAGAGTGGCGATACAAAATTGAAAAACACAATGCCTTTCTTATCTCTAAATATTCAGACTTTTGTGTAAAATGGATGATATATAAACCATTAATAAAGGGTTTTAAATGTATTTTACTGTTGTATGATTTATCCGATTGCGATTTGCCACAGTCCTAAGTTGAATTTTGAACAGTCTTTTGCGTGCCAATGTTATCTATATTGTTGATGTATTCGAGGCCTCTTTAAGATGTTTCTCTAGACAGAACATTGAATGAAAACGCCATTGATAACATCCATCCACCACTCTCTCTCTCTCTCTCTCTCTCTCTCTCTCTCTCTCTCTCTCTCTCTCTCTCTCTCTCTCTCTCTCTCTTACCTCTGGCTGTTAAAACAATTATTTCTCGACTTTGGATGGACAATGCCCTTTTGTGTTTTCCTTTTTCTGTTTGTGTTTCATGTTATTAAATGCAAATTAAAAAAAGTTAAAAAAAATTCAAACTTCAGGCTCCAATTTACTCATCGTAGAAACTGTATTTCTTGAACAGCCAAGTCGGGTGATTGATGCTAATGACATATACATTAATTTTAGAGACATTTTCCAGACTTACTGACTTATGATTCTATTATCAAATAATAATCAGGCACTAAGAAAAACCAGCTCAGCTTAACACCCAAAGCACGCAGCTGATTTCCCAGAAGAGGGTGCTTTTTCCGTCAGTGATGACTGAGGCTGGGCCTATCTCCTCTGCCACCCAGAATTTGTCTAAGAAACTGATATTTTGAAAAAAAATATTTAGCGCTTATTTCAAACCACACTAGATGTTCAATTGGGATGGTTTGGTCTAGAACACAGCAAAGACACACACACACACACACACACACACACACACACACACACACACACACACACACACACAACACACACAACTACACACACCACACACACACACACACACACACACACACACACACAACACACACACACACACACACACACACACACACAGCTCTTTATATGCAATGTATATTTTTCAGACCAGCGAGAGCGAGCAGCAGCATAACCACAACTAGATCAACATATGTTATGTCACTCCTGAAAAAGTAGCGTTGTATTTTATTACTGGTTGTACTGTAATTATTATCATCATTCATTTCTATCATATTTAGTATATTCTTAGCAAAGAAATTACAGATTACACCAACGGGGATTTGACTGTGTGTTGTTTGTGTGTTTGTTTTAGCAATTAAAGAAGAAACGACGAGACAGATTTTAAAGAAACGGCCAACATAGAAACATCTGAGGCCAAAGACTAGCGGATCTTAAGTTGGCAGGGATCGGTTGAAATGGCGGATTCTCAAAGTTATCACGAATAGACACTAAACATAAACATTGTGAAATTACTGTAACAAAATGATAACTATCATCGAAAAACTATAAAGTCATAGACAAAAGCAATAGTCCTCCAAAGGGAAGAACACAGTATAGAAAATCACAATGCCACTCTTCTAATTTTTCGGCCACGTGGCCTTTTTCAAGAGAAAAGATCAAAAACAATGCATCTACGTGATGTCCATTTTTGGCAACTGGTCAGAGGAAAGAATTGACGTCATAAATACATTACGCAAGTCCTGACATCATAATATGTGATGTCATCAACAAGAGAGAAAAAAAGGGGGGGGGGGGGGAGGGGAGGGGCAAGTGTGTGTGTGTGTGTGTGTGTGTGTGTGTGTGTGTGTGTGTGTGTGTGGTGTGTGTGTGGTGTGTGTGTGTGTGTGTGTGTGTGTGTGTGTGGTGTGTGTGGTGTGTGTGTGTGTGTTGTGTGTGTGTGTGTGTGTGTGTGTGTGTGTGTGTGTGTGTGTTTACGCGCGCGCGCGTGTGTGTGTGCTGCGTGCGCGCGTGCGTACATGGCATACAAGAACTCTCATCTGAAAAAAAAATTCTGCAAATCATCAATGTTGTTCATAGGTAAATCTGGATAGGATTGTTACAAATTTGTCTAACATTACATCCAGTTGGCATCTTTGTATCTAATGTCCTTGTAGAAGTGTAGTGTACCTTTCGGCTCCGAGTATTTTTTTTTTTTTGAAACACTTAGCAATACGAGACGGATCTTAAGAGAGCAGGAAGTGTAATTACTGGGAGGCAAGAGACTAAAAGGCTTATAATGAGATTAGGAAAAGAAGCTGTAGAAACGACAGGGGCATCATGTGTCTCTTATTCTTTCACAGAAATTGTTATTTTGGGTAACCATTATCATCCACACAGGAATTCAAGGTGAGAACCAACAATGTTAAAGATCGCTATACGTCAAAAAAAAGTCACCAGATACTTGAGTATCTAAACCAATATTCAAATACTTCAGGCTCCAATTATATTCATGTAGATAAACTGGTTCCTAGGGCAGCCAAGTCGGTGATGATGCCAATGAGATAACATAAATTTTAGAGACATTTTCCAGACTACTGGACTTATGATCTATTATCTAAGATAATAATAGACATAAGGAATACTAGCCAGCTAACCCGAAGCACGCAACTGATTTCCAGAGAGGGTGTTTTTTCCGTCAGTGATGTACTTGAGCTGGCTTACTCCTTGTCACCTACGAATTGGTCTAAGAAACTGACATTTGGAAAAAAAAATTTTAGCGCTTATTTTAAACCACACTGGATGTTCATTTGGGATGGTTTGGTCTAGAACACAGCAAAGACTTATACCAACAGAAAACTGTGTCTATAAATGCAGACTGGTTACTCCTTTTTTGTAACTACGTAATAGGACATAAAGACGGTTCGTCTTGTTTTCCTGAGTTGTGATTCTGACCGTGCCTTTTGGGATGACGTATTACAATTGCCAACAAAAATGCACGCCTTTGTGATTTTTTTCTTATGGATGTGTACTTTTGTTTGGCTCACGGGAGAGTCAAACGAACGCGTTTGCGGAATTCTACGTGCACAGGACAATCAAAGCACAGGCTTACACTGAGCTGAGAGCACTAGTTTCTCTGTTTTAAGAAACCATGCGCAAAAAGTGAGGAAGATAGAAGGCAGCCTTGACGAACTTCAACTGATGTATGGAACCACTCTCCAGTAGTACCCTGAAATTAGTACCGCACAAGTCGCTTTGGAGTACGGTTGTTGGGTGGTACTGATGAACTCTCTTGTGCTGGAAATGTTGTTTTTTTCAATGTGTATGTAGTTAAAATCTGTTCATTGCCTTGGGAGAATCCAACCTGTTCTTCAGCAGTGATGGTATCTGTTTTGCGGCTATAGTCTATTCTGAATGATTTTGAGCATCACTGTGATGGCGTGGCTGATCAAGCGTTATAATGCGACATTTCTGGCATTGTCAGAGATTGCCTTTCTCGGGAAGGGTGATGACTAGCGATGGAGTCCATGACGTGGGTCTCTCTCCGTGTGCCAGATTCCGTTGTAGATGGCAGTTAGGATATTAGTTCTTGTGTCGCCATGTTTTGAGAGTTCTGCAAGGATGCTGTTTAAACCTGCAGCTTTTCCACATCTTAAGGATTTCATTGCAGATATGACTTCTTCAGGGAGTATGAGAAAGTCATCATCACTTGATGAATCCTGTGTTATTAGTAAACGTGGATCCACTTTGCTTTGTTTATTGTAGAGTTCAGAGCAATGCTCCGTTCACCTTTCAATGATGTCCTCTTTCCGTGTGAGACAGTTGTTATCTTGGTCCTTAATGGTGCTGACGCCGCTATTTTTTGAAAGCTTTCTTTGTGTTGTTCTTGTATAGCTTTTTATGTCCGCACACGGTTGTTCGATACAGGTTTTCTAAGTATTTCTCATTGTTTCACAGATTCTCTTGCTAATAGCTCTGTATTTCTCATTGTTTCACTGATTCTCTTGCTGATAGCTCTGTATTTCTTATTTTTTCACTGATTTTCTTGCCGATAGCACTGTAATTTTACGCCTCAGTCTTGTTGGTCGATGGTAATTTCCTCCTAATCGTACAAAACGCCAAGACCTTGCAGGTATTGTGAAAAAATTTTAAAAAGAGACTGAGAGAACAAAATTGGAAAACAACAACAACGACATCCACAACGACGACAATAACAATACCACTATCGTCTTTCTAACAGAAATAAAAGGACGTTTAGAAACAGCTCAAGCTGATCTTTTTGTAAATCAAATAAAGTGCATCGCACATTTCATGAACAAACCATAAAAACAGCAGACTCCTGTTTCATGCCACAAATCATGACTGGCACGAAGTTGCAACACACCTGAAAATATGTCACGGCATACATTTAATGCCTTAAAAAGTGGAGTAACATGTTACATTGTAGAGACTTCCTGTGACTCCTGTGTATTACTTCCTATGCCCAGGTGTAAGAAATGTCCTTATATTTGGGAGGGTCGTTATTTCCTTAAATGGTAATTTTTCTGAGAAGCCACCCCACACACACACACACACACACAAAACACACACCACACACACCACACACACCACCACACCACACACACCACACACACACAACACACACACACACACACACCACACACACTACAGAGAGAACAGTTTCTGCACTCGCACACACACACACACTCATATATATGTACATATATCCTATCTAATCTCTCTATCGAAACAAAACAACTGATGCGTCTTTCTCAGCCAAAACAGCGATTATTGTGGTGATTCTGCATATACCCCTTTCTCTGCCCTTGAATAGTGAGAAAAAAAAAAACTTAGCGAGCTAGATCCTTACATACAGAGAACTCTGATTTTTCTACACTCTTTCGAACTCTTTCAGTCATTTAGATCTGTATTACGCAATACGCAAAGCAGTGTCAATTCATTCCAATGAAAAATGACAATGTTTTCAATATTCTTTTCATCTTCTACGTGGTCCGCGAGTTTAGCTGTTCACGCTGTTTCGATTTGGTTGTTGTTTTGCTTTAGCATTAATGTAGTCTTAAATCCGCATTACTACAGTGTTAATGTAGTCTTCAAATCGCATTACTAAGTAAATGTCTTTAAATGCGCATTTCTACTCTAAGTAGTCTAAGCACGCTTACTACACGTGTGTTAGGTTTCACGGAGTGCTGAGGCGATATGAAGCCATTAAAAGGGTTAGTTAATGCCGGCATACTACAGTAGACAAAGTATTGTCTTTATCCGTATTGATACGTTATGTTTGGCTAATAACCCCTCTCGTTCTAAATAAAGTGTTATCATTTTGTTTCGATGTAACTCATTTATCTGATAATTTCATGCTATTAAATCCTGTTCTGTTCCACCGCAGAGAGCTGATATATGTCTTTCCGATGTATGATTTTTTCATTTGCACAATCTGTATTTCTTTCAATGCCGAATTGTTTCTGTTCATGTAGAAACGCTTATTTGTGGTAAGATTCAAAACCGTTAATCTTTACAAAATGAGACCTATGTTACAAAATAACGTCGTCACATACTACTATCTCCAGAGAACAAATTATAAGTTCATTACCAAGTGTATTGTTTGATACGGGGGGAGGGGGGGGGGGGGGGGGGGGGGAGGGAGGAAATTATAGCAAGAAACAATCTATCGAAAAGATCAGTTTCCTTGTTGAAGCAGATATATTTTTGGTCTTCATGATAATGCTGATGCCAAGAACACAGGGACATCAACATCTATGTTATTAGTATCGTACGGTGGAAAAGGTAAATATTAAGTCATGAAACACTACGTACGAAATCTGCATACGTGTACGTGGTACGTGTATGTATGCTTACGTGCGCACTCGAATGGCGGCGCGCGGGGCGGGCGGGGTGTGTGTGTGTGTGTGTGTGTGTGAAACAGATGAAATTTCAGAATAAATGTGTGCATAGACTTTAAGGAAAGGAGCAAAGCAGAATCCGTGACGTGAAGCAATTAATAATGTAATGAACACTCGGGACTCAGTGATCCAGAATGATACTACACCATGGCACACCATGTGGCAACTGCTGCATCTAATGCTTCGCTTCATGATGGCTGTGTCAAAGTTGTTTTCAGTGAGATGGAGTTTTTACCATGGGACAATCCTGACAACATAGTAAATGCAGAAGTAGAAAGCATCTTTTACAGAATAAAACACACATGCTGTATTCCTATTTCTGATTGGTGGACCAGGCAACATCATCAACATGGCGGTGTTCTACAAACAAGGCCTCAAGGATCGTGTCAACCTGTGTCTCTTGCTTTGTCTTTCGCTGACGAAATGTACTTGATCACATCAATGTGTCTCCAAGGTGAACAGCTGCACTTGCAGTTCCATACGACAGAAAGATTCGGACCAATGAAGACTTTCTTAATAAACAACCATTTGATGGTATTAGCAGGATTTGGTTACGTTTCTCAAGTTCTTTCTGCTATCATTGCCGTGAGAGATGCCTCTGTGTCCTCAGTCCACTTAAAGTTCAAGCCATTCTTCGTACCAGAACAATGGCTCTGGTCATTATTGTCATAAATGTGCTGGTGGTTGGTCTGTTTTCTATAGTGGCATTCGATACCGCATAGGCTGTGTGTATGATCCAATGTCCGGTGTTGTTGTGAAGACATTTGTTGCTGGTGACTTTACAAATCCCACCAACAGTTTTTCGATCACTTGAATGGCTCTGTGTTTGGTCTTGGTTTGCCTGGGTTAGTGATGACAGTCGTGGTGGTGACAACAGTAATTACCACTGTTAAGCTTCGTCAGATTGTGACATGGAGAGCAGGAACATCCTCCTCCATCTCTCCACGTGAATGGCCCTCACCAAGATGCTGGTTGGTACTTCCATCCTGTTCATTGTCTGTGTCTTCCCCATTGCTGCAGCTAGAATCACCTGGTTGTTTTTCCCAGAAATGAATGCTGGTCGACGTAACCAAAACTTCTACAGACTAGTTTGTGGATCGGTCAAATGTTCGCATATGTCAACTCAGTTTCAATATTTTTGTCTACTACGTTATGGGATCTCGCTATAGGGAGACATTCAGAGCGCTGTTCACACATATGAGGTCTGACAAAATGCATTGATGAATTCAAATAGAAAGGTGTGGCCGAGGATTTGTGTTTTATTCTTACGTAACACTAGATAATTAACAGTTTCACGATTGAATTTAAGTATTGTTTTCTGCATATAATGGATTCAGATAATGTAGTTTACATGTTTTCCCTGTGGTTGCTAATCCAATAAGAAACAACTGAAACATCTCTCTCTCTTGGTCTCTGTCTCTTTCGGCTCTCTGTCTCTGTCTCTCTCTCTTGTGTATATGGGTGTGTGGTGTGTGTGTGTGTGTGTGGTGTGTGTGTGTGTTCGTTTGTTCGTTCTTCAATTTAACGTCTATTCACATAAAGTGATTTTAGACAGAGTTAGGGAAATAGCGTGTGTATGCATGCGTGCGTGCTGCGTGCGTTGTGTGTGTGTGTGTGTGTGTGTGTGTGTGTGCTGGTGCTGCTGCGTGCGTGCGTGCGTGCGTGCGTGCGTGCGTGCGTTCGTGCGTGCGTGCGTGCGTGCGTGCGTGCGTGCGCGCGTGGCGTGCGCGCGCGGTGTGTGTGTGTGTGTGTGTTGTGTGTGTGTGTGTGTGTGTGTGTGTGTGTGAAAGATGATAAGATAGATAGATAGATAGATAGAGAGAGAGAGAGAGAGAGAGAGAGAGAGAGAGAGAGAGAGAGAGAGAGAGAGAGAGAGAGAGAGTCAAGTATGCTGAAAAAAAGTCAAGTTAGACTAGTTCGTTCGGCCCGGTATATTTCTATACATCTGCGTTGCTCAGGAATGCAATCGTGCTGTGTTTCCTTTGTTACCATCATGAAATGTTCACTTTCAGACACACAAGAATTGTCATTGATGTATGACTGGCATAGTTTAGTGTAAGCCAGCGTTGGAGACTTTCTTTCTTTCTTTTTTTTTTGCTGTCCCAACCTCTGCACCACCTTCAGAGGCAGTGCACCCACACCGCTCATTCCAACAACCCGTCCACAGCCACAGCCCGGTCGACCCCGCCACAGCTCCGGCACCGGTAATCCACAGGGAGCTGTCAATGTCAAGTCGTCAAGAGGCAACCCACCGGAGGAGACACTGCACTGCTGCCGAGTCACTTCGGTGGTGTTCAGTGGCGCCTGTTCTGATCTAACATAAGCAGGACACCACCTACTAAGCCTCCTACTGACGACAATAATTGCTTATTCGCGGAGCCAGCGTGAGGGAGCTCTCCCTCCGGAGGGCGCCACCACGTCCGTCCAACGACAGTCCCCATGGGCTCGCCGATACCGGTGACCCCGACGGAACCAGACCAAGGCCACAGACGTGGAGAGGACATCGAAATTGAGGTCACCATGAGGGAAGGGCATGAAGGGTCACAGAATTTGAGACATTTTTTTAATGCTGATCGATGAGAATGAGGATGATTAAGATTATGCTACGGATTTCCATTTCGGTCTGAGACTACATGACAGGGCTGTACTCTACGCTTCCTTTCATAATATATCCCGGCGTCAACCAGGCCCGAGAGATACAGGCACCTTCAGTGTTGGTCAGGAAATTTGAACAACACTCTCGGAAACGCATCCATTAAGTGGATGAAACTCGATGGTGTGGTCCCAGTCTTCCCAACTGAGTCCGCAGCAAACTCAACTCTGGGTAGGAGCCGGTCGGGGCAGAAAAACCCACATGACTCTGATGGGATTCGAACCCAGCCGGGAGTCCGCGACGCTAACCACTTCACCACGGCGGCTGGTGCGTTGCAGACTTTCTAGCCCTAAGTCTAACCTTAGGTATACCAGGCTTCATTGACATGGGTGACTTCAGGTTCAGATGAAAGTGTGAGGTTAAAACACTGGTTACAAACTCTTTTCCGGTGTTTTTCATAAATTTCCAAAATCCACTGAAAACTGTGTGAACGTAAATAACAAGACTATTCTTTGAAAAAATTCTTTAAAAATCAGAAGTGAGTCTGGACTTCTGAGCGTACTGCATCGTTTGAAATAATAAACTGACACTGAAACGTTGAATTATTGGGCCGTCAAAGAAAGGAAGATCAAAAAGGTAAACAATGAAAATAATGAGATCAGAAAATAAAAACGAACGTATTGATTAAAGACTAAGGATGTTAGAGTCTGTGGTACAGACCTTATCCTTTTTGGTCCAGTTAGCCCCGACTAGACTGAAAGATGCCGGTCTTATAGTATATGAGCTGGTGTATGGACTGCTGAGCGTGCCGCTGTACAAGCAGATGTACGAGCTGTGTGCCATCTGACTTCTGTCTGGACTCCAGGACGGGTGTATGGACCACTCAGCTCTTCATGCTTACGGTCAGGAGGAGGTGAGGCATTCAAGCAAGAAGAACGGTTAAGGGAAGTGTTGGTTACTTATCAACAGGTGAAAGCTTGCCCCAGCTGAAATTGTTTGTGATTTGGCGTTGGTTTGTGTGTGTTCTAAATTATTTGAACTAGACAATACGGCTGGATTGATTAACCTTGGGCATTACTAAAACAGGCAACGTTTGAGAGAGCAGTGTTTAGGCAATACATTGACTATGTATATCATTAAATGGTCGGAATTCTTGATTGATTTATAATTCACTCTGCACCTGAGGCAGGTTGAAAAGTAAAGATTGTTTTTTCGTGGGAAGACGGTTGTAGCAGTGTTGCTGAGAATCTAGCTACCAGCGGTGTGAAATATACTGTATGAACTAGTGGTGAAATTGTATTGGATTTCTTATTGCCGACAGCTTTCCCGGGGAGAGTTTTTCCGCTTGTCATTTTTGCATCGAGCTGGTTCGTTCTCCAGTCATGTTTCTTTGCTTTTCCCCCTTTTTTTCTGGGACAGGAACTTAAGTATATTAACATGAGTTTTGCATTATTTTTTTTCTTCAGAAAACATGTAAATATAATTCTGGGTTCGAGAGAAGTTTCTTTTTTTTTTCTAGGCACAACACTCATTCCAATCTGTGTTATTTTGGGCCTTTCAGGAACTGATGTCTTGAGTAAACTAAGCGTTTGCAAGAAGGGTAATTCCTGAAAAAAATATTGGCCAAGGGACCGCAAGGTAAATCAATATCAATTTATGCATGAAACTACAATTTTGTGTCATTTGTACTCTCTCTTTCTCTCTCTCTCGCTCTCTCATTTTACTTGCCTCCTCTCTCTCTCTCTCCTTTTCTCTCTCTCTCTCTCTCTCTCTCTCTCTCTCTCTCTCTCTCTCTCTCTCTCTCTCTCTCTCTCTCTCTCTCTTGTGTCTGACTTTCAAGCCCATTAGCGAAAAATTCATTTGTCCTAATACTATATGCAGTCCTTTTTATACAAACTGTACATGTTAATATCTTCAAGCACTACTAAAGTTGTTAAAAATGTTCTTATTTTTATATAAAGCATTCAAGCTAAGAGAATCAGTTACAACATGAAATGAACAATATTGTTCATTCTGATCCAGGTTGTAGGTATCATTTCTGTTGCTGTAGTATTTGGTAATCATGTACCCTTCATAAGGAATCAGGCCTATACATGCATAAATCATCCCAATCTCTCTCTCTCCCTCCCTGTCTCTCTCTCTCCTCTCTCTCTCTCTCTCTCTCTCTCTCTCTCTCTCGCCCATACTCCCCCCCCCTCTCTCTCCCTCTCTTTCTGTGCGTATGTACGAGTCTATGTGTGTGTAACTTGCTTTTCTCGCTCCTTGTGTGTGTGTGTGTGTGTGTGTGTGTGTGTGTGTGTGTGTGTGTGTGTGTGTGTGTGTGTGTGTGTGTATGTGTGTGGTGGTGTGTGTGTGTGTGTGTGTGTGTGTGTGTGTGTGTGTGTGTGTGGTGTGTGGTGGTGTGTGTGTCTACCAATTAATTTCTTATTTTGTAAACATTCGTTTAAAACTGAACCTTATATCTAATTCCCCTTTGACCTTTATCCATAATGAGCTTGTCTGGATACGAACACAGGGTGCTGCCAATAAGCGATGCACACCACACACCACACACACACACACACACACACACACACCACACACAACACACCACACACACACACACACACCACACACACACACACACACACCACACACACACACACCACACACACACACACACACACACACACACACACACACACACACACCACCACCACACAAACACACACACACCACCCCACCCACCCACACCACACCACACACACACACACACACACACACCTCCAACCCCACCACCACACACCACCACACACACACACACACACCACACACACACCACACACACACACACCACACACACACACACACACACACACACACACACACACACACACACACACACACAACACCACACACACACACACACACACCACACACACACACACACACACACACAACACACACACACACACACACAACCACCACACAACACACACACACACACACACACACACACACACACACCACACCACACACACAACACACACCACACACACACACACACACAACATCCGCACGCGCGCTGGAAGTGAAAACGGAAGGAGCAAAAAGTGTGTGTGTGTGTGTGTGTGTGTGTGGGGGGGGGTGTATGTGTGTGTGTGTGTGTGTGTGTGTGTGTGTGTGTGTGTGTGTGTGTGTGTGTGTGTGTGTGTGTGGTGTGTGTGTGAAGTGGAAACATGAACAGATTTTCACTTCAGGAATAGAAACACACCACACACACACACACACACACACACACACACACACCACACACACACACACACACACACACACACACACACACACACACACACACACACACAGAGCTTTTTATATGCAATGAATATTTTTCAGACCAGCGAGAGCGAGCAGCAGCTTCACCACAACTAGATCAACTTATGTCACTCCTGAAACAGTCTTTCACCGATAAAGTAGCGTTGCGTTTTATTGATAGTTGTACTGTAATTATTATCATCATTCATTACTATTATTTTGAGTATATATTCGTCGCAAAGACGTTAAAGATCACACAAACGGGGATTTGACTTTGTGTTGTTTGTTTGTGTGTTTGTTTTAGCAATTAAAGAAGAAACGACGAGACAGATTTTAAAGTAACGGCTAACATAGAAACAACTGAGCCCAAAGACTAGCCGATCTTAAGTTGGCGCGGATTGGTTGAACATGGCGGATTCTCAAAGTTATCACGAATAGAGCTCTAAACATAAGCATTGTGAAATTACTGTAACAAAATGATAACTATCAACGGAAAACTATAAACTCAGAGAATACAAAGATTTGTGTTGGCATAATCTTTGAAAATATTTCGCTTAAAACCCACTGAAAAGAGACCAATGCAAATATAAGTGTAGTGTCCCTTTCTGCTCCGAGGTTTTTTTTTATGGAAACACTTGGCAATATGAGACGGATCTACAGTGAGCAGAAAGTGTAATTACGGGGAGGCAAGAGACTAAAGGCTTATAATGAGATTAGAAAAAAAAGCTGTAGAAACGACAGAGGCATCATCTGTCTCTTATTCGTCAACAGAAATGGTTATTTTGGGTAACCATTATCATCCACAGAGGAATTCAAGGTCAGAACCAAAATGTTAAGATCGTAATATGTCCAAAGAAAGTCAAGATACCTGAGTATCTGAACCAATATTTAAACTTCAGGCTCCAATTTACTTATGGTAGAAACTATATTTCTTGGACAGCCAAGTCGGGTGATTGATGCTAATGAGATATACATTAATTTTAGAGACATTTTCCAGACTTACTGACTTATGAATCTGTTATGAAATGATAATTAGACACTAAGGAATACCAGCTCAGCTTACCACCCAAAGCACGCAACTGATTTCCAAGAAGAGGGTGCTTTTTCCGTCAGTGATGACTGAGGCTGGGCCTATCTCCTCTGCCACCCAGAAATTGTCTAAGAAACTAATATTTAGAAAACAAATTAGTGCTTATTTTATACCACACTAGATGTTCAGTTGGGATGGTTAGGTCTAGAACACAGCATAGACTTATACCAACAGAAAACTGTGTCTATAAATGCAGACTGGTTACTCCTTGTTTTGCAACTACTGTGACTGGGACATACAAACTGTTCGCCTTGATTTCCAGAGTTGTGATACTGTCCATGCCTTTGGGATGACATTTTATAATTGCAAAGCAGAAAATGCACGCCTTGTGATTTTTTCTCTTATGGATGTGCACTTTTGTTTGGCTCACGGGAGAGTCAAACAAATGCTTTTGCGGAATTCTACGTGCACAGCACAATCAAAGCACAGGCAGACACTGAGCTGAGAGCACTAGTATCTCTGTTTAAAGAAACCATGCGCAAAAAGTGAGGAAGATAGAAGGCAGCCTTGACGAACTTCAACTGATGTATGGAACCATTCTCCAAGAGTACCCTGTGTTAATACCGCACAAGTTGCTTTGGAATACGGTTGTTGGTTGGTACTGATGAGCCTCTGTGCGATGTTAAATTACTTTACTGTGGCCCATAGTGCCTCCGACAGACTCTGTCGAACGCCTTCTTGAAATCTATGGAGACGTGATGAACTCGCTTGTGCTGGAAATGTTTTTTTCTTTTTTGCAATGTGTATGTCGTCAAAATCTGTTCATTGCCTTGTAAGAATCCAGCCTGTCCTTCTGCAATGATGGTATCTGTTTTGCGGCTATAGTCTATTCTGAATGATTTTGAGCATCACTTCAATGGCTTGGCTGATCCAGCGTACAATGCGACAATTCTGGCATTTTTCAAAGATTTCCTTTCTCGGGAAGGGTGATGACTAGCGATGGAGTTCATGACTTGGGTTTGTCTTGGTGTGCCGGATTCCGTTGTAGATGGCAGTTAGGGTATAAGTTCTTGTGTCGCCATGTTTCGAGAGTTTTGCAAGGATGCTGTTTAAACCTGCAGCTTTTCCATATTTTAAGGATTTCATTGCAGCTATGACTTCTTCAGGGAGTATCAGAAAGTCATCATCACTTGATGAATCCTGTGTTATTAGTACACTTGTCTCCACTTTGCTTTGTTTATTGTAGAGATCAGAGCAATGTTCCGTTCACCTTTCAATGATGTCCTCTTTCCGTGTGAGACAAATGTTATCTTGGTACTAAATAGTGCTGACGTTGTTATCATTTTGAAAGCGTTCTTTGTGTTGTTGTTCTGGTATAGTTTTCGATGTCGGCACACTGTTGTTTGATCCAGGTGTTCTGAGTATTTCACATTGTTTCACTAATTCTCTTGCTGGTAGCTCTGTATTTCTCAATGTTTAACTGATTCTCTTGCTGATAGCTCAGCTCTGTATGTCTCATTGTTTCACTGATTCTCTTGCTGATAGCTCTGTATTTCTCATTGTTTCACTGATTCTCTTGCTGATAGCTCTGTATTTCTCATTGTTTCACTGATTCTCTTGCTGATAGCTCTGTATTTCTCATTGTTTCACTGATTCTCTTGCTGATAGCTCTGTATTTCTCATTGTTTCACTGATTCTCTTGCTGATAGCTCTGTATTTCTCATTGTTGCACTGATTCATTTACTGATAGCTCTGTATTTCTGATTGTTTCACTGATAGCACTGTATTTTTACGCTTCAGTCTTCTGGATCGGTGGTAATTTCCTCTTAAATGCACAAAAACTCCAAGACCTTGCAGGTATTGTGAAAAATTAAAAAAAGAAAGACTGAGAGAACAAAATTGGAAAACAACAACGACAACGACGACAATAACAATACCACTATCGTCTTTCTAACAGAAATAAAAGGACGTTTAGAGACAGCTCAAGCTGATCTTTTTGTAAACAAAATAAAGTCCATCGCACATTTCATGAACAAACCATAAAAACAGCAGACTCCTGTTTCATGCCACAAATCATGACTGGCACGAAGTTGCAACATACCTGAAAATATGTCACGGCATACATTTAATGCCTTAAATAATGGAGTAACATGTTACATTGTAGAGACTTCCTCTGACTTTTGCGTATTACGTCCTATGCCCCATGTGTAAGAATGTCCCTATATTTGGGAGAGGTCGTTAATTCCTTAAATGGTTATTTTTGTTTCAGAAGTACACACACACACACACACACACACACACACACACACACACACACACACACACACACGCGCGCGCGCGCGCGCGCGCGCACGCGTGCGCGCATACACGCACGCTCTCACACACAACACACTCATATATCTGTACACACACACACACACACACACACACACACACACACACACACACACACACACACACACACACACACACATATATATATATATATATATATATATATATATATATATATATATATATATATATATATATATATATATATATATTATATATATCCTCATCTATATCTATCTATCTAACACCCTGATGTGCTCTTTCTTACCCAAAACAGCGATTATTTGCTGGTGATTCTACATATTAACCCCCGTTCTCTGCTCCTTCAGTAAGTGAGAAAAGAAAAGAAAAAACTTAGCAGAGGTAGAACATTTACATACAGAGAGCTCTGATTTTTCTACTCTCTTTCTAGCTCATTTAAGATACAGTATATACGCAAATACGCAAAGCAGTGTGAATTCATTCCACCGAACAATGACAATGTATTTCAATATTCTATTTCAATCTTCTGCGTGGTCCCGCGAAGTTTAGGCTGTTCTACGCTGTGTTCGGATGTGGTTGTGTGTCTGCTTTAGCCAATTAAAGTAGTCTTTAAATGTCGCGTGACAAAAGTGTACTTTAGTTTCAAAACGGAATGACTGAGGGCGGAAAATGAAGCAAAATTTAGAACGAGAGGGGGTCAGTTACTGCGAAGGACATAGACAAAGTCCAGGACAAATCGTATGTGTCTTTTCCTGTGCTTTGTCTATGTCCTTGGCTGTAACTAGCCCCCTCTCTTTCTAAATAAAGTGTACAGGTTATTTGATTTTCTGATGTAACTCATTTTTCTGGTAATTTCATGCTACTAAAGCCTGTTCTGTTCCACCACAGAGAGCTAATGTATGTCTTTCCGATGTATAATTCCTCATTTGCACAAGCTGTATTTCTTTCAATGCCGAATTGCTTTTGTTTCTGTAGAAATGCTTATTTGTGGTAAGAATCGAAACCGGTAATCTTTACAGAATGAGACATATGTTACAAAATGACGTCACATACAAAGGTCTCCATAGAACAAATCATAAGTTCACTACTATGTGTGTTATTTCAATAAAGGATGCAACCTACACCTTCAAGTTTTCGAATATCAACGGGAGGGGGAAGGGGGGGGGGGGGATTATAGCAAGAACATATCTGTCGAAATGATAATGTTGATGCCAAAGAACACAGGAACATTAACACCAATGTTATTATTATCATATGATGGAAGTAAGTAAATTTTAGGACATGCAACACTACGTACGAAATCTGCATACGGGTACGTGTATGAATGCTTGCGTGCGCACCCGAATGCGCGCGCGCGCGCGCACGCGCGTGTGTGTGTATGTGTGTGTGTGTGTGTGTGGGGTGTGTGTGTGTGTGTGTGTGTGTGTGTGTATGTGTGTGTGTGTGTGTGTGTGTGTGTGTGTGTGTGTGTGTGTGTGTGTGTGTGTGTGTGTGTGTGTGTGTGTGTGTGTGTGTGTGTGTGTGTGTGTGTGACAGGATGAAACTACAGAATAAATGTGTGCATAGACTTTAAGGAAAGGAGCAAAGCAGAATCTGTGACGTCAAACATTTGATAATGATGAACACTCGGGACTCAGTGATCCAGAATGATACTACACCATTGCACACCCATGTGGCAACTGCTGCATCTAATGCTTCGCTTCATGATGGCTGTGTCAAAGTTGTTTTCAGTGAGATGGAGTTTTTACCATGGGACAATCCTGACAATATAGTGAGCGTGGACGTTGAAGCCATTTCGCGCAAAGTTAAAACAAACATTCTGGGGTTCCTGTTCCTGATTGGTGGACCAGGTAACGTCATCAACATGGCGGTGTTCTATCAGCAAGGCCTCAAGGATCGTGTCAACCTGTGTCTCTTTGCTTTGTCTTTCGCTGATGAAATGTACTTGATTACATCAATGTGTCTCCAAGGTGAACAACTGCACTTGCAATTCACTACGACAGAAAGATTCGGACCAATAATGACTTTCTTAACGAACAACCACGTTGCAGGACTGGCAGGATTTGGTTACGTTTCTCAAGTTCTTTCTGCTATCATTGCCAGTGAGAGATGCATCTGTGTCCTCAATCCACTTAAAGTTCAAGCCATTCTTCGTACCAGAACAATGGCTCTGGTCATTATTGTCATAAATGTGCTGGTGGTTGGTCTGTTTTTCATAGTGGCATTCCGATACCGCATAGGCTGTGTGTATGATCCAATGTCCGGTGTTGTTGTGAAGACATTAGTTGCTGGTGAATTTTACAAAACCCACCAACAGTTTTTCGATCACTTGAATGGCTCTGTGTTTGGTCTTGGTTTGCCTGGGTTAGTGATGACTGTCGTGCTGGTGACAACATTAGTTACCACGGTGAAGCTTCGTCAGATTGTGACATGGAGAGCAGGAACATCCTCCTCCATCTCTCCCCGTGAAGTGGCCCTCACCAAGATGCTGGTTGGTACTTCCATCCTGTTCATTGTCTGTGTCTTCCCCATTGCTGCAGCTAGAATCACCTGGTTCTTTTCGCCAGAAATGAATGCTGGTCGACGTAACCAAAACTTCTATCTGACCAGTTTGTGGATCAGTGAAATGTTCGTTTACATCAACTCGAGTTTCAATATTTTTGTCTACTACGTTATGGGATCTCGCTATAGGCAGACATTCAGAGCGCTGTTTTCAGGACAAATGAGGTCTGAAAAAAACCATTGATGCATTCAAACAGAAATGTGTGGCGATGCCTTGCTTTTATTCATAAATAACATTAAAGAATTAAAAGTGCCGTGCTGCCTTTTAGGTATGGTTTTCTGAACATAATGGATTCAGATCGTGTTATTTACATGTTTCCCCTGTGGTTACTAATCCAGTAAGAAAACGACCAAAATTTTCTCTCTCTCTCTCTCTCTCTCTCTCTCTCTCTCTCTCTCTCTCTCTCTCTCTCTCTCTCTCACTGTGTGTGTGTGTGTGTGTGTGTGTGTGTGTGTGTGTGTGTGTGTGTGTGTGTGTGTGTGTGTGTGACGTATTTAGAAAATCATTCCAAGTTACATTGCTTTTTTTTCCTTTAGACCAGTAGCTTTCTATACATCCGTGTTGCTCAGGAAAGGCGATGGTGTTGTATTTCCCTTGTTACCATCAATGAAATGAAATGATCTCTTTGGGGCACACATAGATTGTCATTGAGGTATCACTGGCACAGACAAGTGGAAATCACCGTTGGGGACTTTCTAGCCCTAACTCTAACCTTAGGTATTCTAGACTTCATTGTCTTCGAGGACTTCAGGTTCAGATCAAAGTGTGGGGCTCTAAGTAGACCCGAATGTTAACACACTGGTTACAAACTCTGTTCCGTCATTTTCATGAATGTTCAAAATTCACTCAAAACTGGGTAAACGTATGAAGCATAATTATTCTTAAAAATCAGAAGTAATTTCCGCTTCTGAGCGAACTGCAGCATTTGAAACAAACAACAAAACAATGATACAAGAAAATAAAAACGAATCATGACTAGGATCATTATGATGATGATCCTGATAAAGATGTGTTTGTCATTAACGTCTTATTGTTCTGTAGTCGTTATCTGAATTTGTGATTTTGTTTTGAAATAAAGCATGATTCACTACAAGAAAGAAAACAAACAAACAAACAAACAAAAAACAACCCAAAAAACGAACATATCGATTAAGTCTAGGGACGTTACAGTCTGTGTACAATCCAGTTCTGTTTTGGTCGAGTCAGCCACGACCAGACCGAAAGATGCAAGTTCTGGTGTTTGAGTGAATGAGCTGGTTTATGGACTGCTAAGGAGGCCCTGTACAAGCAGATGTACAAGCTGTGTGTCATCTGACTTCTGTCTGGACTCCAGGACGGGTGTATGGACCACTCAGCTCTTCATGCTTACGATCAGGAGGAGGTGAGGCATTCAAGCAGGAAGTACTGAGGTAACAACGGTAAAGGGAAGTGTTGGTTACTTATCAACAGGTGAAAGTTTACCAAAGCTGTGAATTTGTGTTTTTGTCTGCGATTCGGCGTTAGCTTTGTGCGTCTTAAACCACTTTAACTAAACAATGTGAATGGATTGATAAGCCTTGAGCATTACTGATACGGACAACGTTTGAGACAGCAGTGTTCTGGCATCATATTAACTATGGACGTCACTCACTTAGTGGTCAGGATTCTTTTTATTTTTTATAATTGAGTGTGCACCTTAGGCAGGTTGACAACTAAAGTTGTTTTTTGTGTGTGGGAAGACGGGTGTAGCAATGTTGGGGTGGCGACCTTCCTGAGAATTTGGGTACGGTGAGATGTTTTGATGATAATGGAAATGTGACAGACAAATGCGGAAGCTGGCCTCTATTATTTCCACAATGCTATCTTTCGACACTTTTTCCTTGAACGTCACTTTGATTAGACACCATTCCATACATCACATTTAGTGGCTACGAAGATTAGACACCATTCCATACATCACATTTAGTGGCTACGTAAACTAGACACCATTCCATTCATCAGATTTAGTGGCTACGAAGATTAGACACCATTCCATTCATCACATTTAGTGGCTACGAAGATTCGACACCATTCCGTTCATCACATTTAGTGCCTACGTAGATTAGACACCATTCCATTCATCACATTTAGTGCCTACGTAGATTAGACACAATTCCATTCATCACATTTAGTGGCTACGAAGATTAGACACAATTCCACACATCACATTTAGTGGCTACGTAGTTTAGACACCATTCCATTCATCACATTTAGTGGCTACGTAGATTAGACAACATTCCATTCATCACATTTAGTGGGTACGTAGATTAGACACCATTCTATTCATCACATTTAGTGGCTACGTAGATTAGACACCATTCCATTCATCACATTTACTGGCTACGTAGATTAGACACCATCCCATTCATCACATTTAGTGGCTACGTAGATTGGATACCATTCCATTCATCACATTTAGTGGCTACGAAGATTGGCACCATTACATTCATTACATTTAGTGGCTACGAAGATTGGACACCATTCCATTCATGACATTTAGTGGCTACGAAGATTAGACACCATTCCATTCATCACATTTAGTGGCTACGAAGATTAGACACATTCCACACATCACATTTAGTGGCTACGAAGATTAGACACCATTCCATTCATCACATTTAGTGGCTACGAAGATTAGACACCATTCCACACATCACATTTAGTGGCTACGAAGCGCGTGTCTCCAAACTTACCCAGCTGTTACAGCAATGCCAAAAATCAGGTGAAGGGATAATGTTTGTGTACAAACATTTGGCATAACTCGACTAAAAAATCAAGCCTCGAACGTTGAAATTTTTACTGGGTAAAGTAAATGTGGCTTCCGATTACATCAGGATACCTGACTGGAACGTTCTGCAATGACAGAAAGAAACGTAAGCGTTAATTCTCCTCTTCAGATCACGAAACACAACAAACTGATGCACAGGCAAACTCTCACATGACATAAGATGGGATAGGGGGAACATTGTAAGTGGACTGGGTGGGGACTTCATATACACGTTCAAGTAAATTATCCCGGTTAAATTGTGTGCACGCATCTACTTCCTGGATAAGCACACGCATTTTTGCGGTGATTTAATCGCAACATGGCCTTTAGACTTGCATCGAAGAATGTTCAGAGATGAGTGTATATGAGAGAAATTTAAAACCAATGCGGACTCAGGTACTGCTCAAACTGTACTGACACCATAAACCAAGCAGCAATAGTAGATTGCACGACTGTGTAAAATATCATATCTATGTCAGTGGTGATGTCAGAAACACTTATTGATTCGACGGCAAATGTAGACAAAGTAAGAAAAAAGCAAGACATTCATCAGCAGTATCTTGACACATACAGCAACCTTTAAAGTGGAGACATTTTGTTCCTTGATCAAAAAGGGAACAAAGCACTAACTAATCAGTAAATGCGTACCGTGCTGCGTGGGAAAGCAAGACGGGTTGTTTCCTTCAGCAATGATAACAAATCGTTTTGGAGAGATTTTAGACAAGAAAGGAAAAAGAGATACGTAAGCCTATTTGTTCCGAAATATGAAAGAAAAGTGGTCTAATCATTTTGGAAAAAAAAGCCATGTTCAAATTTTCACAAATTAAAAGAAACGATTTCAGCTTTGACAAATTAAATTTGATTTATGATTATATGCAAACACATTCCAATGACAGCAAAGTTCTGGAAGATGTAAGTAAATGTAAAGAGAAAACAAAATGATTTGAAATTAATAACATAGTGCAAGAAATGTTACAAAGACGTGAAGATTTCTCTGTTGCATCAATGACTTCCATGATTCTGACAATCACCTAGTTCCTGAAGACAGGACAAAAACTGTAGCATGCTATCTTTTAAAACAGATACACGATTAAGCACAGACCCACAGCTATAGAGCACTTTTGTTACAAAGCTCGATGAGAAACTATTACGCAACGGGTTTGAACAAAAACGTAATATGGTTGGCTAGAAACATATAGCAAGCCAGCTGATTGCGTCTAAAGCTTCATTTACAAAAGCACATTCTATTGTAATCTTATGTTTTGTTTAAGTGCAATTGCTGTCCAAAACAAAGAAACGAACAACAACGAAAAAGACGATAAACTTCATGTTTGTAATGTACGTTTACAAGAAAGCATTTTGTTGCGTATAACATGAACTCCTGTTTGACATTCTGTTGAAGAATGATGTACAAGTCAAATTTCTGAAGCCTTTGATGTCTGTTTCTAATTTTACACTTCCCTGCAGAAGAACGAATAATTGTCAAAAAGTTTTTATTAAAGATTGTCTTATTGGCTCAGAGACAGGACTGTATACTCGGCCCTGAACTGCTT
>CM031605.1:57952897-58007897 GCA_018398815.1 Conus ventricosus
ACCAACGGGGATTTGACTTTGTTTTGTTTGTTTGTTTGCTATAAACTCGCAGATACTTAGAAGTGTGTTGGCATAATCTTAGTAAATATTTCGCTTAAAACCCACTGAAAAGAGACAAATACAAGAAGAAGTGTAGTGTACCTTTTGGCTTCGAGTTTTTTTGGTTTTTTTTTCGAAACACTTGGCAATATGAGACGGATCTACAGACAGCAGGAAGTTTAATTACTGGGAGGCAAGAGACTTAAAGGCTTGTGATGAGATTAGGAAAAAAAGCTGTAGAAACGACAGAGGCATCATCTGTCTCTTATTCTTCCACGAAAATGGTTATTTTGGGTAACCATTATCATCCACAGAGGAATTCAAGGTCAGAACCAAAATGTTACTATTGTAATGGAGAAAAGAAAGTTAGACGGGAGACCTTCAGTATCGCACCCAGTCTTCAAACTTCAGGCTCCCATTTACTCATGGTAGAAACTGTGTTCCTTGGACATCCGAGGTCAGGTGATTGATGCTATTGAGACATGTATTAACTCTAGAGACATTTTCCAGACTTACTGACTTATGATTCTGTTATGAAATGATAATAAACAGACACTAAGGAATACAGCTCAGCTTAACACCCAAAGCACGCAACTGATTTCCAAGAAGCGGGTGCTTTTTCCGTCAGTGATGACTGAGGCTGGGCCTATCTCCTCTGCCACCCAGAATTTGTCTAAGAAACTAATATTTAGAAAAAAAGAAAATATTTAGCGCTTACTTTGAACCACACTAGATGTTTATTAGGGATTGTTCGGTCTAGAACACAGCATAGACTTATACCAACAGAAACCTGAATATAAATTCAACCCAATTATACCAACAGAAAACTGAATGTAAATGCAGACTGGTTACTCCTTGTTTTGTAACTACTGTAACTATGACATACAAGCTGTTCACCTTGTTTTCCGGAGTTGTGATACTGTCCATGCCTTTTGGGATGACGTATTATAATTGCTGCACAGAAAACGTACGCCCTGTGATTTTTTTTCTTGTGGAAATGTAATTTTGTTTGGCTCACCGGAGAGTCAAACGAATGATTTTGCGGAATTTTACATGCGTAGAACAGTCAAAGCACAGATAGACACTGAGCTGAGAGCACTAGCTTCCCTATTTAAAACAAAATCGCGCACGAAAAGGGAGGAATATAGAAGGCAGCCCTGACGCACTTCAGCTGGTGTATGGAACCATTCTCCATAAGTACCCTGTATGAGCACCGCACTAGTTGCTTTGGAGTACGGTTGTTGGGTGGTGTTGATAAGCTTCTGCCCAATGTTAGGTTACTTCACTGTGGCCTGTAGTGCCTCCTACCAGACTCTTTTGAACGCCTTCTTGAAATCTATGGAGACGTGATGAACTGCCTCTTGTGCTGCAAATGTTTTTCGCAAAGTGTATGTAGGTCAAAATCTATAAAAGACTCAGGAGAATCCAGCCTGTTCTTCAGCAGTGATGGTATCTGTTTTGCGGCTACAGTCTATTCTGAATGATTTTGAGCATCACTTCAATGGCGTGGCTGGTCCAGCGTATAATGCGGCAGTTCTGGCATTGTCAGAGATTTCCTTTCTCGGAAGGGTGATGATTAGCGATGGAGTCCATGATGTGGGTCTCTCTCGGTGTGCCAGATGACGATTAGGATATTAATTCTTGTGTCGCCATGTTTCAAGGGTGGGATGCTGTTGAAACCTGCAGCGTTTCCACATTTCAAGGATTTCATTGCAGCTATGACCTCTTCACCGAGTATAAGAAAGTCATCATCATTTAATGAATCCTGTGTTATTAGTACACTTGGATCCACTTTGCTTTGTTTATGTAGAGCTCAGAGCAATGTTCCGTTCACCTTTTAATGATGTGCTCTTTCTGTCTGAGACAGTTATTTTGGTCCTAAATGGTACTGACTTTGCTTTTATTTTGAAAGCTTTCTTTGTGTTGTTCTTGTATAGCTTTTGAACTTTTTTTTTTTTTTTAATGTGATCCGATGTACTATTCTCTGATACTCTGTATCTAGTTTGATCTCAGTGTTTTCTGGGTATTTCTCATTGTTTCACTGATTCTCTTGCTGATAGCTCTGTAGTTCTTATTGTTTCACTGATTCTCTTGCTGGACTAGCTCTGTTAGTTCTTGATTGTCTTCACTAGAAATTCTCTTGATCTTATGAATTGCTCTGTTTAGTCTGCTTATTGTTTCCATGATTCTCTTCGCTGAGAGTTAGTCTCTGTATTTCTTATGTTTACTGATTCGTGCTCGCTGATAGCTGCTGTATCTCTGTAGCTGCCTCAGTCTTTCTTGATCGGTGTGTAATATATCATTCCTAATTTTTTCTCTGACAAAATCTTCCTAATGACACTCGCCTAGAAATCCATGATTTGGATTTCTAATTGCTTATTCATAGACCTCTGTCGTAGTCTTGCTTATAGGTTTGTTAGAATTGTTTGTGAAGGCTTTCAGGTCTTCTAAGAGAAGATCTATTGATTTGTGGGGATCGGGAACCTCTGCCCCGACCGACTCCCACCCAGAGTTGAGTTTGCTATAGGCTCAGTTGGGGAGACTGGGACTACACAGTTGAGTTTCATTCATTCAGTGAATGCGTCTTTGAGAGTGTTGCTCATATTTCATGATCAACACTGCAAATGTCTGTATCGCTTGGGTCCACCGGGACGCCGGTGTAATGAAAAGTTTTAACTCCCCGAATGGTTTAACTCCCAGGGAGTTAAACTGTTCATATGTAAATTTTAACTCCCTGGGAGTTAAACTAGAATGACTCCCACCCTGTGCCAAAATAACTCCACTCAGTAAAACTTCAAAATGTTCTAAAATCATTTTGTACAAGTCTCAACACATTCTTGAAACATTAAGGGGGGAGTCATTTTGTACATATATCAGACTTAACTCCCACCCTGTAACAGAATGACCCCCCTGGGAGTTAAAACAGATTAACTCCCGGGAGTTAATCCAGGCGTGTAAAAGTTTAACTCCCTGCCCACTAAGGGGAGTCAGTTTTTCACAGTTTAGAATAACTCCCCTGGGAGTTAATGTGTACACGTGTTTTCTGACTCCCTGGGAGTTACTTTGTAACAGAGGGGGGATTAATCTGATCATAACTAAGATGACTCCCCACCCACCTATTCCCAGGTGTCTTTCGGTAAGAAAATGGAGAAGGGGATTTAATGTTCATGATCATCATCATCATAGGGAAAGGAAATGTCCGTGTACATATTCATGTGCTCATCTATGCATGTCCTTGATATCTTACTATGCCTTTTTGTATATAATCTGTATGTAAAGCCTGTATATACATGAATTAATGGTTTGATACCTTTGGTAGAAATACTGTACCTTCAGTCTTTGGAGTTCTCTCTCTCTCTCTCTCTCCTCTCTCTCTCTCATCTCTCTCTCTCTCTCTTCTCTCTCTCTCTTCTCTCTCATGGAATCTATGTGACTATCAGTCACCCATAAGTGTAGGCCATTACACTCAAATGGTGTACACATGGAAAATTTTCAATTTTTCATTGTGTTATTCCGCCAAATTAGGGAGTGAGGGGTGGGGGTGGGGGTGGGGGGTGTTGAGAGGGTAAGTAAGGTGGGGAGAGAATGACGAGTAGTCGCGACGTGACGTAAAATTGTTTGTATTGACTCGCTACATCTGGGAGAGAAGGAAGGAGAAAAAGAATTGGCATAGATTAGAAATTTGTGTGTGAGACACATGGGATAGAGAAAGGGGTGGGGGTGGGGGGGGGGGGGGGGGGGCTATTTTTGTACAATTTGTACAAGAGGGTGGCTGCTTGGCACCGATCTGATGAAGTTGTCAAGTGACTCGTCACAGGTGTGGTGGTGTGCGTGTGCCAAGCTGAAAATGAAAGTCGGCCAGCCAATCAAAAAAATACACATTTTTCAATAAAATGCAGGACACGTGACTTATTCACAGAAACCAATAATATCGAAGGAAACAATTCTACCTGACAAGTCTTGATCTGGCAAGTTAGTGTAAGAACACACACACACACACACACACACACACACACACACACACACACAACCACACACATTTCGAATATATATATATATATATATATATATATATATATATATATATATATATATATATATATATATATATATATATATTAAATTATAAACAAAGCTTGCTCTTATGTCTTAGATTGAAGAAATAGGGGGAGATACGCATTCATATCTGCAGTGGTAGATGATTCTGCCTAACTAACAGTATGTGCTTGAGTGGGTGAATGGGGAAAAATAAAATAAATGCTTCTCAAAATGAGCCTTCAGCAAGCTTATATTCTCCAAGGGGGAGAGACATCCTCCAATAGGGAGGGAAACTCACTAACATATAACTCCTGGTCATATACCGATATTTCGAAACTTGGTGGTTTCTCCTCAGTGACCGCGGAAAGTGGTAATTTGACTCCTCTGCCTTTTCAGTTTTAAGAAGAATGCAATCCCAGAAAAGGTTGGTGTGCAATACCGTAGTATGTTTGTTGAGTTTTCTTAAAACTGAAAAGGCAGAGGAGTCAAATTACCACTTTCCGCGGTCACTGAGGAGAAACCACCAAGTTTCGAAATATCGGTATATGACTAGGAGTTATATGTTAGTGAGTTTCCCTCCCTATTGGAGGATGTCTCCCCCTTGGAGAATATAAGCTTGCTGAAGGCTCATTTTGAGAAGCATTTATTTTATTTTCCCCCATTCACCCACTCAAGCACATACTGTTAGTTAGGCAGAATCATCTACCACTGCAGATATGAATGCGTATCTCCCCCTATTTCTTCAATCTAAGACATAAGAGCAAGCTTTGTTTATAATTTAATATTTCTTGCAGTCATTGCAACACCAAGCTGCTCTGTAAGTTGCTGGAACGGTGCGGTACTTATCCTTGGAATTTATTAGTTTGTTGTATTTTAGTCCCTTGCGGATTCATTCCAAGAACTGGCCCTCAGCACTTGTGTCTTAGAGGATATTTTTTTTATATTTTCTACTTTTCACAAGAAAATGTAGCTTGTTTTGCTCTTTTATGATTTTCTTTTGCTTCTTAGGTGGCACCTTTGGTTGGTTTTTTGAAAACTCAACATACTACGGTATTGCACACCAACCTTTTCTGGGATTGCATTCTTCTTAAAACTGAAAAGGCAGAGGAGTCAAATTACCACTTTCTGCGGTCACTGAGGAGAAACCACCAAGTTTCGAAATATCGGTATATGACCAGGAGTTATATGTTAGTGAGTTTTTCTCCCTATTGGAGGATGTCTCCCCCTTGGAGAATATAAGCTTGCTGAAGGCTCATTTTGAGAAGCATTTATTTATTTTTTCCCCATTCACCCACTCAAGCACATACTGTTAGTTAGGCAGAATCATCTACCACTGCAGATATGAATGCGTATCTCCCCCTATTTCTTCAATCTAAGACATAAGAGCAAGCTTTGTTTATAATTTAATATTTCTTGCAGTCATTGCAACACCAAGCTGCTCTGTAAGTTGCTGGAACGGTGCGGTTTGTTGTATATATATATATAAGATACATGGGTGGTAGCAAGGTGCGGGGAGTGGGTGGTGGGTGGAGTCATTCTGGTGGTATGTCAGAATAACTCCCCTGGAGTCAAACTGAAACACAGAGGGAGTTAGTTTTATATATTCTAGTTTAACTCCCAGGGAGTTAAAATTTACAAATGAACAGTTTAACTCCCTGGGAGTTAAACCATTCGGGGAGTTAAAACTTTTCGTTACACCGGGATATATTATAATAGTAAGCGTGACGTTTTGCTCTGTCATGCAATCCAAGACCAGATTGGAAATCCGTAATTTCATCTTCATCATCCTCATCGATCAGGATAGAAGTCCCACATTCTGTAGTCCTTTATGGTCTGACCTCATGGTAGCTTCAGTTTTCCTTTCTACGTCCAACCCCTTCGTTTGGATCTGTCGGGGTCACTGGTATCAGCAGATTTACGTGGACTGTCGTTGGACGGACGTGGTAGCTCTGTCCAGACGGAGAGTTCACAAATGCTGATTCCGCGACTACAAAAATTATTGTCATCAGTACGAGGCTTCATAGGTAGAGTCCTGCGCATATTGAATCAGTACAGGCATAACTGAAAAAACAAACCAACACACTGAAATAACCCGGCAACAGTGCAGTGTGTCCTCTGGTGGGTTGACGACTAGACATTGATGGCTCCCTGTGCATTGCTGTGGCGCGGCTGTGGTGGGACGGGCCTGGCTGTGGCTGTGGACAGGGGACCGGAATAAGTGGTATGGGTGCAGTGCCCCTGAAATTACACGGAAGAGGAGGAAAACATCCATTTTAATGTCCTTGTGAATGAAACAACGCCTCATACAAGATATATTTCTGAACGCTGATCTTTTGAAATGAAACGTTAACATGGGAAAACGACGAATCTTGTTTTTCTACGACAATCAGGGGATCTTACCATTTTTTCCTATGTTGAAACTGAATCTTAGCCCCATGATTATTTTATAACTCAATAACATAGATGTACCACATTTCCTTGTCTTCTCATTGCTACAAGATGAAGGAAAAAAATTCATACATACATGCATATAAAATCATATCATGTGTGTGTGTGTGTGTGTGTGTGTGTGTGTGTGTGGTGTGTGTGTGTGTGGTGTGTGTGTGTAACAGTGTAAAAATCCTAAAAAACTAAATACAGACATACCACCTACAAAAGAAACGACAGCAGAATTTGTGACAAAAAGCAATTTACAATGGCGAATATTCTGGACTGGGACTCGACGGTCCCAAACAACAGGACAACGCTTCACAACCATCTGGTAACAGGTGCACTAAATTCTTCGTTGCATGATGGTTGTGTTCAAGTCGTGTTCAGTGAGATGGAGTTTCTACCATGGGACAATCCTGACAACATAGTAAGTGCGGAAGTAGAAAGCATAGTGCGCAGAATGAAAAATAACGTTCTAGCCATTTTGTTTCTGATTGGTGGACCAGGTAACATCATCAACATGGCGGTGTTCTACAAACAGGGCCTCAAGGATCGTGTCAACCTGTGTCTCTTCGCTTTGTCCTTAGCTGACGAATTGTACTTGATCACATCAATGTTTCTTTATGGCGAACAACTGCATTCGCAGTTCACCAAAACAGACGGATTTGGATCAATTCTTACTTTCTTAACTAATAACAATTTGACAGGATTACTGGGATTCGGCTACGTTTCTCAGGTTCTTACTGCTATCATAGCCATCGAGAGATGCTACTGTGTCCTCAATCCACTTAAATTTCAAACGGTGATAGGCGTCAGAACAATGGCTGTTGTCATTATCGTCGTCAATGTGTTGGTTGTAGGTCTGTTCTTCATTGTGGCTCTCCCATACCACCTAGGATGTGTTTATGATCCAGAGACTGGTCTTGTTTTAAAGACGTTAGTTGTCGAAGAATTTTACAAAAAACATCAACAGCTTATTGATCATTTGCATAGTTATGCGTTTGGTGTTGGTTTGCCTGGATGTGTGATAACTGTTGTGCTGGTGACAACAACAGTTACCACTTTGAAGCTTCGTCAGATTGTGAAATGGAGAGCTGAATCATCCTCTTCCATCTCTCCCCGAGAGGTGGCCCTCACCAAGATGCTGGTTGCCACTTCCATCCTGTTCATCGTCTGTGTCTTCCCTATTGCTGCAGCGCGAATCGCATGGTTGTTTATGCCAGAAATAAATACTGGTCGGCGGAATCAAAATTTCTACCTGACTAGTTTGTCCCTCAGTGAAATTTTCCTGTTTGTCAACTCCAGCTTTAACATTTTTGTGTACTACATCATGGGGTCTCGCTACAGGGAGACATTCAGGGCGCTATTCCCAAGGCGACTGAGGTCCAACAAACACTGAAACATTGAAAGGGGAGCATGTTGCGATGCTCGGTCATCGATAAAATAAATTACTTAAAAGTGAAAACAATATAATGCTTGTTGTTATTTTGATGCAACTATACAGTTAAAGTTCTCCCTCCCTCTCCCTCTCTCTCTCTCTCTCTCTCTCTCTCTCTCTCTCTCTCTCTCTCTCTCTCTCTCTGTGTGTGTATGTGTGTGTGTGTGTGTGTGTGTGTGTGTGTGTGTGTGTGTGTGTGTGTGTGTGTGTGTGTGTGTGTATGCATATGAGTATGTGAGCATGCACGTATATGCATGTGTGTATGTGGGTATGATATCGACGTGAAGCTGTACCTACATATATACAATGGTTATAGTTGTGTTAAAGTTAGTCGCTACACATGTCTCAGATCTTTTTCATGGATGAATACGCCCCCATGTCATGATGGCTGTACTGCTATTGACATTAAAATATCAATGAGTCAATGAGTCAATGAATGAGTCTCTGTAGGTTCCCTGATTTGGCAGCTGGCAAGCCACTTTTCTCACCACTATGAATCAGAAACACACTTCCAAAAGTACGTTTCCCACAGTATGCCTATCATGGTGGGTTTTCCTTTTAATCTAGGGACTTGCAAATCTTGCATTGACACCTTTCCTTCCCGACCTTCTGCGTAAGTGACTACAACGTCGGTTGTTCGCCGCGAGCATGGGCTGACAGAGTCATCGCATATGAATCATACATACAGGATAAGATATTAAGACAGCGTGACATAGTGGAAAGAGGTTCCTGCATGCTGCTTTGCCCAGGCGAATTCTGTGTGGTGCGCAGAAGGGGGCTAGGCCGCTATTGCGCGGGTCCGCTATTGCGCGACCTAAGAAGATATCATCTATAAGAAGCGGAATACTCTAACCCTAACCGTATTTCTGTTACACTGTTTTGAGAGACTGGTTGAATGACAAATAGTTACCGCGCAATAGCGGCCCCACACAATATCGGGCCGACCCCCGCAGAAGTAGGAGGTCAGTTCTGAAGAGCGCATTTACTTCGCCAGCGTGAAATTAAAGACGAAAAAGGTACAAATTCAGATCTTGCTGGTGTAGGCCTATACTGTTCTGGTTTTGCTGTGTGTCTGTCCAGTTTAATGTGAAAGACGATGTTCGGTCAAACCTTACTTTCACTCGGAAAGTTAGAAGCGATGTGATGGCGGCTCAGGGGGATGCGATAGCCATGGTAACTTGATCTGGTTGTTACCTTTTTGTCTGTTGACGTGACCTCTCGCGACCTTAGATTTTGTTGTTGTTTTTGAGGATGGGGGTGGGTGGGTCACGTGATCCCGGTGTGTACTTGGAGACCTCATCCTGCAAGTGCGCTTCAACTGGTAAAAGAAGGGCCAAAATGTAATCACATTAAAAAATTTTTTTTTCTCAAATATCCGATTTCTTTTTCTTTCTTTTTTTTTCTGACAGTGGAGTTCATTTTTCAGATGTAGTGATATCTATTTTTTTTACAGCCAATATTCTGTAAGAAGTAAGTTCATTTTAAACCGAGCTTTCCGCTTTTATTTGACCTCTTTTTCTATATCTTATGCGAGTGGTTTTAGCCGTTGTAAAACGTTACCGATGTTGATATGGCGAACGGTCAACTCGTATTCCAAAACTGACTTTATTTACTTACATCGATTTTTTGAGTGGGAGTTGGGTACCTTGAACGCCATGACAATGCTCTATAAACAATAACAGTACAGTGTCAAACAAACAAAAAAAATGATGTTCTGATCGTAATGACGTCATACGTCTTTTTTTTCTTACATCACATTTTCCCCTCAGTTTCTGTTCTTTACGTCAACCAGCCACTTTGACACATTCTGAGCATCAACCAGCCACTTTGACACATTCTGAGCAAACAACCAGCCACTTTGACACATTCTGAGCATCAACCAGCCACTTTGACACATTCTGAGCATCAACCAGCCACTTTGACACATTCTGAGCATCAAACAGCCACTTTGACACATTCTGAGCATCAACCAGCCACTTTGACACATTCTGAGCATCAACCAGCCACTTTGACACATTCTGAGCATCAACCAGCCACTTTGACACATTCTGAGCATCAACCAGCCACTTGACACATTCTGAACATCAACCAGCCACTTTGACACATTCTGAGCAAACAACCAGCCACTTTGACACATTCTGAGCAAACAACCAGCCACTTTGACACATTCTGAACATCAACCAGCCACTTTGACACTTTCTGAGCAAACAACCAGCCACTTTGACACATTCTGAGCATCAACCAGCCACTTTGACACATTCTGAGCAAACAAAAAGCCACTTTGACACATTCTGAGCATCAACCAGCCACTTTGACACATTCTGAGCATCAACCAGCCACTTTGACACATTCTGAGCATCAACCAGCCACTTTGACACATTCTGAGCATCAACCAGCCACTTTGACACATTCTGAGCATCAACCAGCCACTTTGACACATTCTGAGCATCAACCAGCCACTTTGACACATTCTGAGCATCAACCAGCCACTTTGACACATTCTGAGCAAACAATATACTTTACACCTGTGGATCTCACCCTGTAGAAAACTGTGCGCTTATGTGTTAAGTACGTTTGCTGTAATGTCCAGATTCAGTACATGAGTGAACACCTGCTGGAGGTGCATGGTGGACGGGTATTATCTGGCTTTGTATCGTTTGAACATTCCTTATTCATTAAACTTGTCCAATGTTTCTGAAAGCAATTGAGAGAAAAAGAGAAAATGCTGCGGAAAGGGCTTGGGGAACAAGGGATAGAGGGATGGACGGACCACATTATCATACTGTGTACACTGCCGTCAGTAGCTTGCATCGTGGACATCTTCGTGTCACTAAAGTTTGTTCGTTTATTTTTTCCGGAGTCCTCACAAGAAAAATGGACGTGTGTGTGTGTGTGTGTGTGTGTGTGTGTGGTGTGTGTGTGTGTGTCGGGGGGTGAGGGGGGGGAAGAAAGGAAATCTTTTCCATACCACAACGCGCATCCACACATCGACACACATGCTTTTGGTAAGTAGAGGGAATATTGGGCAGGGCCATTATAGACCGGAGGGTAGTATCGAACATGGAGAACTGATCGGGAAAATGTATCCATATAGAAGAATATCATCAAACTGACACCAAACTCGTCTTTCTGTCGATCAGAAGATGGACAGAACTGAACGATTCCTAGGTATGGTAGAGATGAAGAACCGAGTCGATCTGGTGTCTAATTTACGGTGTATCAGATAGCAATCAGCTTCCTTTCCGATACGAACAAGATTAATGTTGTCCATAGAATGCGGGGGAAATGGGGCGGGGCGGGTGAAAAAGGACATCTTTCCGCAGTAAGCTCAGCCATACGTTTCGTCAACTGACTGAGACTATCTATTGTCAGATTAACGATAGGTTGTACTGACATTTAAAAAAGAATAGGTAATACAAATTCAGAAAAGTAAATTGAAAATAAATGAATTTAAAAAAAAGGAAGAAAATAAGACACCGTCAATTTGTTATTTCAGAGATGAGAAAATTGTTAAGAAACGATAAACGATACTTAAATAGAATTGTAAGGTGACCAAAGTCTTGTGAACATACAAATATCACTCTCGTCATCTCTCTCACACTCCTACTTACCCCAATCCTGAGAACCCTTCTTACACCTCATTATATAAATAATAGAGTAATAAGGAATTATTATTATTATTATTATTATTATATTCTCTCTCTCTCTCATCTTGGCGAGTACTCAGGAAACACACACACACACACACACACACACACATGTGGGCGCAAAAGTACACGCGTAAACACGCTCTCTCTCTCTCTCTCTCTCTCTCTCTCACACACACACACAAACACGAGAAAGACAATTTTGCAATGAATTTGACCGACGTACTACACGCACGCATTTCGTCCACATGTACCTAAAATAGCAACATGCTCTGATTGGTAGCGTGGGCCGAGAGAGAGGGTCAGTGAACTCACCAAGAGGGGACGTTGTTTTCGAAGCATGACAAGCACGTGAAGTATGTGATTGTGGGATGGTGGTGGTGGTGGTGGTGGGGGGGGGGGCGTTGTAGTATCGCTCGACTTTCTGCCGTCCAATGAGCGTTGCCCTTTTTGTGAGTTCATCTTTGCTTCAGTTCAACGCTATAAGCCTGCTGTTTTGCGTTTGGTCGCCATGTTTAGAAGCCAGGACAGGACAGGACAGGACAGGGCAAGGCTGGTGAGTGTTTCAGTGTGTGTGTGTGTGGTGTGTGTGAGTGTTTCTCATTGTCGAGGTAGACATTGCATAATCCAGCCATTCATGGTTGATAACATTTTCCTGTTTTCGGCAAACCTACCGGTTGAATTTTAAGATAGCATCCTTACTGGATGAAGTCAAATCTTTGTCACGAAGGCCGCTAGGCTCTACCCTTACCCCCCCCCCTCCCCACCTCTCCCAGCCCCACGCTCTCCACCTTCAGGCGGAAATTTTCAAACGTAACTATGAAATTGAGCTTCTTTTTTGTTTAGGTTTGTATGTACAAAGTTAACTCGCATTTCGGTTTTTGGTTTTGTAGTATGAATTCTCATGCAAATCACGGGAGGGGTTAGAAAGGGTATCCTTCCATCTGCCTAATTCAATCCCATCAAACTCATTCTCCTTTACTCCGGAGGAAGAGTTGGAAAACTATTTTCCCAGGAGTTAAAAAAACCATTTCCCATTTTCACCCCCTCCATCTTCTGACGCCCCAGTGCCCCGTGTTTTACCCATACTTTATCACATCCTACAAACAGCCCCCCTCCCCTTTTTCGCACTCACGCTCGCTCTCTGACATGAAATTTAATTGGTGAACTATGCAAATATTTGCGACTGCCTGAAAAGCAGGCATATATATCTCATATTTTTAATATATTCCCCCATTTTCTTCATCTTCAGTTTTTTTTTTCTTCTAAAATTTCAAATCTTTTCCAAGTCATTACTATGACTGAAGAATTGTTAGCCTGCACTTGTTTCCCCCCACTATATATATATATATATATATATATATATATATATATATATATATATATATATATATGTGTGTGTGTTAAACATTTGTGTTAAACATTTATGTAGCAGATTTTAAAGCTAAGGGTGAAGACTTGATCCAGCATGTTATTTACACCGTGGTTACGCCCTCTCCCTCAAAAGGCCAAGCAGAAAGCGGAAAACGCCCCCGGACTTGACAAAAATACAGGCCAAAAGCAATTCCAGGGTGCCTTTGGTTAGTCACAGTCCTCTAAACCTTCCAATGAGAACCTGGCTAAAAGAATTACACGTTCTTCACGACAGTCCTAAAATGCGAAAAGATGTTCCAATACAACCATTTGTGGAGGAGAGGAACTGTAAAGCGCTTAAAACTGTTCTAATACCCTCTGGCCTCCCGACCTCATCTGCAGAGCCCAAAGTGACACAGGATGTTTTAATGCCAGAAAAAAGTGTAATATGTTTAGTACACTTGGTGCGAAGCAATAGTTTTTCCAGCTCCAGAACAGGAGAAACATTTACCATCCGAGGCAGGTTGGACTGCGAGAGCAGCAATGTGACGTACCTTTTATTCTATAGCAAATGTCAACATGGTCTGTATGTGGGAAAAACCAAAACCGATCTGAAAACTAGATTTTATCGACAGAAATCTACATATAAAAAAAAAAAAAAACACTTGTACTTTGGTCACCCAACATTTAAACCAAAATGACCATTCTCCGATAGACACGCAATGCGCTGTGTTGAGTATGGAACCAAAACTTTACTGCAAGACTCAAAAGAGAACAGTTCTGGATTTATGAACTAAAGACTTGTTTCCACCGGGCGTCGACACTTTGAGTCTTAATCATTAGTTTCCTTTCCTCCCCCTTCCTTGGGTTCTCCCCCCCCCCCCCCCCTTTACCCGGTCTAGCCCTTCACCCCTCTCACCTTTCATTTCATGCCATTGTATTTATCACATTTTGTTTACCAATTTTGTATGCATATGGTTCCTAGCATGACTATTTTATTTAACGCGGAGATAATCCCTTTTAAAACTGTATGTCGGATCACGTTCTCCTGTATGTTTGAACCCGCATTGGAGATAATTTTGTGTGGTGCGGGGGGTGTTGGGTATGGGGTTTGTATGTTTGGGCGGTGTGTGTGGGAGGGGGGGGGGGGGGTCGATGAGGGGTGGGGTGATAGCAATACTGCGTTCATCTAGCATTAGTCTCCATGAACGTGTTGATGAGGACGACTTTAAACACGAACTCACTGTGGCATAAATATGAAGAGAACATTGAACTAGGCCACCACGTGAGCAAGGCATGCCGAACACGGCTGGGGAAGACTGCTGTGGAAGAACTCGGCTCACGATCGGTGTGGTCAGAACGCACAGACGTGACCGCTCGGCCAGATAACGATGATAATGACTGGCCTTTGTGCAGTGCCTTAATTAGGGATTTCAGCGCTTAGGTAATTTGTTCAGTGACTAAATTAGCTAAACCCCAATTGAAAATTTAATTTAACAAATTGTCTTTGATGTTGGACAGAAATCCATATGGAATGTTAATATGGAAAGTATGCATTACAATACCACGTTGATGTAGCAAGGAGGAGGGGAGAAAGCCTTAGTTGAACGCACTTCTATAGTACATCGTATAAATCAAATATTGTAAGATGACAGAACACATCCAAAAGCGTCGTTGAACGCAGAAAATCCAGTGCTTAAAGTATATGTCCACTTCCACAGGGGTAAGGAACTGTTGCGTCGGTGGTCGCCTACTACGGAGATGTGCCTCAACAGCCAATGAAAAGGGAGATGGGGTCGCGTCAACACGGGAAACGCCGCTGACTGCCAGGGGAGTAGAGACGTTGTTGTTCTTCTGCCTCTGCCGCTGCTTCTCTCGTCTTCCTCCTCCTCCTCCTGTACTTCCTCCACTATAGTCTTCCTCGTCTCGTCTTTCATTATGTGATCTGTCACAGGTGAAGAGTCTTTATGCTCTTTTGTAAAGTAACGTGTCGTCTTTCATTTCTCGTGTTTTTTATTCCTGTTCAAGATTTTTTCCTTTTCAGGCCAAAGTCTTCATTCCCAGTGTTTGTCTTCCTCTTTCCAAGGACTTCCCTTCTACCTTTCCAGAATATATTGTCCTTTGCCATAATCATCTTAGCTGCTCTGGTATCTTATGTCGGTGTTCTGTGAAATAAGGATACAAATCAGGAGGTATCGGAGGGAGTCATAATCATCTTAGTTGCTCCGGTATCTTATGTCAGCGTTCTGTGGAATAAGGATACAACACAGGGGGTACCAGAGGGAATGCTTCAGGAAAGGCATGGAAGGTTGCCACCAGTTCTGTAGCGGGCCTCACGATTCGGGGATCTGGAAAATGGACGCATGTTATCAAATCCCTCGGGGGCCAAACTACAGAGTCGCTGAAGGGAGTCTTTGATCCTCTTCCTGAAATGTTTCCTTGTGTACACCTGGTACCACCTGCCCCGAGTGTCTTCTAATCCACTGAAAGCCTGACATGCTAATTAGAATGGGTATCAAATGTCTTTAATTAAAGTTGACACCTTTCTGTACAGAAATAACTATCCTCTCCATAAATTTTAGCATACCCCTTTCACATTTTTTAACGTCCTCTTTTCACAAGGTCTGACGTTTTATTTTGCAAGGTTTAGTGTCCTCTTTTCACGGCGTTTTGTCTTTTTTCATAGGATCTAGGTCCGCCTTTTCTACATTTTGTCTTCTCCTTTCAGTCTTATGGTTTAATGCCCTCTTTCATGGGATGTTGTGTCCTTTCCTAGGTTTTATTGTCCTCCTTTAAAACACTTTAGTGCCCTCCTTTCATAAGGTCTAGTATCCTTCCATAGCCTTTAGTGACCTTTAATAGGATTTAGGGACCTCCTTTCATAGCGTTTAGTGTCATTTCATGGCGTTTAGCGTCCTTTCATAGGAGTTCCGTGCAGAGGGTTCAGTGTCCTCCTTTCTTAGGGGGTAATGTCCTCTTCCACAGGGTTCTGAGTTCTTTCATAGTGTCAGTGTTTTTCTTTCAGACAGATTAATGTCCTCGTTTTCTCACAGGACGTACTCCCTTCATGTAAGGGATCACGGTCCTCTGTACCCTGTTGTGTCCTCGTTCTATAGGGCTTAGTGTCCTTTCATGGGGATTGGGCTGAGTGTTCTTTCTCGGGTCTTGATGTCTTCTTTCGTAGGTTTTAGGATAATCGTCTTCCTCAGCATTTGTTGTTTTCTTTGCCAGAATTTATCCCAAGCATGCTCTGTGGCAGGTCATGGAGGCTGGCTGCTCTTCAGGAACAAGTTCCAGACTATGGGAGGACCACTGCAGCACCGTCCAGCATGACAGACCGGACTGGGCAAGGTACCAAACCATTTCAGATAATGAACACAAATACGGTATTCTGGAAGAGTAACTTTATGCAGTGGATTAAATGAAAAAAAGTTGACGTTGATGAATGGAATGTTAGAGAAACGTAGAAACGTCATTTGATCATCGGTGCAGAAAATATCTATCTTTGTCACTGTCTGTCCTGTATCTGTTCATGCACATATACACAGGCACAATTCAAACGCACAGGGAAGCACGAGTCCGTGCTTGAAGACGCGTGAGCGCGCGCAAGCAAGCACATGCGCGCGCGCGTGCGCGCGCGCACTTACCAGTTTTTATGCACACTTGTGACTGATTTTCCATTGTCAAGGAACATATCCCGCTGTTGGCCACAACCTAATTATTATACTTGTGACATGCGCTGCCTCATGGACAGAACATGAAATAGCGTGTGTGGGTGCGCGCGCGCGTGTTTATGTCTGCGTGTGTGTGTGTGGTTTGCTGTGTGCGTGCATGCAAGGTGTATATTGTCCAGTGGTGATGTCATTGCCTGCTTACTAATTTTCAGGAAAAAATAAAAGTATGTGTGAAATATGAAAGGACATCTGATGTCCGGTCCAGTTCCAGCTTCAAGGTGGTTTCACTGCGTGCGGACTGGACTAGTCCGTGAACGTTACGCTGTAATTGCTATGTTTAGTGATCACACGGCGCAGGACTTACAGCTGATGAATTGATGACTAAGATGAACGGATGCAAGACGAGGGTCTCGTAGATACGACTTAAGATGTCTGACCAGCGCGCAAATCCGGAATAGGTGATTCGAGACAGCGCCGGTTTCAATGCTCGCTTCACACTGCGGCTGTAAACCAGCACCCACTCAAGTTTGTGATGCGTGCGCGCGTCTGTGTGTGTGTGCGCGTGCGTGCGTGCGGGTGTGTTCTCTCTCTCCCTCTGTTTTGTCTGTCTCTCTCTGTCTCTCTCTGTCCGATTACATGTTTGCTTCGATGAACCAGTGTAAGATATGGAAGTAATCTGTGACTGAGTAGGCTATTTACTTTGTGTCTGCTAGCTTGTGAAATCAAATGCTTGATAGATGCAGTGCAAGCTGGTATTGTATATCATATGATTTACGCCGACACTAAATCACTTGCGCGCACGCACAGGCGCACACACACACACACACACACACACACACACACACACACACACACACACACACACACACTTTAACATTTGCCAAACGTTTTTTTCAAAAACGATACCACGCAAACGGCAACGTGAACATTAATCATGCTAAGTGAAAACTGTTCGACTGAAGACGAAACTTTACAAAGTATGTGTTGCACACGTTAATGCGCAGACATGTACATCTATACGGCCGAGCGCTCGCGCGTGCATCCTCACGCACGCACACACATATATACTCGCACTCTTGCGCGCGCACAGCTGTTCAGAGCAAGCCACTTAGTTTTGAGAGTAAGGGGAGTTTACAGTTCACCCACAGCTGCAGAGGCCAAGCCATGAATGCAGGTCAGGGAAAGGGGTGTTTTCTGCAGGCTGCTCCCCACCAGCCAGCTAACCGCACTGTACTCGACGAACTGAATGTCATCTGTGTAAAGCCGGTCTGGCAACAATGTGTTCGGCATTGCTGAGCGGCCATTACAAGTGGGGCTGTTAGTTTGATAATTAATAGTTGTCGTGAAAAATGTAATATATCTGTGCTTTTGAGATGACTGAATAGGCAAATTCCCGACAATTTTTTTAATACCAAACTCGACTAGGTTTATTTTCCTGTAGATAATGTAGATACGGCATGGAAGCTTGTACACAAGTGGTCAGGCAATATTCAAACAATGACAACACACACACACACAATTGTGCAAAAATGACGTCATCACTTTCTGGGAAGTTGATTTTCCCTAGTTAACTAGTACACAAGTTTGATACATGCCTCTGCTTGGACTACAACAACAAAAATGTTGGATTAGAAATGTGTAAGCCTTGTTTGTTCAGCCCTTTAACTAAATGTCTCGAATGGGACGGAAAAATAAAGCTGTGCGCGCTCTCGCGAACATATTTGTGCGCACACGTGCACACTCGCATACCGTACACGCGCACGAACTCCTACAGCACGTGAAGAGGCTGGGAAAGGTGCTTTTTTCTTCATTTTAAAGAAGTCACTGGGATAAAATGCGTTTGCTAATTGTCGCTGCTCAGAAAGAAAACCGAGCGTCCAGTCTGTATACAGCAACACTTCTCTTTGGCTACATGAACGAAAGATCAGTGTGGAAGGAGTGCGATACCACACACACTATATTGTTTTGGCTTGAAATATTGTCGAAAGCTGTTATTATTCAAGGAATGCGTTGTGTTAACCACAATACTGATTGAGAGAACTCCGAGACCTGCCAGTTTGACAATAGTGTTTGGGAATAGAGTGGATCAAGATTGTTTTACAGAAAGTCGTGTGTTAAAAGAAAATGGTGATGTTTACAGGGACAAGGGACTCCTATAACGGCCATGGGAATGGTGACCAGAACAAAGGAACTCGGCAAATGAAAGGAGAGTGTGTCTATTTTTCTACTACTTTTTCTTCCTTCTGGAATTCTTTCAGTATTTTGGTTCTGGTCCCTTAATTTAGTGGCCCAGATTGCCCTCGTTAGAATGTGTGATCAGGACAAATGAACTCGGTAAATGCAAGGAGAGTGTGGGTGGTGTTCCACTTTGTTTCTCTTCCTCCTTCTGCAATTCTTTCAGTGGTTTGTTCGTCTCCTGATTCAGTAACTTAGATTGCCCCTCATCAGAATGTGGTCTTTGGAGGGGTTTGCTGTCTTCTGACGGATGGCGTCTTCCTTTGAAGGAGTTAGTATCTTCTTTTTTCCCCATAGGATTTAACGTCGTCTTTGTAATGGCTTAGTGCGTTCTTTATTCACAGGTTTTAGTGTAAACTCTCCCCGGATTTAGTGTCTCAATATTTCAAAGGGATTAGGGTACTCTTTGTCATGTTTCGTGTCTTATTGATTCACAAGTTTTGGAGTATTCTCTCACCGGGCTTAGCGTCTCCCTTATTCACAGCTGTATGTGGCACGTTTCTGGGGAGGGGTTGGGGTCAGAGTCAACACAGAATTTTGTCTTTTGGATATGACCGAAGTGGTCGCCCCAATTTCCTATATCGGTTTTCTGTGGAGCTAGGATACAAAACACGGGGTACCAGAGGGAATATTTTCTGGAAAGGCATGAAAGGCCGACTCCAGCAATGTAGCAGGTCTGATGATTCAGGGGTCTGGAACGTGGACGCATGTTTTCAGATCCTTTGGGGCTGAGCTGCAGCAGAAGCCTTTGATCCTCTAACCGAAATATTCCCTAGTGCGCACCTGGTACCTCCTGATCTCAGTATCCCTTAATCCACAGAAATTCTGACATAGAAATTGACGAAACACTTTGAGTATCCTCCCCCACATGTTTTAATACTCTTATTTAATAAAATTGAATGCTATCTTTAAATGTTGTTTACACGGTTTAGAATCTATTGGTTTTGTGCACTTTTCACATGGTAAAGCGTCTTTTTAAAGGTGTAATGACATTCTTTCCAAAGGTTTAGGGCCCTCGTTACACAGGCTTGAGTATCACATCATATATTAAGCGTCCGCCTTTTATGAAATTTGATATTGGTTTTCCTTTGTTTAGTTGCCCCGCTTGTTCATTTTGATGTGATCTTTTCATTGGTGTAGTGTGTTCCTGACATCAGATCTAATGTCCTCTTATTCGTCTCGATGTCCTCTTTCAGAGCATCGACTTTCTCGTCTTGCTCGTTTTGTGTCCTCTTTGCACGGGGTTTAGTGTCTTCCCATTATTTGTTTCAGTGTGCTCTCCTAGCAGGGTTTGGTGTCTTTGAACTTAATATCAGGTATTAACTCGTTAAACTCGCGTATCCACGTTTGAAGAGGTTTGATATCCTCTCATCAAGTTTACGGTTTTCACTTTCTTATGGTTTAGTGTCCTTTTGTAAGGTTATTGATGTTCTTTCGTATGATCTAATGTCCTCTTTTAATAGGTGCTAATGTGCTATCCATCAGTAGGATTTACAGTGTTTCTGGCTTTAGGATTGGTATCTTTGTTGATAGGGCGTAATATCACCTTTTCTTTATAAAGTTTAGAGCAATCGTCTAAGTTTTAGTCTTCTTTTCACAGGATTAGAGTATCTCTTCTAGGACTTGGACTTTATTCACAGGTTCATACCTTTTTCATAGGGTCTAGTGTCTTCTTTCATAGCCTGTACAGCCCTGATGTGGCCCTTTGCGGTCGGCTGGGCTATAAGCAACATTATCTTATCTTATCATAGCCTGTAATGTCGTGTGTGTGGGGGGGTGTGTGTGGTGTGTGTGTTATGACCTTACTAGGTCTTTGTTAGAACCTAAAGCTCTCGATTTTGGCAGGTCATGGAGGTATGGGATTGGGTACCGAGTCTACCAGCAGACCATTCTGCTGCATCTTCCAATACAACCAGCATCCTCACCAAAGACATCCACCAACCTCACTAAGGACCTACGACTCCAGGGACGGGAGATTAATAAGATCGTCAACGTGTTCAAAGTGGCGATATGACAAACTTCCGTAGAATCCATACCCAGTGGGAAGCGGTCAGGAATACAAGCCCTAATGGACCAGACCACTTCAGGATGCGCTGACAACGGCAAGGAGCAGTGTAGATAAGGAGACGTATGCACACACATGCACACACACGCACACACGCTCTCTCTCTTTTCTCTTTTCTCTCTCTCTCTCTCTCTCTCTCTCTCTCTCTCTCTCTCTCTCTCTGTCTGACATAATCAAGTGCTCAGTCCGATCACAATCACACGCATCACACTCACATACACAGGCATGCACGCACACGAGCAGGCGCGCACACTCGCATAGTTACACACACGCACAGAGAGCGCGATAAACGTTGATCCGTTGGTAACTTCAATTGCCAATGCCATAAAACAAGTCGCTGAATGTTCCTTCACTGAAAGTCTAGTTGTCCTGTTCGTTTATAGCACCTTCCGAATCTATGTAAAGGGAACGTGGAAGGATGCAACACTAAAAGCAGTGGTTTGGTGCAGAAGATCGTTGAAAGGTTTCACACTATTCATGCAATACATCCTGTTGACTAAAATATTGTCTGAAGAGAACCCCCGTCACTCCCCAAGAAACTTCAGTAACTAAACCTAGACTGCTTGCTGACTTAAATAGATCACAATTTCCACAGACAGTCAAATGTTGGAGGAAACGCATGTTTGTCAACAGGCGTGGAACTCCAGCATCAACAGCCGTATAACACGGACACGGCACAAACCATGCTGGGGAAGGCTGCTGGTAACAAGGGAAGTTGTGGTGGTGTTCCTGTACTTCTCGTCTCTCTCTACTTCCATTTCCTGCACTACTTTTGGTGTTGTTCTTGTATAGGTCAGTGGTCTGTCATAGGTCAAAAACATTCTTATACAGAATTTAGTTCTTGCGTCTTTGGGAGAAGAGTTGGTGGGGGGTGGGGGGGAGGAGGGGTGTGTCTTCTTGAATGTGGTTTAGCGACTCCTTACTGGCGGATTTAGGTCTACGTAGTACACGGGATGTGTCTTTTCCAGATTTATTATCACCTTCACTCAAAGGACTTGGTGTCATCTTTGTTCGAGCATTGTGTCTTCTCGATTCACAGATCTTAGTATGTTTGCCAGGATTAGAATTCTGTTTGCAGGCCAGTGTTTATTTCACAGGGTATAAAGCCTGTTTTTCTAGCGTCAAGTTCCTGTCTTTCCTGTGACCAGCATGGTTGCTCTGATTTCCTGTATCAGTTTAATTTGGAACAAGGATACAAAACGGGGGGTACCAGAGGGAATGTTTTCCGGAAAGGCTGACTTCAGTTATGTAGCAGGTCTGAAGATTCAGGGATCTGGAACATGGACGCATGTTTTCAGATCCTTTCGGTCCGAGCTGCAGAGCTGTTGAAGTCTTTGATTCTGTTACTGAACTATTCCCTAGTGCGCACCTGGTACCTCTCATCTCGGTAAACCTTGTTGCACAAAAAGTCTGACAGAGAACTTCACGAGTCAATCTGAGTGTTGTTGCTTACGTTTCGATACACGTATTTCATAAAATTGGAAGTTACCTTCCAAACGCTTTTTTAAACGGTTTAGGATCGTCTGCTTTTGTGTGCCTTCATGGGATGAAACGTCTTTCTAAGGGATCAATGTCATTCTTACAGGTGATTTAGTATCCTAGTTTCACACGCTTCAGTATCCCTATATCATATAGTATAGCGCCTCCCTTTTATGAGATTTAGTATTTTTCTATTGTGTTGAGTGTTTGCCTTTCCCCCTCTTATTTGTTATAGTGTGCTCTTTTCATAGGGTGTAGTGTCTTCCTGACATCGGATCTAATGTCATCTTTTATTCGTCTAAGTGTCCTCTTTCAGAGAGTTGAGGTTTATTGTCTCACTTGTTTTAGTGTCTCCATTGCATAGGGTTTAATGTCTTCCTATTATTCATTTTAGTGTTTTCATTGCACAGGGTTTAGTGTTTTACTATTATTTTAGTGTCGTCTCTTAGGACTTTGAACGTGAGGTCAGGTATCCTCTTTTCAAACTCGTGTCATCTTTTAAAAGGGATTGATGCCCTTTCGTAAAGTTTATTTTCCCTTTTACTATGGTTCAGTGTCCTTTTGTAAGGGCTATGCTGCCCTTTCATATGATCAGTTCTCTTTTAAAAGGTCTTAATGTGCCATTCATCCGTAGATTTACAGTACGTGTCTGGCTTTAAGTTTAGTATACTATACGTCGCCTTTTCGTGCATAATATCCCCCATTCATCATACCGTCTAGTGCAGTCTTCTTTGAAAGTGTTCATACCGTTTAGTGCAGTTTTCTTTCAAAGACTTTATCATAGGATTAGAGAATTGCTTGTAGACTTGAGTTGTCTTCACTGATGTATCCCTCTTTCAGAGGGTCTATTTTTTTCTTTCAAAGCCTCAAGTATTTTTTGTGAGCTATGACCTTATAAGGTCTTTGTTAGAACCTAATCTAAAGCTTTGGGTTTTTGGCAGGTCATGGAGGCATGGGATTGGGTACCGAGTCTACCAGCACATTGTGCTGCATCTTCCGATACAACCAGCATCCTCACCAAAGACGTCCGGCATCCTTACCAAAGTCATCTGGCATCCTCACCAAGGACATCCAGCATCCTCACCAAGGACATCCAGCATCCTCACCAAGGACATCCAGCATCCTCACCAAGGACATCCAGCATCCTCGCCAAGGACGTCCAGCATCCTCGCCAAGGACGTCCAGCATCCTCACCAAAAACGTCCAGCATCCTCACCAAAGACATTCAGCATCCTCACCAAAGCCCTGCATATTCAGGGACGGGAAATTAAAAAGATCGTCAATGCGTTCAACGCGGCAGTATGACAAGCTTCCATAGAATCCATTCCCAGTGGGAAGCGGGCAGGAATACAAGCCCTACTGGACCAGCCCACTTCAGGATGCGCTAACAACGGTGAGGAGCAGTGTAGTTAAAGAGCCTTCTCCACAAACATGCACGCACAGACACGGACGCGCGCACGCGAGGGCACACACACATACGCGCGTACGTGCACACACACATAGACGTGCGCGCGCGCACACACACACGCACACGCACACACACACACACACACACAAAAGCGCACACACTCTGACACAATCAATTAAGCATCGGTCTAATCACAATCATACTCGCGTTTAAATCTCACACGTCACACTCCCACATACACACGCACACACACATGTAAGCAAACGCACACACTCGTCCACACACACGCACAGAGAGAGGGAAACGCTGATCTACTGAAGTAGCTTCAATTACCAATACTACTAAATAAGTCGCTAAATGTTCCTCGACTGAAAATCCAGTTGTCCTGTTTACAGCACTCTCCTAAGCACTGTAACGGGAAAGTGGAAAGATGCAATTCTACACTTCTGATGTAGAAGATCGTTGAAAGGTATATTACTCGCATAACACAATCGTGTTAATTAGAATACTATCTGACGAAGAGATCCCCCCCCAAAAAAAAAAAAAGAAAAAAAACAACAAAAAACCCTTCATTTAACTAAACCTAGACTACTTGCTGACTTCAATGGATCACAATTTCCACAGTCAAATGTTAGAAGGAAAAAACAAATTAATGTTTGTCAACAGGCTAGGAACTGTCGCATCAACAGCCCTAAAAGATGGAAACCAGCACAAGCAAACTCGGGGAGAGCTGCTGGTAACAAGGAAAGTTGTGGTGGTATTCCTCTGCTTCTTCTCGTCTCTTTCTACTTCTTCCATTTCCTGCACTTCTTTTGGTGTGTTTCTGTTCTTGAAAAGTTCAGTGGTCTATCAAGGGTTAAAAACATTTCTATATGGAGTTTAGTTATTGCGTCTTTGGGAGAAGAGTGGAGTGGAGGAAGGGTGTGTGTCTTCTTACAGGTGGTTTAGCATCTCCTTTTTGACGAATTAAGTGTCTGCTTCGTACACAGGATGCAGTGTCTTTTCCAGGTTTAATATCACCTTCACTGGAAGGACTTGGTGTCATCTTTGTCAGAGTTTTGTGTTCTCGTGATTCACGGATCTTGGTACGTTGTTTTCCCGGGATCAGAGTTCACGTTGTTTACAGGCTAATGTGCCTTTCTTTCACAGGGTATTATAAAGCCTTTCTTAGCGTCACGTGCCTGTAATTTCTGTGACCAGCATGGTTGCTCTGATTTCCTATATCAGTTTTCTGTGGAACAAGGATACAAAACGGGGGTACCAGAGGGAAGGTTTTCCGGAAAGGCTGACTTCAGTTATGTAGCAGGTCTGAAGATTCAGGGATCTGGAACATGGACGCATGTTTTCAGATCCTTTCGGTCTGAGCTGCAGAGCTGTTGAAGTCTTTGATTCTGTTACTGATCTATTCCCTAGTGCGCACCTGGTACCTCCTGATCTTAGAAAACCTTGTACAGAAAGTCTGACATGGAAATTCACGAGTCAATCCGAGTTTTGTTTCTTACGTTTTGATGCACGTCTGTCATAAGATTGGATGTTACCTTTTAAACGTTTTTTTCTTTACACGGTTTAGGATCGTCTGGTTTAGTGGTGCCTTCATGGGATAAAGTGTCTTTGTAGTTTAATGACATTCTTACAGGTGGTTTGGTATTCTCGTTTCACACGCTTCAGTATCCCTATAATATAGTATAGCGCCTCCCTTTTATGAGATCTAGTATGTTTTTCTGTCGAGTGTCTGCCATTCCCCCTCTTATTGGTTTTAGTGTGCTCTTTTCATAGGGTGTAGTGTCTTCCTGACATCGGATCTAGTGCGCACCTGGTACCTCCTGATCTTTGTATCCCTTAATCCACAGAAAGTATGACACAGCAATTAACGCGTCAGCTTGAAAAATTCTTCACTAGGTTTTAATACCTTTATTTCATTTTTTTTTTTCAAATGTTCTTTTACACGGTTTAGAATCCTCTGGTTTTGTGCCTTCATGGGATACAGGTTTTTTGAAAGTGTTTAATGACATTCTTTTAGAAGGTTTAGAATCCCCTTTCACAGTATTTAGCATCCCTTAAATTACATGGTTTATCGTTCGCCCTTTAAGAGATTTAGCACCATTTTCCGTCGCGTTAACTGTCTTTCCCCTCTTATTTGTTTGTGTACTCTTTTCATGGGGTTTAGTGTCTTCCTGACATTGCATCTAATGTCCTCTCTTATTCATCTAAGCGTCCTCTTTCATACAGTAGTGGCTGCTCATCTTATTCGTTTTAGATTCCTCTGTGCATCGGGCTGGGTTCAACATCTATGTTATTTGTTTTAGTGCACTCGCTTTGCCGGCTTTGGTGTCTTTGAACTTGAGGTCAGGTTTCCTCCCTTAAACGTAAGCGTCTTCTTTTTCATACGACTACAGTATCTCTTCTGGGACTTGGACTTTATTCACTGGTTTATCCCTCTTTTAAAGGGTCCATTGTCTTCTTTCATAGCCTCTAGTGTTTTGTTTATTGTTGTGTTATGACTTTATTAGGTCTTTGTTAGAACCTAGTCTAAGGCGCTTTGTCTTTTGGCAGATCATGGAGGTATGGGACTGGGTACCAAGTCTACCAGCAGACCATTGTGATGCATCTACCGATACAACCGGCATCCTCACAAGGACATGCAGCATCCTCAGCAAGGACCTGCAAGGCAGAATGGGGTGTTGGTCAGATCGTCAACGTCTTCACCGCGGCAGTATGACAAGCTTCCATAGAATCCATTTCCATTGGAAAGCGGTCAGGAATACAAGCTGATACAAATTGATGATTCAGGGATCTGGAACATGGACGCATGTTGTCAGATCCTTTGCGTCTGAGCTGCAGAGCTGTTGAAGTCTTTGATTCTGTTACTGATCTATTCCCTAGTGCGCACCTGGTACCTCCCGATCTTAGAAAACCTTGTACAAAAAGTCTGACATGGAAATTCACGAGTCAATCTGAGTTTTGTTTCTTACGTTTTGATACTAAATTAAAAAAAAATTGGATTCTATCTTTCCAATGTTCTTTTACGCGGCTTTGACTCCTCTGGTGGTGCGTGCCTTCATGGGTAAAGCGTCTAAGGGTTTAATGACATTCTTACCCTCGTATCATTTCACACGCTCCAGTATCCCTAAATCCTATAGTACAGCGCTTGCCTTAGATTTAGTATAATTTTTCTGTTGCGTTGAGTGTTGTGCCATTCCCCCTCTTATTTGTTTCAGTGTGCTCTTTTGATAGGTGTAGTGTCTTCCTGACATCGGATCTAATATCCTCGTCGATGTGTCATCATTCAGAGTCGAAGTTCATCGTGTTACTCGTTTCAGTGTCTTCATTGCACAGGGTTTAATGTCTTCCTATTCGTTTTGGTATCGCTCTCGGCACGATGCAGTGTCTTTGAACTTAAGGTCAGGTATTCTCTTTTCAAAGTCGCGTCTTCTTTGAAATGGGTTTGATATCCTTTCGTTAAGTTTACAGTTTCCACTTTCTTAGAGTTCAGTATTCCTTTGTAAGGGTTATGCTGCCCTTTCATTTGATCAATTGTTCTCTTTTAACAGGTGTTGAGGTGTCTTTCATCAGTAGGATTTTGCAGGTCGTTTATGGCTTTAGGTTTAGTATGCTTTTCGTTAACTCTTCGTACATAACGTATCCCATTCATCATACCATGCAGTCGTCTTTGAAAGTGTTCATGCCGTGTAGTGCAATTGTCTTTCAAAGTGTTAAGTTTTCTTTTTCATAGGATTAAAATATCTGTTTATAGACTTTATCTTTACTCGCTCACTTATCCTTCTTTCATGGGGTCTAGTGTATTCTTTCATAACCTCCAGTGTTGTGTTATGGCCTTGACAGGTGTTTGTTAGAACCTGATCTAAGGCTATGTCTTTCAGCAGGTCATGGCGGTATGGGATTTGGTACCAAGTCGACCAGCAGACCATTGTGCTGCATCTCCCAATACAACCAGCATTCTCACCAAAGACATCCACCATCCTCAACATTTACCATCCTCACCAAGGACCTACAAGTCGGGGACGGGATATAAGATCATGAAAGAGTTCAACACGGCGGTATTACTGGACCATCCCACTTCGGGATGCGCTTAGGAGCAGTGTAGATAACGATATTTCTTCATGCACGCACGTACGAACACACAGACACAGACGTGCGTGTGTGTTTGCGTGCGTGCGCGCACACGGACACAAACGCACATACGCACACACACGCGCACGCACGCACACACACACACGCATACGCACACACACACACACACACGCACACACACACACACACACACACACGGAATCAATTAAACACTCCGTCCAATTATAATCATAATCACATTCAAATCGCACGTTTATATACGCATGCATGTATGCATGTAAGCGTGCAATTGCACATTCGCACACGCTCGGGGAGAGAGAGAGGGGGAAACGTTGATCTGTTAGTAACTTCAATTGCTAATGCCAGAAAATAAGTTGCTAAATATTCCTTCACTGAACATCCGGTAGTCTGTTCGTTTATAGCACGCCTGTAAGCTATAGAAATGGAAAATGGAAGGATGCAATACTACAATCAGTGTTTTGGTGTAGATCATTGACAAGTTTTACATTATTCACATATTACTCTATCTTAGCTAAAATATTGTCATTAACGTCATTAACTAAACGTAGACTGCTTGCTGACTACAAATTCCACAGAATGTCAAATGTTAGAAGAAAGAAAGTGATGCTTATGTCAACGGGCGAGGAACTCCAGCATCAACAGCCGTGGAAGATGGACACAGCACAAACCATGTTCGGGAAGGCTGCTGGTAACAAGGAAAGTGGTGGTGGTGTTCCTCTACTTTCTCGCGTCTCTTTCTACTTCTTCCATGTCCTGCACTTTTGGTTTTGTGTTCCTGTTCTTGTATAGTTTAGTGGTCTGTCACACAAGTTAAACACCTTACAGAGAGTTTAGTTCTTGTGTCTTTGGGAGGCGAGTGGAGTGGGTGGAGGTTGGGCGTCTTCTTGCAGGTGGTTTAACGTCTCCTTTTTGACGGATTTAATGTCTACTTCGTACACAGGTATAGTGCCTTTTCCAGATTTAATATGGCCTCCACTCGGAGGAGAGGACACAGTGTCGTTTGTGGTCGAGTTTTGTGTCCCCTCGATTCACAGATCTTGGTGTGTTTCCCAAGATTAGTTTTCTCTTTGTTTACAGGTGATGTGCCTCTCTTTCACAGCGTTTAAAGCCTTCTTTTCTAGCATGAAGTGTCCGTATTTTCTGTGACCAGCATGGTTGCCCTGATTTTCTACATCAGTTTTCTGCGGAACAAAGATACAAAAGGGGTACCAGAGGGAATGCTTTGGGGAAAGACATGACAAGCTCACTCCAGCTATGTGGCAGGTCTGATGATTCAGAGATCTGGAACATGGACGCATGTTTTCAGATCCTTCGGGACTGAGCTGCAGAGCTGTCGAGGAAGTCTTTGATTCTCTACCTGAACTATTCCCTAGTGCGCACCTGTTACTTTCCTGATCATAGTATCCCTTAATCCACAGAAAGTCTGACATACAAATTTAGAGTCAGTTTGAGCCTCATTCCGTACGTTTTGCTAAACGTGGATGTTATCTTTCAAATGTTCTTTTACACTGTTTGGAACCCTCTGGTTTTGTGTGCCTTTATGGGATAAAGCGTCTAAGGGTTTATGACATTCTTACCCTCGCATTATATTTCACACGCTCCAGTATCCCTATATCATAGAGTACAGCGCTTGCCTTATATGAGATTTAGTATCCTTTTTATGTTGCGTTGTCTGCCTTTCCCCTCTTATTCGCTTTAGTGTGCTCTTTTAATACGTGTAGTGTCTTCCTGACATCGGATCTTATGTCCTCTATTATTTGTCAAAGTGTCCTCTTTCAGAGAGTCGAGGTCATCGTCTTACTTAGTGTCTTCATTGTACAGAGTTTGGTGTCTTCCTATTATTCATTTTAGAGTCGTCTCTCAGCACGGTTCAGTGTCTTTGAACTTGGTCAGGTATTCTCTTTTCAGAGTCGCGTCCTCGTTTGAACAGGTTTGATGTCCTTTCGTAAAGTTTACAGTTTCCACTTATGGTTTAGTGTCCTTTTGTAAGGGTTATGCTGCCCTTTCATATGATCAATTGTTCTCTTTAAGGTGTTAAGGTGTCTTTCATCCATAGGATTTTACAGTTCGTTTCTGGCTTTAGATTAAGTATACTTGTCGTTAACTCTTCGTACATAATATTCCCCATAATCATCATACCCGTTTAGTGCAGTCTTCTTTGAAAGTGTTAAGTTTTCATTTTTCATAGGATTAAAGTATCTCTTCTAGACTTTAGCTTTACTCACTCACTTATCCTTCTTTCATAGTCTGGTGTCTTCTTTCATAGCCTCAAGTGTTTTTTTTTGTGCTATGGCTTTATTAGGTCTTTGTTAGAACCTGATCTAAGGCTTTGTCTTTCAGCAGGTCATTGAGGCATGGAACTTGGTACCAAGTCTACCAGCAGACCATTGTACTCCATCTAATACAACCAGCATCGACACCAAAGACATCCACCATCCTCAACAAAGCCATCTGCCATCTTCACCAAGGACCTACAAATCGGGGACGGGATGTTAGATCGTGAAAGTGTTCAACACGGCGGTATTACTGGACCATCCCACTTCAGGATATGCTGGCAAGAGCAAGAAGCAGTGTTGATAACGAGATTGCTTCACACACACGCACGGACGCACGAACACACACACAGACAAGCGTGTGTGCACGCACACACCACACACACACACCACAACACACACACACACACACACACACACACACACACACACACACACAAGAATCAGTTAAACACTCTGTCCAATTACAATCATAATCACATTCAAATCGCACTTTTATATACGCATGCATGCTTGCATGTAAGTAAGCGCGCACTCGCACATTCGCACACGCTCGGAGAGAGAGAGTGGGGGGGGGGGGGGGGGGGGGGACGTTGATCTGTCAGTAACTTCAATTGCTAATGGCAGAAAATAAGTTGCTAGATATTCCTTCACTGAAAATCCAGTTGTCCTGTTCGTTTATAGCGCTCCTGTAACCTGTGTAAATGGAAAATGGAAGGATGCAATACTACAGTGTTTTGGTGTAGATCATTGACAAGTTTTACATTATTCACATATTACCTCATGTTGGCTAAAATATTGTTTGATGGGGAGACCTCCCCCCCCCCAAATAACGTCGTTAACTAAACGTAGACTGCTTGCTGACTTAAATGGCTCACAAATTCCACAGAATGTCAAATGTTAGAAGAAAAAAATGTGATGCTTATGTCAACAGACGAGGAACGCCAGCATCAACAGCCGTGGAAGACGGGCACAGCACAAACGAAGTTGGCAAAGTGCTGGTAACAAGGAAAGTGGTGGTGGTGGTCCTCTACTTTCTTTCGTCTCTTTCTACTTTCCATGTCCTGCACTTCTTATAGTTTTGTGTTCATGTTCTTGTATAGTTCAGTGGTCTGTAACAAGTTAAACACCTTATAGAGTTTAGTTCTTGTGTCTTTGGGAGGCGAGTGGAGTGGGTGGAGGTTGGATGTCTTCTTAGAGGTGGCTTAGCGTCTCCTTTTTGACGGATTTAATGTCTACTTCGTACACAGGTGTAGTGCATTTTCCAGATTTAATATCGCCTTCATTCAAAGGAATTGGTGTCATCTTTGTTCGAGATTTGTGTCCCCTTAGTATGTTTCCCGGGATTAGATTGCTCTTTGTTTACAGGCTGATGTGCCTTTCTTTTACTGGGTTTAAAGCCTTTTCTAACGTCAAGTGCCCATCGTTCCTGTGACCAGCGTGGTTGTCCCGATTTCCTCTATGGTTTCTATGGAACAAGGATACACAGGAGGGGTACCAGAGGGAATATTTTCCGGAAAGGCTGACTCCAGCTATGTAGCATGTCTTTGAATGGGGATCTGGAACATGGACGCATGTTTTCAGATCCTTAGGAGCTGAGCTGCAGAGCTGTTGAGTAAGTCTTTGATACTCTTCCTGAACTATTCCCTAGTGCGCACCTGGTACCTCCTGATGATAGTATCCCATAATCCATAGAAATTAAGTCTGACATACAAATTTACGAGTCCATTTGATTTTCTTTCTTACGTTTTGATTCTAAATTGAAAAAAGTGGATGTTATCTTTCAAATGATCTTTTACACAGTTTAGAATCCTCAGCGTTTGTGTGCCTTCGTGGGATAAAGTGTCTTAGGATTTAATGACATTCTTACCGTCGTATTCTTGTTTCACACGCTCCAGTATACCCAATATCATATAACACAGCGCTTGCCTTATATGAGATTTAGTAGATTTTTTCTGTTGCGTTATGTCTGCCATTCCCCCTCTTATTTGTTTCAGTGTGCTCTTTTGATAGGTGTAGTGTCTTCCTGGCATCGGATCTAATGTCCTCTCCTATTCGTCGAAGTGTCGTCATTCAGAGAGTCGAAGTTCATCGTGTTGCTCGTTTCAGTGTCTTCATTGCACATGGTTTAATGTCTTCCTATTATTCGTTTTAGTATCGTCTCAGCACGGTTCAGTGTCTTTGAACATAAGGTCAGGTACTCTTTTCAAAGTGGCGTCTTCTTTGAAATGGGTTTGTCCTTTCGTAACGTTTACAGTTTCCACTTTCTTATGGTTTAGTGTCCTTTTGTAAGGGTTATGCTGCCCTTTCATATGATCAATTGTTCTCTTTTAACAGGTGTTAAGGTGCCTTTCATCCATAGGATTTTACAGTTCGTTTCTGGCTTTAGGTTTAGTATACATTTTGTGAACTCTTCGTACATAATATCCCCCATTCATCATACTGTTTAGTGCAGTCTTCTTTGAAAGTGTTCCTACTGTTTAGTGCATTTGTCTTTCAAAGTGTTAAGTTTTCTTTTTCATAGGATTAAAGTGTCTCTTCTAGACTTTAGCTTTACTCACAGATTTATCCCTTTTTCATAGGGTCTAGTGTCTTCTTTCATAGCCCTAGTGTTTTTTGTGTGATATGGTCTTGCTAGGTGTTCGTTAGAATCGGATCTAAGGCTGTCTTTCAGCAGGTCATTGAGGTATGGGATTTGGTACCAAGTCTACCAGCAGACCATTGTGCTGCATCTCCCAATACAACCAACATCCTCACCAAAGACATCTACCATCCTCACCAAAGACATCTACCATCCTTGCCAAGGACCTACAGGTCGTGAAAGTGTTCAACACGGCGGTATTACTGGACCATCCCACTTCAAGATGCGCTGACAAGAGCAAGGAGCAGTGTAGATAACGATATTTCTTTACTCGCATGCACGCACGCACGAACACATACACACACATACACGCACACATAAGAGAATCAGTTAAGCAGAATCATAATCGCATTCAAGTCGCACTTTTATATACACACGCATGCATGCACGTAAGCAAGCGCGCACTCGCACATTCGCACACGCTCGGAGAGAGAGAGAGAGAGAGAGAGAAGGGGGGGGGGGGGAACGTTGATCTGTTAGTAACTTCAATTGTCGATGCCATAAAATAAAGTCGCTAAATGTTCCTTCACTGAAAATCCAGTTGTCCAGTTCATTTATAGCACTCCTGTAAGCTTCGTAAACGGAAAGTGGAAGGATGGAATACTACAGCGTTTTGGTGTAGATCATTGAAAGGTTTTACATTATTCACATATTATATGTTGGCTAAAATATTGATTGATGAGAAGCGCCCCCCCCCCCCCCCTCCCAGAAACTTCATTAACTAAATGAAGACTGCTTGCTTACTTAAATGGATCACAAATTCCACAGAATGTCAAATGAAAGAAGAAAAACAAAATTATTTCAACAGGCGAGGAACTCCAGCATCAACATCCGTGGAAGACGGACACCAGCGCAAACCAAGTTGGGGAAGGCTGCTGGTAACAAGGTAAAGTGGTGGTGGTGTTCCTCTACTTTCTCTTGTCTCTTTCTACTTCTTCCATTTCCTGGACTTCTAGTTTTGTGTTCATGTTCTTGTATACTAAAGTGGTCTGTCATAAGTTATACACCTTATATAGAGTTTAGTTCCTGTGTCTTTGGGAGGCGAGTGGAGTGGGTGGAGGCTGGGTCTCTTCTTGCAGGTGGTTTAGCGTCTCCTTTGTGACTGATTTAGTTTCTCCTTCGTACAGAGGTATAGTGCCTTTTCCAGATATAACATGGCCTCCACGCGGAGGACATAGTGTCTTAAGAGTTGTTTCCCGGGATTATATTTCTTATATTTGCCTTTCACAGGGTTTGAAGCCTTTTCTAACGTCAAGTGCCCGTCTTTCTGTGACCAGCGTGGTTGTCCTGATTTCCTATGTAAGTTTTCTATGGAACAAGGATACAAAGGGGTACCAGAGGGAATGTCTACCAGAAAGGCATGAAAGGCTGACTCCAGCTATGTAGCAGGTCTTACGTATCGGGGATCTGGAACATGGATGCATGTTTTCAGATCCTTACGGGCAGAGCTGTTAAGTCTTCGATATTCTTCCTGAACTATTCCCTAGTGCGCACCTGGTACCTCCTGATGATGGTATCCCTTAATCCACAGAAAGTCTGACATACAAATTTACGAGTCCATTTCAGTTTTATTCCTTATGTTTTGATACTAAATCTAAAACAATTGGATGGTATCTTCAAATGATCTTTTACGCAGTTTGGAATCCACTGGGTTTTGCGCCTCCGTGGATAAAGCGTCTAAGGGGTTAACGACATTCTTACCGTCGTATTTTCGTCTCGCACGCTTCAGTATCCCTATATCATATAGTACAGCGCTTGCCTTATATGATATTTAGTATCATTTTTCTGTTGCGTTGTCTGCCATTCCCCCACTTATTTGTTTTAGTGTGTTCTTTTAATAGGTGTAGTGTCTTCCTGGCATCTGATCTAATGTCCTCTCCTATTCGACGACGTGTCCTCATTCAGGGAGTCGATGCTCATCGTGTTACTCGTTTCAGTGTTTTCATTGCACAGGGTTTAGTGTCTTCCTATTATTCGTTTTAGTGTCTTCATTGCACAGGGTTTAGTGTCGTCCTGTTATTCGTTTTAGTGTCATTGTACAGGGTTTAGTGTCTTCCTATTATTCATTTTAGTGTCTCATTGGACGGTTTAATTGCTTCCTGTCGTTTGAGTATCTTCATTGCACAGGCTTTAATGTCTTCCTATTATTCATTTTAGTGTCGTCTCTGAGCATGGTTCAGTTTCTTTGAACTTGAGGCCAGGTATTCTCTTTTCAAAATCGCGTCTTTTCAACGGGTTTGATGTCCTTTCGTAAGTTCACACTTTCCACTTTCTATGGTTTAGTGTCCTTTTGTAAGGGTTATGCTGCCCTTTCATTTGATCAATTGTTCTTTTTTTTTTTAAACAGATTTAAGGTTCCTTTCATCCGTAGGATTTTACAGTTCGTTTCTGGCTTTAGGTTTAGCATTCTTTTCGTTAACTCTTCGTACATGATATCCTCCATTCATCATACCTTCCGAGCTTCAGTCTTCTTTGAAAGTCTTCATACCGTTTAGTGCAATTTTCTTTCAAAGTGTTAAGTTTTCTTTTTCATAGGATTAAAGTATCTCTTCTAGACGTTAGCTTTACTCGCTGATTTATCCTTAGAGTCTGGTGTCTTCCTTAATAGCATCTAGTGTTTTTGTTGTGTGCTATGGCCTTGACAGGTGTTTGTTAGAACCTGATCTAAGGCTTCGTCTTTTAGCAGGTCATTGAGGTATGGGATTCGGTACCAAGTCTTCCAGTAGACCATTGTGCTGCATCTTCCCATACAACCAGCATCATCTCCAAAGACATCCACCATCCTCACCAAGGACCTGCAAGTCAGGGACGGGATATAAGATCAAACGTGTTCAACGCAGTGGTATTATAAGCTTCCATAGAATCCATTCCCAGTGGGAAGCAGGCAGGAATACAAGCCCTACTGGACCAGTCCACTTCAGGATGCAGTGACAACGGCAAGGAGCAGTGTAGATAAGGAGCCTTCTTCACACGCACGCACACACACGCACACACATATACACAAACGCACACACACACACACAATCAAATGACTCGTCCAATCACAATCGTAATCCCATTCAAATAACAGGCACATCGCACTCTATATACACACGCATGCACACGCATGCATGCACTTAAGCAAGCGCGCACTCGCATTCGCATGCACAGAGAGAGGGAGAGGGAGGGTGGGGAGGTTGATCTGTTAGTAACTGCAATTGCCAGTGCCATGAAATAAGTCGCTTAATGTTCCTTCACTGAAACTTCAGTTGTCCTGTTCGTTTACAGCACTCCTGTAAGCTATGTAAAGGGAACGTGGAAGGATGCAATACTACAATCGGTATTTTGGTGTAGATCATTGAAAGGTTTTACATTATTCACATATTGCATCATGTTAGCTTACATATCGTTTGATGAGAACCCCTCCCCTTCCGAAACTTAACTAAACGTAGACTGCTTGCTGACTGAAAGAGATATAATTTCCACAGAAAGTTAAATGAAAACAAGTGATCATGTCAACAGGCGAGGAACTCCGGCATCAACGGCCATGGGAGGTGGACACCAGCACAAGCCAAGTTGAGGAAGGCTGCTGGTAACAAGGGAAGTTCTGGTGGTTTTCTTTTACTTCCTCTTTTTCTACTTCTTCCATTTCCTGCATTTCCTTTCGTTTTGTCGTCCTGTTCTTGTACAGTTGAGTGGTCTGTCATGGGTCGAACACCTTATATAGTTTAGTTCTTGCGTTTTTGGGAGGTGGAGGTTGGGTGTCTTGTAGGTGGTTTAGCGTCAACTTTTTGACGGATTTAGTGTCTTTCGTACACAGGTATAGTCTTTTCCACATTTGATATCGCCTTCACTCAAAGGACTTGGCGTCATCTTTGTTCGAGCTTTGTGTCCTCTTGATTCTCAGATCTTAGTATGTCGTTTGTCCGGGATAAGATTTCTCTTTGTTTACAGGCCAATGTAACTTTCTTTCACAGGGTTTAAAGTCTTCTTTTCTAGCATCAAGTGTCCGTATTTTTTATGACCAGCATGGTTGCCCTGATTTCCTATATCGGTTTTCTGTGGAACAAGGATACACAGGAGAGGTACCAGAGGGATTCGTTTTTCCGGAAAGACATGAAAGGCTGTCTCCAGTCATGTAGCAGGTCTGATGATTCAGGGATCTGGAACATGGACGCATGTTTTCAGATCCTTCGGGGCTGAGCTGCAGAGCTGTCGAGAAAGTCTTTGATGCTCTTCCTGAACTATTCCTTAGTGCGCACCTGGTACCTTCTAATGTTAGTATCCCTTAATCCACAGGAAGTCTGACATACAAATTTACGAGTCCATTTCATTTTTGTTCCTTATGTTTTGCTAGACTTATTTAATAAAATTTTAATGTTACCTTTCAAATGTTCTTTTACACAGTTTAGAATCCTCTGGTTTTATGTGCCTTCATGGGATAAAACGTCTTTCTAAGGGTTTAATGACAATCTTACAGAAGGTTTAGTATCCTCGTTTCACACACTTCAGTATCCCTATATCGTTTGGGCGCCTGCCTGTTATGAGAATAATTTTTCTGTTGCTTTGAGTCTACCTTTCCCCCTCATGTTTTAGTGTACTCTTGCCATAGGGTGTAGTGTCTTCCTGACATCCCTAATGTCCTCTCTTATTCGTCGAAGTGACCTCATTCAGAGAGTCGATGTTCATCGTGTTACTCGTTTCAGTGTCTTTATTGCACAGGGCTTGGTGTCTTCCTATTATTTGTTTCAGTGTTGCCTCTCAGCACTGTTTAATGTCTTTGAACTTAAGGTCAGGTATTCTCTTTTCAGAGTTGCGTCTTGTTTTGAATGGGTTTGATGTCTTTTCGTAAGTTTACGGTTCCACTTTCTTAGGTTTAGTGTCCTTTTGTAAGGGTTATGCTGCCCTTTCATTTGATCAATTGTTCTCTTTTAACAGAGTTAAGGTTCCTTTCATCATGGGATTTTACAGTTCGTTTCTGGCTGTAGTGGACTTTTCGTCAAGTCTTCGTAATAATATCCCCCATTCATCATACCGTTCAGTGCAGTCTTCTTTGAAAGTGTTCATACCGTATAGTGCAATTTTGTTTCTAAGTGTTATGTTTTTTCCCACAGGACCAGAGTATGTCTTCTAGACTTTAGCTTTATTCACCGATTTATTCCTCTTTCATACGGTCTAGTGTCTTTCATAGCCTCCACTGACAGCCCTGATATGGCCCTTTGCGGTCGGCTGGGCTATAAGCAACATTACCTTTACCTTACCTCATAGCCTTCACTAATTTTTGTGTGCTATGACCTTGTAAGGTCTTTGTTAGAACCTAATCTAAAGCTTTGTCTTTTTGGCAGATCATGGAGGTATGGGACTGGGTACCAAGTCTACCAGCAGACCATTGTGCTGCATCTTCCGACACAACCATCATCCTCACCAAGGACATCCAGCATCCTCAAGGACCTCTAAAGTCAGGGACGGAATATTGGATAGTAAACGTTTTCAACGCGGTGGTACGGCAAGCTTCCATAGAATCCATTCCCAGTGGGAAGCGGTCAGGAATACAAGCCCTACTGGACCAGCCTACTTCAGGATGTCCTGACAACGGCGAAAAAGCAGTGTAGATAACGAGATTTCTAACACACACACACACACACACACAGACCTCACCCCCCCCCCCCACACACACACACACCACACACACCACACACACAGAGAGTTTGGGAAACGTTAATCTGTTAAATTTCAATGACATCGCTTGCAGAAAGTGTTATTGAATATTCCTACACTGAAATTGGCAAGTGTGCAAATCGTCTATGGCAATGTCTTTAATCTAACATGGAAAGCGTGTAAGAAATGTAATACTCTGTTCTTCTGGTATGGAAGATCGTTAAACGCTTTCACATTGTTCAAATGATACATTGTGTTAAAAAATGTCAGATGGTAAGCAAAAAAAAAACTACCTACAAAAGATTTATTGAATTTAGTGGATCAGAATTATGAAAGTCAAATGTTAGAGAATATGGATGTTATTGTCAGCGGGTTCGAGGAACAGCTGCGGAAAACAAAGACTAGGACAAGAGAACTCGGGCAATACAGCTGATGACCAGGCAAGTATTGCTGTTCCTCTTCTAGTACTCTAACTTCCTTTACCTGCACTTAAAGTGCTGTGTCCTCATCCTGTCATAGTTCAGTGGTCTGTCGTAAGTTTAGAATCGTCTTGTACAGAGTGGATCGCTGAGAAGGGGGAGGGGTGTCGGAGTCCACTTTCAGATGCATTGGTACATTCGGGCCTGTGTGGTGTGTCCCAGGGGATTTCATGTCTTACATTCACAGGATTTGGTGTCTTTCAGGTTTTATGCCTTCTTCATTCAAAGGAACTGGTGCCATTTTTGTCGGGGCATAGCGAGTGTTTTTTTCCATTCACAGGTTTTAGTATCTTTCGTGTCTCCTTCAGTCAAAGATTCATGTGGCTTCGTTCAGAGGGTTAAAATTTGTTCCCTAGCGTTTGTCTGTTGCTCAGGTTTACCACAACCACATCCGTGAAACGAGGATACAAAATGTAGTGTACTAGAGAATATTTCCTAGAAAGGAATGAAAGGCTGACGTCAGCTGTGTAGCAGGTCTGATAATTCAGGGGTCTGGATCATGGACACATGTTTTCACATTTGGGGCTGAGCTGCTGAAGAAGCCTTTGATCGTCTAAGTGACATATTCCCAAGTGCGCACCTAGTGCGATCCTCGGGAATCCTTTTGTAGGTCTGGTGTCGTCTTTCAGATAAAGTGGGTGTTGTCGATATCCGTTTTTTAGGGTTTAGTGTTCCGTTTGTTTTTCAAAATTGTCTTTTTAAGGGGCTAGTTTCGCCTATTCAGGTTTTGATTTCAGTTTCACAGGCTTTAGCATCCTCATTCCATAGTTTAGCATCCTCCTGTCACAGGGATTAGGGTCGATCCCTCACAGAGTTTCTTTCCCCCTTTTCTCAGGGCTTAGTGTTATCTTTCGAATTAATTGGCTTCTTTTTGCCCAGCGTTTATTACCCTTTCATGTGATTTATCTCAAAGGGGTAAGAGTCCTTTTCTCATTAGGTTTTAGGTCTTCCTTCAGTGATGGTTATGTGCCTCATTTTCATAAGATCGATTTGTCTTTTTACGGCGTTAGCCTGATTCTTTGGGTTTAGGGTTTTTCCCCCAGAGTTTTGTCTCGTTTCATAGGATTTTGTCTTTATTTTCAGTGTTCATGGACATTTTTCCTAAAATTAAATGTCTTGCTCACATCGGTGCCTTCTATCTCATCGGTTCAGCAACTTCTGCTTCAACAGAGTTTAATCTGATGCTTTGGGGTTTTTTGGCAGATCATAAATACTGACTGCTGCGCGGGAATCGTTGCCAGTCTACCAGAGGACCATCCCACGTCATCGCCAAGGACATCCCACATTAAGACACCAGGGTGGTGCCACAAGCTTCCAGGGAATCCACCCCAGGGGATGCATAAAGACATGGAAGTCCTACAGGACCAGCCCACTGCAGGGACATCAAAATGTGCCAACAGTGTGGCAAGGGGAGAGCAGACAGGGAGCCGTGCCCACAGAACGGTGAAGGGCTTAAAAAAAACTGTAGGAATCGGTGCACCAACCCAGTAATGAATGCACCAGTGGCCAGAACGCTTTGGAGAAAAATCGAGAGCTGCAAGGGTCGACACTACTGCAAGTGATATCCATGTCTACAAGGAACACTTCAGGGCAGCCAGAAGACGGCAGCAACGATGAAGTTCAACAGACACAGAGGACGATGAACTGGACTGACATTTCGCACTGACAGAGCTCCAGCAAGCACTGGAAAGACCGGACTAGGAAAGTCACCAGTCTTGAATGTCTTAGTCTGAGGCACTTTGGCCATGTCTGTCAAATCAAGCTTCTGGAGATCTGTAACCTAAGTTGCCATGATGGCAAGCAAGGCCCAATCTGGTGAGAAGCTATCGGGATATCTGTCCCGAAGAAAAGGACAAGAAGCAGCCAGCTGGTAGGAAGTCCATCGGCTGAACACGTTGTGCAGTGAACACTTGGAGAGAACCGTCAGCGGTTGACTGTCGTAACTTGAGTGACTCCTTCATAGTGACAGAACAGGCGGGCTCTTGCAAATATCTTATCTTGTTCACAATACCAAGTGACACTAACCACAATCTATTTATATAGTTTACTTCACAGCCCCAACGTGATCCTTGTATTGGCTGAACTGTAAGCAAAGTAGCTGTGAAATTGAAAGTTTTCGCTCTTAATGCAAATGTATTTTACACACACACGCGCACACACGCACACACGCGCGCGCACACACACACACACACGCACTCGCACTCGCACGCACACATGTATATATATATACCAGTTAAAAAATAGAATTTTAAAATCCTATTTTTAAACTGGTATTATCGCTCCCTACTTGGTTGAGCACTTTTAACGTTCTGAGTGGCTTTTTAACTCTGATTTTATATATATATAAACGATCACGTTTCCACTTGTTCCTCCACCCAGGACTTTTGTTATACAAGCTTTCGCCTTCTGGCTTGATCACTGAATTACATAATTCTTTAGCTTAGTTATCCTAAGAAACGGAAGACTGGCATTTCGTTTCTTGTGAGTGGTCATGAGAACAAAATGCCAGTTTTCTGTTTTTAGGATAACTAAACAAAAAGATTATGTAATTCAGTGATAAAGCCAGAAGGCGAAAGCTTGTATGTGGAGGAGCAAGTGGAACACATGTATATAATTATACAATAATCGCTTATAAGCATGTATAGAATGAGATTCCATGCGACATTTGTACCTTTGTACATTTTTCTTGGAATTGAACCAATTGTTTCCATGGTTACAGTCCACCTATGACTCCTTAATAAGGTTGGATGAACGGAAAGCAAAACGTAAGTGAAAAATATTCTTTCCTCCTTTAATGCCGGTTTATTACTCTATAAATAAACACGCGGGTTGTGTGCCAGCATGATAGTCGGATGGATTATATAGATGCATTTGTATGTATGTAAGCCTACATGCAGACGTTGATTTATATGTGTGTGTGTTTGTATTTCTTTTTTTTGTAATAGAGCCAGCATTAAATCCTTAGTAATTTATTTGGAATGATTTTAAGGGGAGGTATTTAGTTAGTTACTTTGTTTTCTTTGTATGCAAATACTATTGACACGGCGACAGCCCTAGTGTAAGATTTCAACGGTCGGCTGGGCTTTAAACAAAATGAAATCTTGCTGCTTTTAATGCCAGTTGCTTTATCTATATTTACGAATAAATGCGCTGTGTTACTGCCAAATCTTTGCAAGAGCCTACCATTGGTACGCCGTTGCAAACATTTCAGTAACGAAATGCTGTGTGATGGATTGTAGATTCATAGCGTGTGGTACATGATGCAAAAATGCGGATTTGAAGGATGGGTGAGTAGGGGGTGCGTGTGCTTGCAGGCGTTCGTTTGTAACATGTGTGTATGTGGGTTAGCCTGCATGATGGGTGTGCGTTCGTGTGTGAGGCAGAGAGAGAGAGAGAGAGAAATGAGGAAGGGGGAGATTTGTGTAAAATACATCCTATTTTAAGTCATTTACTTTGGCATGTTTAGAACGAGATTTTAGGGACATTTCAATGGATGTTTTGCCCATGGTAACAGTTGTGATGTAAAGCCCCTTGGGGTTGAGTTGGCTGCAAGCAAAGTGAAAGTGAATGGTAAACTTTTTTAACTTTTAATGTCAGTTGATTATGAACAGTTTTCTTTTAGTCAAAACTTTGCAGGGGCTTTTAACTAGAACGCAACTGCAAAATTTAATTAATGAACTCTTGCAAATGCATAGCCTGCTTGATATGTGTTAAAACACGGGTATGTGCTGCGATGGATGGTTTGAGTGTGTGTGTGTGTGTAATAAGATTTTAAAGTATGTTTCAGCATGCACACAGAATGACTTTAGCAGACTTTCTTCTTCATTATGGGGAACCAGTTTTCCATAGAAAAGCCCACAAATGAACGCTTAGATTTGCTGGGCTGTAAGTAAAATAGATGTGAAATATGTTTAATGCATATTTATCAATGTTTACAGATATATGTGTTATCGCTGCCTAAATCTTTGCAAAGGCCTATGGTGCGCCATTGCAAACATTTCGGTAACGAATCATAAATGGGATGGATCATTAATGTATGTCGTGGTTCGTGTGTATGAAGATGCATGTCCTCGGTGTGTGTGTGTGTGTGTGTGTGGAGGGGTGGTGGTGGTGGTAGGGGCGGGTGTTGGTGATGGGGGTGGACGGGTTGGTCTAGATGTGTGTGACTGCATGTGTATGTATGCTTGCTGCTTTAAGTGTGTATATTTTTGCGTCTGTTTTATTTGTATATATGACACTTGTTTTTCTTTCTTTTAATATCTGTATAATTCATGTAAAAAGTGATTTTTGCGTATCTTAATTTTTTTATTTTTTGCAGTTCCATAATGACAGCCCGGATATGACCACCTGAGGTGGGTTGGGCTACAACAAAATATACAAACACAACGAAATCTGGCTGCTGTTACTGCCAGTTCCTTTTTTGGCTCTTTTGTATACATTCGTGGAATTGTGTTTCTGTCAAATCATTGCAGCGGCTTATGTTGGTATGCCGTCGGAAACATTTCAGTCGCACACAATGCGATGAACTGTAAACACATAGCTTGGTTCATGTGTGTTAGGGCGGGTGTCTGAGCAAGGGTTGGTGCGATTGGATGTGTATGCATGTATCTAGGCATTGGTTTGTCCGTGGATGTGTGTGCGTGTGTGTGAGGGAGGGAGGGGGTGTTAACTGATCCTGTTTGGAGCCATTTGTTCAGTATATATAGACTGAGACTGTAGGCGACCTTTTTGTTCCTTATATGGAATCCATTGTCCATGGTAACAGCCCTCGTATAACCTTAGGTCAGTTGAGTTGCAAGCATAATGTAAGTGAAAAATGAAACTTGGTGCCTTAATGCCAGTTGATTCCTCTGTATGCTGATAAATGAGTTCTGTCGCTGCCAAATGTTTGAAAAGGCCTATCATTGGTACGCCATTGCAAATATTTCAGTGATAAATCGGTTATGGATATTTCATATATATATATATATATATATATATATATTATATATATATATATATATATATAAAATATTGAATTATAAACAAAGCTTGCTCTTATGTCTTAGATTGAAAATACAGGGGGAGATACGCATTCATACCTGCAGTGGCAGATGTTTCTGCCTAACTATCAGTATGTGCTTGAGTGGGTGGATGGGGAAAAAATAACATAAATGCTTCTCAAATGAGCCTTCAGCAAGCTTATATTCTCCAACTGGGAGAGACATCCTCCAATAGGGAGGGAAACTCACTAACATATAACTCCTGGTCATATACCGATATTTCGAAAAGGCAGAGGAGTCAAACTACCACTTTCCGCGGTCACTGAGGAGAAACCAAGTTTCGAAATATCGGTATATGACCAGGAGTTATATGTTAGTGAGTTTCCCTCCCTATTGGAGGATGTCTCTCCCAGTTGGAGAATATAAGCTTGCTGAAGGCTCATTTGAGGAAGCATTTATGTTATTTTTTCCCATCCACCCACTCAAGCACTACTGATAGTTAGGCAGAAAATCTGCACTGCAGGTATGAATGCGTATCTCCCCCTGTATTTTCAATCTAAGACATAAGAGCAAGCTTTGTTTATAATTCAATATTTCTTGCAGTCATTGCAACACCAAGCTGCTCTGTAAGTTGCTGAAACGGTGCTCGGTACTTATCATTGGAATTTATTAGTTCGTTGTATTTTAGTCCCTTGCGGATTCATTCCAAGAACTGGCCCTCAGCACTTGTGTCTTAGAGGATATCTTTTTATATTTTCTACTTTTCACAAGAAAATGTAGTTTGCTTTGCTCTTTCATGATTTTCTTTTGCTTCTTAGATGGCATCTTTGGTTGGTTTTTGAAAACTCAACAAACATACTACGGAATTGCACACAAGCCTTTTCTGGGATTGCATTCTTCTTAAACTGAAAAGGCAGAGGAGTCAAACTACCACTTTCCGCGGTCACTGAGGAGAAAACCACCAAGTTTCGAAATATCGGTATATGACCAGGAGTTATATGTTAGTGAGTTTCCCTCCCTATTGGAGGATGTCTCTCCCAGTTGGAGAATATAAGCTTGCTGAAGGCTCATTTTGAGAAGCATTTATGTTATTTTTTCCCCATCCACCCACTCAAGCACATACTGATAGTTAGGCAGAAACATCTGCCACTGCAGGTATGAATGCGTATCTCCCCCTGTATTTTCAATCTAAGACATAAGAGCAAGCTTTGTTTATAATTCAATATTTCTTGCAGTCATTGCAACACCAAGCTGCTCTGTAAGTTGCTGAAACGGTGCTCGGTACTTATCATTGGAATTTATTAGTTCGTTATATATAATATATATATGTATGTAAATACACGAACATACATGCATACATCGCTTGGTCCATGAGTGTTAGACTGCGAGTCCGAGCAAGAGTGGATGAGTTGGGGTCTGTGTACAAGCAGACGTTGGAATGAATATGGATGCGCGTGTGCAGTGTGTGTGTGGTTTGTGCTTAAAAATGGTGTGGAGAAATTTGCGTTACACATATCCTGTTATAAGTTGTCTGTTTTAGCATATTTAAATGAGGCTTTAAGATTACTTTTTTCTATGTTTTTGTTTTTGGAACGAGGTATTCCATTGTTGCAGGCCTCATATAACCTGTTACTGTCTGATGGGTTGTAAGCAAAATGGAAGTAAAAATGAAATTTCACTTGATGCCAGTTTATCGTTGCATATTCAGATACAGTTACAAAATATTTCACCTTTGTTGCGAGTTTATCGTTGCATATTCAGATACAGTTGTTACAAAATATTTCACCTTTGTTGCGAGTTTATCATTGCATATTCAGATACAAATCGTGTGCTGCTATCCGATCTTTGCGACGGAACAAACCGTAGTGGATGGTTGTAGACAATGAAGTTGTTTCATGTGTATTAGGATGTGCATGTGAGTGAGTTGGGCGATTATGGATGTGGAGTATGTGTGCTTGCATGCAGGCGTTGGCGTATGTGTGTGTGTGCGTGTCTTTGCCTTTTTATTTGGTTTTGAAATTAATACAATATCAACCGATTTTAGCATATTTTGATTTAAAAAAAATGTTTTTACGTTTTCGTAATGCAATTGATTTTGACGTGTTAACACTTCTGATATGACGCCCAGAGGTTTGCTGGACTATCAGCATGTAAAATGTGTTGGGTTGTTGCTTAATATTTGCACAACAGAACCGCTGGTACGCCATTGCAAATATTTAGGTGACGAAGCCAATGTGAATGTTTAAATGGGACTTCATGTGACCAGGTTTCTTATTCTGCATTAATTTTCTTTTTGATGGAATGAGTTAAACATTGTCATAGCCCTGATATAACCTGGTATGGTTGGATGGCTGTCAAAATGGAAGTAAAAAATGAAATTAACTGTTGATGCCAGTGTAGCGTTGCATATTCAGATACAGTGGTGCTGCTACCAAATATTTGCAATGGCCTATCAGTGGTACGTCATCAAAAAACCATAATGGATGGTTGTAGACAATTAGGTTGCTCCATGCCTCATGTGCATTAGAATGTGGATATGTGTGAGTTGGGGCGATTATGTGTGTTTAGTGCGTGTGCTTGCTTGCATGCAGGCGTTGGTGTGTGTGTGTGTGTGTGCTTTTGGCTTTTCATTTTAGTTTTGACATTATTCCTGTATCAAGTCATTTTAGCATATTTTGATTTTAAAAACTTTTTTAACGTTGAGTGTGGGTAGGCGATTATGTTTAGTACACATGCTTGCATGCGCGTGCGTGTGTGTGTGTGTGTGCTTTTTGCTTGTGATTTTAGTTGTTTTAAATTATTTCTATGCTATAGCGTTTTAACGTATTTTGATTTTTAACCTTTTTTTTTTAACGTTTTTACTGCTGTTGATTTTGACTTGATAGCAGTTCTGATATGAACCCTTGAGGTTGGCTGGACTGTTGGCATAATGCAAAATGAGTTTTGTTACCAAATATTTGCAAGAAAGTATCACTGGTACGCCATTGAAAAATATTTCAGTGACGAAGCCAATGTGAATTTGATGAATTGTAAGTATGAACCTTGGTTCATGAGTGTTAGAATACACATGTTTAGGGCTGGGTTGGTTGAGATTTATGTATGCGTTTTTACACACAGGCGTTGTGTGTGTGTGTTTCTAGGGGTGTGTAAGCCCGTGTGCGTGTGTGTGTTTCTAGGAATGTGTGAGCCCGTGTGGTTTGAGAAAGGATGTAGAAATTTTTGTGTGAAAAAATACCCGTTTTTAATGTTTAAATGAGAATTAAGATCGCTTATTTTCTTTTTCTCTATCATTTTTCTTTTTAATGGAATGCGTTACTCCATTGTCATAGCCCTGATATAACCTGTTACGGTCGGATGGGCTGCGATTATGGATGCTTAGTAAACATGCTTGCATGGAGGCGTGTGTGCGTGCGTGTGTGTGTTTTGTGCGCGCGGGCGCGCGTGTGCGTTTTGCTTGTAATTTTGGTTGTTTTGAAATTATTCCTATATTAAGCCATTTTAGCGTATTTTTATTTTAAAAACATTTTAAAAACGTTTTCATTGCAGTTGATTTTGACGTCATAACAGTTCTGATATGACCCCGTGAGGTTGGCTGGACTTTGAGCAACATGCAAAATGAGTTGTGGTGCTGATAAAGTTTTTGCAAGAAAGTATCACTGGTAGACCGTTGCAAATATTTCAGTGACGAAGCCAATGTGAATTTGATGAATTGTAGGTATGAACCTTGGTTCATGAGTGTTAGAATACACATGTTTAGTGGGCTGGGTTAGTTGAGAATTATGTATGCGTTTTTACACACAGGCGTGTGCGCGTGTGCGTGCGTGTGTGTGCGCGTGTGTTTCTAGGGGTGTGTGAGCCCGTGTGTGTGATTTGAGAAAGGGTGTGGAGATTTTTGTGTGAAAAAATACTGCCTTTAATGTTTTAAATGAGAATTAAGGTGGTTTATTTTCTTTTTCTCTTATTTTTCTTTTTAATGGCATGCCTTACTCCATTGTCATAGCCCTGAAATAACCTGTTACGGTCGGATGGGCTGCGTAAAGAAAATGGAAGTAAAAAATGAAATCATTTCACTGTTGGTGCAAGTTTAGGATTGCATATTCAGATACAGTGGTGCTGTTACTAAATATTTGCAATGGCCTATCGGTGGTACGTCATGACAAACCATGGCCTATCGGGTGGTACGTCATGACAAACCATGGCCTATCGGTGGTACGTCATAACAAACCATGGCCTATCGGTGGTACGTCACAAACAAACCATGGCCTATCGGTGGTACGTCACAACAAACAATGGCCTATCGGTGGTACGTCATAACAAACATGGCCTATCGGTGGTACGTCATAACAAACAATGGCCTATCGGTGGTACGTCATAACAAACAATGGCCTATCGGTGGTACGTCATAACAAACAATGGCCTATCGGTGGTACGTCATAACAAACAATGGCCTATCGGTGGTACGTCATAACAAACCGTGATGGATGGTTGTAGACAATTGTTTCATATGAATTTGGGTGTGCACGTGAGTGAGGGTGGGCGTTTATGGATGTTTAGGTCGTGTGCTTGCATGTGTGTGTGTGTGTGTACTTTTGGTTTTTCATTTTAGTTTTGACATTATTCCTGTATCAAGCCATTTGAGCATATTTTAAAACTTTTTTAACGTTGAGTGTGGGTAGGCAATTATGGATGTTTAGTACACATGCTTGCATGCAGGGGTGTGTGTGTGTGTGTGTGTGTGTGCGTGTGCTTTCTGCTTGTAATTTTAGTTGTTTTGAAATTATTCCTATGCTAAACCATTTTAACGTATTTTAATTTCTAAAACGTTTTTTTAACGTTTTTACTGTAGTTGATTTTGACTTGATAACAGTTCTGATATGACCCTGAGGTTGGCTGGACTGTTGGCATCATGCAAAATGAGTTGTGTTGTTACCAAATGTTTGCAAGAAAGTATCATGGTACACCATTGCAAATATTTCGGTGACGAAGCCAATGTGAATTTGATGAATTGTAGGTATGAACCTTGGTTCATGAGTGGCTGGGTTGGTTGAGATTTATGTATGTGTTTTTGCACACAGGCGTTGGTGTGTGTGTGTGTGTATGTGTGTGTGTGCGTGTGTTTGTGTTTCTATGGGTGTGTGTGTGTGTGTGCGCGGCGCGCGCGTGTGTGTGTGTAATCGTGCGCGCGTGCTGTGTGTTTGAGAAAGGGTGTGAAGATATTTGTGTGAAAAACTATTCGTTAATGTTTAAATGAGAATTAAGATGCCGTTTTTTCTTTTTCTCTATTTTTCTTTTTAATGGAATGAGTTACTTGATTGGCATAGCCCTGATATAACCTGTTACGGTCGGATGGGCTTCGTAAACAAAATGGAAGTAAATAATGAAATCATTTCACTGTTGATGCCCAGTGTAGGATTGCATATCCAGTCAGGGGTGCTGCTACCAAATATTTGCAATGGCCTATCAGTGGTACGTCATAAACCATAATGGATGGTTGCAGACAATTAGGTTGCTTCGATCATATGTATTAGGATGTGCATGTTACTTAGGGTGTGCGATTATGGATGTTTTGTTCGTGTGCTTGCATGTAGGCGTTCGTGTATATATATATGTATATGTATATATATATATATATATATATATATATATATATATATATATATATATATATATGTGTGTGTGTTTGTGTGTATGTGTGTGCGCGCTCGTGCGTGTGTGTGTACTTTTGGCTTTTTATTTTAGTAGTTATATTATTTCAATATCGAGCCATTTTAGCATCTTTTGATTTATAATTTTTTTAACGTTTTTCAATGCAGTTGATTTTGACTTGATAACAGTTCTGATATGACCCCCGAGGTTGGCTGGACTGTTAGGATCATGCAAAATGAGTTTTGTTGTTACCAAATGATTGCAAGAAAGTATCAACTGGTACGCCATTGCAAATATTTCAGTGAAACTAATGTGAATTTGTTGAATTGTAGATAACAAACCTTGGTTCATGAGTGTTAGAATGCACATGTTTTGAGGGCTTGGTTAGTTAGAAATGTGTTTTTACACACAGGCGTGCGCGTGTGTGTTTGTGTGTGTTTGTGTGTGTGTGTGTGTGTGTGTGTGTTTCTAGGGGTGTGTGAGTCCGTGTGTGTGTGTGCGCGCGCGCGCGTGTGTGTGTGTGTGCGCGCTCGGGCGTGCGTTGTGTGTGTGTTTGAGAGAGGGTGTGGAGATTTTTGTGTGAAAAACAATTCGTTGTTAATGTTTAAATGAGAATTAAGATGCCATTTTTTTCTTTTTGTCCCCTGACATGAGTGTTAGAATGGACATATTTGGAGGGGTGGGTTAGTTAGAAATTTATGTATGTGTTTTTGCACACAGGCGTGTGTGTGTGTGTGTGCGCCTCATGCACGTGTTGTATATTTGTGTGTGCTTGTGTTTCAGAAAGGGTGTGGAGAAATTTGCGTTAAATACATTCTGTTATGACGTTTGAATGAGACTTTAGATGAGTTTGCTTTCTACATTATTTTCTTTTTAATGGAACGAGTTACTCCATTGTTGCAGCCCTGATATAATCTGTTACGGTCGGATGGGCTGTAAGCAAAACGGAAGTAAAAAATACAATGATTACACCGTTGATGCCACAAAATGATTTCTTATATGTCGTATTAGCAATTTGGAATGATTTTCATTCAAGCATTTATGTTTATTCATAATGCAATGATTTGAACATGGTAACAGCCTTGGTATGAGCACCTCAGATCGGCTGGACCTTAAGAAAATGAAAAATATTTTACCTTTAATGTCGGCGTATTACTCTATACACTGATACGTGGTTTGTGTTACTTGCAAGGGCCTATCATTGGTACGTCATTACAAAGATGTCAGTAGCGAACCATGATGGGTTATGTTACTGCAAAATCTTTGCAAGGACCTATTATTGGTACGTCATTGTAAAGATGTCAGTAGCGAACCATGATGGGTTATATTACTGCAAAATCTTTGCAAGGGCCTATCATTGGTACGTCATGTAAAGATGTTAGTAGCGAACCATGATGGGTTATGTTAATGCAAAATCTTTGCAAGGCCTATATTGGTACGTCATTGTAAAGATGTCAGTAGCGAACCATGATGGGTTAATTACTGCAAATCTTTGCAAGGGCCTATCATTGGTACGTCATTGTAAAGATGTCAGTAGCGAACCATGATGGGTTATATTACCGCAAAATCTTTGCAAGGGCCTATCATTGGAACGTCATTGTAAAGATGTCAGTAGCAAACCATGATGGGTTATATTACCGCAAAATCTTTGCAAGGGCCTATCATTGGTACGTCATTGTAAAGATGTCAGTAGCAAACCATAAGGTTTGTTACTGCAAATCTTTGCAAGGGCCTATCATTGGTACGTCATTGTAAAGATGTCAGTAGCGAACATAATGGTTTATGTTGCTGCAAAATCTTTGCAAGGGCCTATCATGGTACGCCATTGTGAACATTTCAGTGAAGAACTACAATGGGTTGTTGTTGCTGCCACAGCAGATATGTTAGTGAAGAACCACAGGGTGATTTTGTAGATACAAGGTTTGGATGGTATGTGTTAGGATGCGGGTGTGTGTTTTGGGGGGGTTTGAGATGGGTTGTGTGTGTAGAATGGCGTTCTTTTGTATGTATCGTTGTGCATGTGTACATATTTGGAGTGTGAGTGTGGTGTGCGCGCGCGTGTGCGTGCGTGCGGGGTAAAATAGGTCCTATGTTAAGTTATCTAATTTACGCTTGTATAGAATGTTGCTTTAGAGGGCTTTTTTTAACCCAAAAATCCTTCCTTGTATGAAGTCGTTTATTCCCTATCATAACAGTCCTGATGTGATCCCTTGAGGTGTGCTGGGCTACACATAAAATGGGAGTGGAAACATGAAATGTGTTCACTTATAATGCAAACCTTTGACTCTGTATACAGATACATGGTTTATGTTGCTGCCAGATCTTTGCGAGGGCCTACCACTGATTAGTACGCCACTGCAAACATTTCAGTAACGAACTATACTTTGGATTGATTGCAGTCATACGGATTGACTCGTGAGTAATATTTGGGCATGTAGGCGAAGGTGGGTGATTTTAGAAGGGGTGGGGGGATGGGGTGGAGGAGTTATATGTGTGCTTTCAAGTAGGCGTTGGTTTTAATGTGCGTTGTGGATATATCTATGTTCACGTATATACATTTGCATTTTTTGCGTTGATATTTACAGTATTCTGTAATTCTTTTTTAAAAAGTCATTTGAACACATTTGGAATGATTTTCTTTGAAACCTCTTGTACTTGTTCTTGATGCAATCATTTCGACATTGGTCGCAGACCTTATATGACCTGAGGGGCGGCTGGGCTATAAGGGAAACAAATTGTAAACATTTTACTTTTGATGTCAGCGTCTCAAGGGTGGACAAGCTAGTGTGTATGTGTACATGTGTATGTGTGTGACGCGGCCGTTTGTTTGGTGTGTGTGTGTGTGTGTGTGTGTTAGGAATGTTTGAATGTGCACGTGTGTGTGTGAAATAAATCCCATTTTAAGTTTGAGTTACCTATTGTAAGCATGTACAGAATGAAGTTTTAGAGGACTTTCTTTTGTGAAATCAGTTATTCTGTGAAAACGGTCCTGATATTGAACCCTTCAGGTCTGCCGGGCAAAAAGCAAAATGGAAGTGAAATATGAAATTTCATTTACTTATAATGCAAATCTATTACCCTGTATAAAGATACGTGGGTTGTATTGCCGTCCAGTCTTTGCAAGAGTCTCTTATTGATACGCCACTGCAAACATTTCAGTAACGAACCGTGTTGGGTTGTGTTGCTGCAAATGTTTGCAAGGGCCTATCATCGATGGGCTATTGCAAACGTGTTGGTGACAAATTATAATGTGAACTGTAGATACTTTGGATGATACGCATTAGGATGTGGGTGTATGTGAGGATAGGTGGGTTGGTGTGTGTGTTAAATGGTGATCGTTTGTATGTGGTTGTGTGCATTTGTATGTTTGAATACCTGTGTGTGTGTAGAATAGCTTCTATTTCAAGCTATGTATTTTAGCATGTATGGAATGTCTAGAGAACAATGTAATTCCTTATATAAAATTGATATGTGATACAGGCCCTGATATGACCCCTTGAGGTTCATGGGCTGTAAGCAAACTGGAGGTGCAAGTTGAATACTTCCACTTTCAATGCGGGTCTATTACTCGGTGTACAGATACATGGTTTGTGTTGCTGTCAGATCTTTGCGAAAGTCTGCCATTGGTAACGCCATTGCAAACATTTCGGTAACGAACCATGATGGGTTTTGTTACTGCCAAATCTTTGCAAGGGCATATCATTGGTACGGCATTGCAAACATTTCAGTGACGACCATGATTTTGATGAAAAAGATTTTTGACCGCCAATCTGAACAATACAAAATATCTTTGAGGATACACAGAAGATTTGAAAATAGAGAAAAAAAAAAACAGAACAAAAATCTATATTTTGAAATCTGATGAGAACCCTCGAAGATAGTTTGACACGATTTTGATGGATTACAGGACACACAGATTCATGAGTTATGATGCGCGTGTGTGCGAAGGTGGGTGATTGAAAAGGGGAGGGGTAGGGGGGGGGGGGGGGGGGGGGGGGGACGTATGCGTGCTTTCAAGTATGCATCGGCTTGTATGTGTATCATCGATAGTCATGTGTGTTTGCTTCTTTACATGTCACGGCTTGTATATTGGCATCATTTTTGTTTATAATGAAAACTGTAATACTTTCTAAAAAAGTCATTTTAGCAAATGTGGAATTTTTTTTTTAGCCTTTTTGTTTTAAAGGCAAATATTCTGGCATGGTAACAGCCCTGACAGACCCCCTGAGGTCGGCTGAGCGACAAAGAAAATGAAAGTTGAAATATTTTATTTTGAATGGCAGTGTCTTACTCGTATATTGATAAATGGGTGGTCTTGTTTTCAAATCTTTGCAAGGGGCTATGGCTGATACGTCCTTTGCAAACATTTGAGAGACGAATTACAGTGTGAGAAATTGCAGATATATAGCTTCATTATGTCTGTTACGATTTGGATGTATTCGTTGTGTCCGTTAGGATATGGATGTGTTTAAGGGTAAGACAACCAACATTCTTTTTATGTGAAAGTGTACGTGTGTGTGTGTGTGTGCGATCGCGTGTGTGTGAGTTGTGTGTGTGTGTGCGCGATTGCGCGCGCTCGTGTGTGGATAGGGACTTTGATTCAAATTATGTTTGTCTTCCTAGTGTTTTATCATATGCCGTACTAGGTTGCCGGTAAAACGAAAGGTACCAAGGACTGGAATTTATCAGTCTGTCTCATAATTAAGCCAGTTGAGGATGTTGTGTCACTTAATGCAACTTGTACGTGTTTCGATTTGTATGTGCTAAACAGGATGGATATGTTATTAATAATGAGAGCGTGTGTGTGGGTCTACATGCCATGTAAAACATTTCTGTAAATCTATAATCTGATAGCTCTGCTTTTATTAGTAAAGAATGTGAATACTTCTTGTACATTTTGGATATGTAGCTTGTACTTTGTTTTCGTTTGATTATGTGGATGTGGCATATTTAAATACATCCAGTGTACAGGAAGAGGTCTTGACATAAAATCCAAGCGCTATGAACATTTGATTGTTTATTCACTCAGTCAGCAATCTCTCTCTCTCTCTCTCTCTCTCTCTCTCTCTCTCTCTCTCTCTCTCTCTCTCTTTCGCTCACTTCCTCTCTCTCTCTCTAAAAAACACAAAAAAACACACCAGCCAATACATAATGCTAAGAACGTGAATAGTGATGAACAAGAGACATGACTACATATATAAAAAAACACTACAAAAAAGACAACCTTTAGAACTGACAAAGAACTGCGTTGGAATTTTATGCAGATAATTAATCGCTGACATTTCTTCTCCGTTTCATTCCTGCATAACTCTTACGAGCATAATCACCTATCTGCCTTTTGTCGTTGAATTCATCGTTAGTTGACATGCTTGCTCACATGCAATCCATACTGCTCTCAAGAGAGCCACGTCGTGGTGTAACCA
>CM031605.1:58012897-58022897 GCA_018398815.1 Conus ventricosus
ATGAAACAAAATACTTATAACCAGCAACTAACTAATCAATTAAAGTCAAACCGGATGACAGTATTAAAGAAAAAAACAACTACAAAACAAAAAAAGAATCCTTTGCTCCCCCCCCCCGCCCATTTTATCCACCCCACTCCCCTTCCTTTATTATCCCCCGCAAATAAAGTTAATAAAGAATGTTATAAGTGTTTTCCAATAGGGGGTTTAGTGTACAAAGAATTCGTACGTTAAAGCTGGTGACTGGAAAATGGCCTGCACAGTATTTTGCTTCAATACTGGAATGACTTTTTTCATATCATTGCATGAAACAATATGAACTGGAGTAATCTTGTTTCCACATACGCAAACTACGTTTTTTACATATTTTGTTTTAAATGATTAAGTTTCCACCTGTGCATTAATGAGAGTAATTTTCTATTAAGATTAAAATTCTATTTGATTCTTTTATTATCAAACTGTTCTATATAGACGTGATCTACCATACTATATTCAAAAGCTTTCCAGATATGCGACTTAACCAAGTTACACTGTTCATGTACAGTGTGTGTGTGTGTGTGTGTGTGGTGTGTGTGTGTGTGTTGGTGTGCGTGTGTGGTGCATGCGTGCGGTGCGTGGTGTGTGTGTGTGTGTGTGTGTGTGTGTGTGTGTGTGTGTGTGTGTGTGTGCGTGAATAGAACACAAAACGTAGAATCTGCTAGAATCTGCGAGATTAAGCACAGAATGCAAATCACAGAATTTGCGAGGGGAAGCACAGCAGTATCGTCGAAGTAAATCATTGAACAAAAATGAAAACATTCGGCTGAGGAATGACGGTTCCTACATAATGCAACAACGCCGCACAATCATCTGGCGACAGCTGCCCTTAATACTTCGCTTCATGATGGCTGTGTCAAAGTTGTTTTCAGTGAGATGAATTCTTACCTTGGGACAATCCTGACACACATCGTGAACGAAGAAGTAGAAAACATTTCGAGAAGGATGAAAAACAATATGCTGGTATTCCTATTCCTGATTGGTGGGCCAGGGAACGTCATCAACATGGCGGTGTTCTACAAACAAGGCCTCAAGGATCATGTAATCTGTGCCTCTTTGCTTTGTCCTTGGCTGATGAATTGTATCTCATGACATCCATGTTTCTCCATGCGGAACAGCTGCATTTGCAGTTTCACAACAAAGGAAACATTCGGACCAATGATGACGTTCTTAACGAACAGCCAGTTTACAGGATTAGTGGGATTCGGTTATGTTTCTCAAATTCTTTCTGCTATCATTGCCAGTGAGAGATGCTATTGTGTACTCAGTCCTCTTAAATTTCAAGCGATGAAACGCGCCAGACCAATGGCGCTTGGCATCATTGTTGTGAACGTGCTGATGGTCGGCCTGTTCTTCATCGTGGCATTCCGATACCGCATCGGGTGTGTGTACGATCCGGTGTCGGGTGTGATTGTGAAGACAGGTGTGTCTGGGGACTTTTACAACACCCACCAGCAGTTTGTTGATCTTCTGAATACTTCTGTTTTCGGTTTTGGCTTGCCCGGATGTGTGATAACTGTTGTGACGGTGACAACAATCGTGACTACAGTTAAGCTTCGTCAGATTGTGACATGGAGGGTTGGAACATCCTCGTCCCTCTCTGCCCGTGAGTTGGCCCTGACCAGGATGTTGGTTGCTACCTCCATCCTGTTCATCGCCTGTGTCTTGCCCACTGCCGCGGCTCGAGTCGCCTGGTTCGTTTTCCCAGAAATGAATGCTGGCCGAAGGAAGCAAAATTTCTACTTGACCAGTTTGTGGCTCAGTGAAAGTTTTACGTTTGTCAACTCCAGCTTCAACATTTTTGTTTACTACGTGATGGGTCTCGCTACAGAGAGACCTTCAAGGCACTGTTCACAAGACAAAACAGATCATAGAGGACTATGGAAACATTCAAGCAAAACCGTCAAAGAAAAAAAATCTGTCATGACTCCGTTTGCATCACGTGTTACCCTGATTTACTTGTTTGATTATGTTTCTCAAATAGTTAATTCGTCACGGTTTACAGTTTAGTGGAGAAAATTAAAACTGCCAAAACCTCTCTCTCTCTCTCTCTCTCTCTCTCTCTCTCTCTCTCTCTCTCTCTCTCTCTCTCTCTCTTTCTCTCACTTTTGCACTCTCTTTCCGCTCCTCTCTGTCTGTCTGTCTGTCTGTCTGCCTCTCTCTCTCTCTCTCTTTCTCTCTCTCTCTCTCTCTCTCTCTCTCTCTCTCTCTCTCTCTCTCTCTCTCTCTCGTTTCCTGCTCCTTGATTTGGACAAGTGACAAGTATGGTTTTTTCCCCCCCCAATTAAAAAGAGCTGGTGGGCCCAAATTCGGACACAACACGGTTATTGTAATGCTTTTTCCGTGTTCCCCCCCAGTTTTAAGCCCTCATGCTTTCCCTTTTTCAATTTTCCTCAATAGCGCAAAGGTGTGTGTCTGTGTTCACCCTAGACTTGCCCGGGCTGCGGGGAAATCCCCCTCCAGAGCTTTTTTTCAAGGAGGTAGAGGGGGGGTACTTAAAGGGAAATAAAAAAGTCTTAAAAGACAGCAAAAGAAACGATCGGTACAATACCTCCCCTGGTAGCCCGTGGCCTTGCAGACATTTATTGAAGAATTCTGCGTTCAGAAAATCCGTCGGGGGAGCCCTGATGAAATTTGTTATTTTGTTTATGTATCAGTCATATTTACGTAGCCAAGCTCATTAGGGGGGAATCCGTATGATGAGGGAAAAAAGGGTTTTTGTGTTTATGCATCATCTATTTACATAGCCAAATCTTAGGGGGGGAAATTTAGGTGAGTGATGATGTGAAAAAGGTTTAAAGTATTTTTGATCATCATATTCCAGTAGCCAATCTTAGGGGGGTAAATCTAGCGTGAGTGTGAGGAAATAAAGTGTTTTTGTGTTAGTCGTATATTCACAGTTCCCAAACTCATTTTGGGGGCTAAATTAGCGTGGTGATGAATGAAAAAATTTTTTTTGTTTATTATCATCTATTCATTACCAGCTCTTTTTGGGGGCAAAATCTAGGTGAGTGATGTGTGAATAAAAAGTTTTCAACACTAGTGAAAACTTTGGATTATAAAAATCTTTCTTGTCTCTTACCTTGTCTCCCCCCCCCCCCCCCCCCCCCCCCCCTCTTCCCTTTTTTTCTGTCTGCTGTCTCTCTCTTCTCTCTCTCCTCTCTCTTCTCTCTCTCTCTCCCTCCCTCCCCCCCCCTCTCTTCAACAATTTAAGTTTTTTCGTCGTTGGTAGGCTCCATTCTAAACCCCGTGTCTTTATTGGGATTAATCTCGGGCCCTGACGTTTGGGGACAGGGATTTTTTCCCCCCCCCCCCCGGTGTTAAAACTGGGTTTGATTCGTTTCCCCGAAAGCCTTCGCCGAGATTATAAAAAAAGGTTCCGTGATTAACGATGTATACCCGGTGTTCTGAAAGTGACCCGTACTGATTGTTTGAAAAGTCTACTATTTTTTCATCGAATCATTAAACCGTATACTGATTGTTTGAAAAGGGCCTAATGATTTTGAAAGTCCTATTTATTTCATCGTAATCATGTAAGCCGCATACGTGATTTTTTCTGAAAAATGACCCCAAATGATTGTTCGGAAAAATCTATAATTTTAAATTCTTCACCCCTGAAATGTTGCAGATAGGAAAATATACCCCCAATGAAGTTTGGAGGGGGGGGGGGGGGGTACGGATTTACTGATCTCTCGCTGTCTCTTTCTGTCCGTCTGTCTTGCTGTCTCTGTCTCTCTCTGTCTCTGTCTGTCTCTTCTGTCTCTGTCTTGTCGCCCGTCTCTGTCTGTCTCTTTCTGTTTCTGTCTGTCCTTTTTCTGTCTTTTCTTTTGTCGTCTCTGTCTCTGTCCTTTCTGTCTTGTTCTGTCTCTCTTCTGTTTGTCTGTTCTGCCTCTGTTGTCTCTTTGTCCGTCGTCCTGTCGTCTCTGTCTCTGTCTGTCTCTGTCTGTCTCGTTTGTCCTTTTCTGTCTCTCCTCTGATTTTTTGTCTCTATCTGTCTCTTCTTCTCTTCTGTCTCTGTCGTCTCTGTCTGGACTGTCTCTCTCTGTCGTCTGTTGTCTGTCTCTCTCGTCTGTCTACTTCTCCCCTGTCTATTTTGTCTGTCTTTTTGTTGTTGTCTCGTCTTCTGTCTGTCTCGTCGTCTGTCTGGTTTTCTGTCTCTGTCTTCTGTCTTCTCTGCTTCGTCTCTGTTCTCTCTGTTCTCTCTGTTTTTTCTCTTTCTTTTCCTGTCTCGTTCATCCTTTTCTGTCTCGCTCTCTCTGTTCTCTCTTTTTCTCTGTCTCTTCCTCTCTTCTTTCCTTTTTCTCTTCTCTGTCTCTCTCTCTCTCTCTGCTCTGTCTCTTCTCGTCTCTGACTGTTTCTCCTGTTTTTTTTTGGTGTCTCTGCTCTGTTCTTCTCTGTCTTCTCTGTTGCGGGGCTGTTTTTGTCGTCTCTTCTGTTCTGTCTGTCTCGTCTTGTCTTCTTTTGTCTTGTCGTTGTCTTGTCTCTGCTCTGTCTTCTTTTCTTCTGTCTCTGTCGCTGTCTCTGTCTGTCTCTGTCTCTGTCTGTCTCTTCTTCTCTTTCTGTCTGTCCTGACTGTCTCCCCTGCTGTCTGTCTTTCTGTCTCTCTTGTCGTCTTTTGTCTTCTCTGTCCTTCTTCTGGTCTCTCTTCGTCTTTCTTTGTCGTCTGTTGTCTGTCTTTGTTGTCTGCTGCGTTGTCTCTGTTGTCGTCTCTTTTGTCTTCTGTCTTTGTCTCTGTCTGCTCCTTTTCCCGTCGTCTTTTTCTTTCTCTTCTGTCTGTCTGTCGTCCTTTTCTGTCTTTCGCTTTTGTCTCTCTCTCTCTCCTCTCTCTCCTCTCTTTGTCTCTCTCTGTCTCTTTCTCTCTGCTTGTCCTCTCTTTCTGTCTCTCTGTTTGTCTCCTTGTCTGTCTCTCTGTTCTCTCTGTGTTCTTGTCTCCTCTCTGTCTCTCTCTCTGTCTCTCTCTCTGTCTCTCTCTTCTCTGTTTTCTCTTCGTCTCTCTCTCTGTCTCTCTCTTTTTCTCCTCTTGTCTCTCTGTCTCTCTCTCTGTCTCCTTGTCTTGTCTCTCGTCTCTCTCTCTGCCTTCTTCGCTCGCTTTTCTTCTCTCTGTCTCTCTCTCTGTCTCTTCTCTCTCTCTGTCTCTGTCTCGTCCCTCCCCCTGTCCTCTTCTTTCTCTTCTCTGTCTCTCTGTCTCTCTCCTCTCTGTCCTCTCTCTCGTCTCTCTCTCTGTCTCTCTGTCTCGACTCTCTGTTTTTCTCTCTCTGTTTTCCCCTCTCTTTCTCTCTTCTCTTTTCTCTCTCTCTCGTCTTCTCTTCTGTTCCTCTGTCTGTCTCTCCCGTCTCTGTCCTTCTTTGTCTCTCTCGTTCTTATCTCTGCTCTTCTGTCTCTTCTTCTCTGTCTCTGCCCCTTTTCTGTCTCTCCGTCTACTTTTCTCTCTTTTCTCGTGTTCCCCTGCTCTCTGGTTCTCTGTGTCTCTGTCTCTCTCTGTTCTCTCTCTGTTCTCTCGTCTCGTTTCTGCTTGTCTCTGTCTCTCTTCTTTCCTCTTCTCTGTTCTCTTTTCTCTTTTCTCTGTCTCCTCGCTCGTCTCCTCTTCTCTCTCTGTCTCTCTCTGTCTCTGTCTCCTTCTTCTCTCTGTGTCTCTGTCTCTCTTGTTCCCCGTTTTCACTGTTCTTCTCTGCCTCGTTCTTCTGGCCCGCTCTTCTCTCCGTTCTCTCTTGTCTCTGTCTCCTTGCTCTGTCTTCTCTGTTCTTCCTTTTTTTTGTCTTCTGGTTTTCGTCTCTCTCGTTTCTTCTCTCTCTCGTCTCTCTCCTCTTGTCTCTCCTCTTCTCTCTCTGTGCCCGCTCTTCTGCCTTCCTCCTCTGTTCTCTGTTCTCTCTCTGTCTCGTCTCTCGTCCTCTTCTGCCCCTCCTTCTTGTCTCTCTCTCTGCTCCTGTCTCTCTCTCTCTGTCTTCTCTTCCTTGTTGTCTCTGTCTCTCTCCTTGTCGTCTCTCTCTCTCTTGCGTCTATGTCTCTTCTCTCTCCTGTCGTCTCTGTCTCTCCTTTTCTCCTTTTTGCTTCTCTGTCTCCTCTTCCTGTCTGCCCTCTCTCTCCTCTCTGTTTTCTCTCTCTTCTGTCTCGTCTGTCGTGTCTCTGTTGTCTCTGTTGTTCTGTCTCTTTGTTCCCGTCCTTCTGTCTCGTCTCGTCTGTTCTGTCTCTCCCTCTCTGTTTGTGTCTTGTCTTCTCTGTCTTCCCCGTCTTCTGTCTCTGTTATCTCTGTCTCTGTCTCTTCTTTCGTCTTGTCCGTCTGTTTCGTCTCTTCTCGTCTGTCTCTGCTCTGTCGCTGTCTCTTCTTTCTGTCTGTCTCGTCTGTCTCTGTCTGTCTGTTCTTCTTGCGCTCCTTTTGTCGTCTTTGTTGTCTCTCTCTGTTTTTTTGTCTTCTGTCTCTATTGTCTCTCTGCCATCTCTGTCTGCTTCTTCTGTCGTCTCTGTTGTCTTCTCTTTCTCTGTCTCTCTCTGTTGTCTCTGTCTTCTTCTGTCTTCTCTTCTCGTCTCTGTCGTCTCGTTGTCTCTTTTTCTGTCTGTCTGTCTCGTCTTTCTTTCTTCGTTCTGTCTGCTCTGTCTCTTCTCTTCTTTTTCTGTCACTGTTGTTTCTGTCCTTTTTCTCTGTCTGTCTCTGCCGCGCTCGCGTCTTTCCTCTGCTTCTCGTCTTTTGTCTCTTTTCTCTGTCTCTGTTGTCCTCTCTGTCGTTTCTGTCTGTCTCTCTTGTCTTTTTGTCTGTCGTCTCTCTCTGTCCTCTCCTATCTCGTCTTCTGTTTTGTTTCTTTTTGTTGTCTGTCTCTCTCTCTGGTTGTCGCTGTTCTCTTGTTTTCCTCGCCCGCTGCGTTTTCTCTCTCTCTTTTGTCGTCTGTCGTCGCTCGTCTTCTGTTTTCCCGTTTTCTGTCTTTCTCTGTCCCTTTGTCTGTCTCTCTCTCTCTTTCTGTCGCTTCTCTTTTTCTGCTTCGGCTCTCTCTCTCTCTCTGTCTGTCTGTCTGTCTTTCTTTGTCTCTCGTCTTCTGTCTGTCTCTGTCTTCTCTGGGTGGCTCGTCCTTCTGTTGCTCTGTCTTCTTCTTCTGTCGTCTGCCTTGTCGTCGTTGTCGTCTCTCCTGTCTGCAGCAGAGGAGACAGGAACAAGAGACAGAGAAACGGGGAAAAGGAGAGCAGAGACACAGAGAGCGACAAGAGAGACAGAGAGAAGAGGAAAACAGACAAACAGAAGAAGACAGACAAGAGACAGACAAAAAAGACGAAAGAAGAAGAGAGAGAGAGGAGAGAGGAGAGAGAGAGAGAGAGGAGAGAGAGGAGAGAAGAAAAAGGAAAAAGACAGACAGAGAGAGGACAGAAACGACAGAAAGAGGAAGGAGAGAGAGAAAAAAAGAGAAAAAGGGAAGAAGAGAGAGAGGGGACAGACGACAGCAGCGGAGGAGACAGAACAGGAGAGGGGAAGAGAAGAAGAGAGAGAGAGAGAGAGAGAAAAAGGGGAGAGGAGAGGACGAGACAGGGGAAAGGACAGCAAGAGAGGAGACGGGAAAAAAGAGAGAGAGAGAGAGAGAGAGAGAAGAGAGAAAGAGAGAGAGAGAAAAGAGAGAAGAGGAAACAACAGGAGAGAGAGGGAGAGCAAGCAGACAGCAACAGAGAGAGAGACGAACAGACAGGGGAGAAGAAGAAGAGAAAAGAAGACGAAAGGAGAAAAGGAAGAAAAAGAGAGAGAGACAGAGACAGACAGAAAAGAAGAAACAGAAAAGGGGCAGAGAGAGACAAAGAAGAGAGAGAGAAGACAGAGCAGAGAAACAGAGAAAGAGAGCAGACAGAGAGAGAGAGACAGAAAGGAAGAGAGAGAAGAGAAAGAGAAAACAGAGGGAGAGGGAAGAAAACAAAAAGAGGAGAAGGGAGACAGAACAAAACAGAGAGAGGACAGAGACAGAAAAAGGGCGAGACGAAGCGAGAGAGGAAAAAGAAGAGAGAAGAAGACAGAGAGGGGACAAAGGAGACAAACAGAGAAAAAACAGAGAAGAAAGCAAAAGAGACGAAACAGAGAGAGAGACAGAGACAGGGAAAAACAGAGAGGGGCAGAGGGCAAAAAGAGGGCCAAAAAAGACAGAGGAGGGGAAAGGGAAGAAGAACAGAGGAAAAAAGAGACAAACAAGAGACAAACAAAAAACAAAAAAGGAACAGAGACACAGAAACAAGGAGAGACAAGACAGAGAAACAAGAGAGAACAGGAAAAAAGAGAAAGGGGGCAACAAGAAAAAAGGGGGAAAAAGCGAGACCAGCCCAAGGGGACGGAAGAAAGGGGAGAGAGACAGAACAAGAGAAAGAGAGAGAAAAAGACAGAGAGAGCAGGCAGAGAGACAAAAGACAGAAACAAAAGGACAAAGGAGACAGAAGGGCAAACGGAGAGCCGGGAAAAAACCAAAAAAGAACAGAGGGGAAAGCCCCAGAGAAAGAGAGAAGAACAAGAGAGACAGAACAAGAGAACAGAGGACAGAGCAGAGGGCAGAAAGAGAGACGAGAAAGGACGAGAAGGGGCAGAGAGAACAGAGAAAAGACAAAAAGAGAGAACAGGGGAAAGGACAAGGAGAACAGAAGACAAAGAGAGAAGAGAGACACAGAGAGAACAGGAGACAAGAGGACGAGAGACAGAAAAGAGAGAAGGAAGAGAGAGACAGAGCAGAGAGAAAGGGCAGAAGACGGGAGAGACAGGACAGAGAGGGAGAGACAGAGAGGGCAGAAAGGAAAAAAAAGAGACAGACAAAAAAAGACAGAAGACGCCAGGGACGAGAGCAGACAGAGAGCGAAAAGGGGACAGAAAGAGAGACGACAAGGGACAGAGAGAAGACAAGTGGACAGAGACAGAGAAGACAGAGAGGAACCCAAAAGAGACAAGACAAGGAGACAGAGACAGAGCAGAGGGCAGAAAAAGACAAAGAGAGAGACAAAAGGGGGGAGACAGGAGAGGACAAGGAGGGAAAGGGAAAGAGCCAAGAGGAAAGACAAAAGAAGAACCCCGAAGGAGACACAAGAGAAAAAGAAGAGACGGGACAGGCACAGAGAGAGACAGAGAGGACAAAAGAGGGACAGAGAAGAGAGAAGAGGAGGAACAGAGAGAGAGGGACGAGGAAAAGAAGAGCAGAGAGAAGAGAAGAGAGAGACGGAGAGAGACGAGACAGAGAGAGAAAGAAGAGAGAGCGAGACCCGAGACAGGAGAGGACAGAGAGAGAGAGGAAGACAGAGAGAGAAGGACAAGAGAAAAAGAACAGAGAGAGAGACAGGAGAAGAGGAAAAACCGAGACAGAGAAAACAAAGGAGGACAGAGACAGGGCAGAGAGAGAGACAAAACGAGAGGACAGAGAGAGGAAAAAGGGAAGAGGAGAGCAAGAGAGACAAGACAGGAGAGAAGGAGAGAGAAGAGAAACAGAGAGAGACAGAGACAGGAACAGGGGGGAAAAGACCGGACGAGAAGGAGGGAGAAGAGAAGAGCAGAAGAGACGAGAGAGACAGAGAGGACAGGGACGAGAAGAGGGCAGAGCAGAGAGACAAAGACAAAAGGGAGGAGACCAAAAAGAGACAACACGAGGACAGACCAGAGAGCAGAGAAAACAGACAAGAGAGACAGAGACAGAAGAGAAAAGAGAAAAACCCCCCCCCCAAGAACAAAAAAAACAAACAAAACCCCCAAAAAAAAGGGAAAAAAAAAACAAAAAAAAGAGGAGAACAGGAGAAAAGAGAGAAGAGAGAAAGAGGAGAGAGAGAGAAGGAGAGAGAGCAGAAGAGAGGAAGAGAGACAGAGGAAGGCAGAGAGAGAAGAGACGAGAGAGAGCCGAGACAGAAGGAGGAGACAGAGAGAGGACAGAACAGATGCAGGCAGGAAAAGGGCAGAGACGAGAGAGACAGAGACAGAGAGAACAGCGAGAAGAGACAGAGAGAAGACAGAACAGAAGAGACAGAGAGAGAA
>CM031605.1:58027897-58045967 GCA_018398815.1 Conus ventricosus
TGATAGTGCCAGTGTTGCCATCGTTGATAGAGACACTGATTCCGCTGCAGAAGACGTCAACTCTCTTGATGATTATTGAAACTAACTGTACCATCACTAAGAAGGCCTGGAAAGTACTCTGAAGAAAAAGAGTGTTCTTTAAAGGATCTTCAACTAGATATACGCCAAACAAGAAATAGCTCTTTGTGGTGTGTTGGTGCCCTCTGCGCTGCTTTGCTCTGCCCTGGAATTAACATGCAATCCATCGTCAGAAGTCACCTGGGCCGCAAGGAAACTGCAGATAAAATCCAGGCAGTTTTCTTCTGGCCAAGTCTTCACAATGTCGTCACACGATGTGTGTCAGAGGACAGTGCAAGGAGATCGAGTCTCTTAAGGCCCAGCGCAGTAGATACCTCTGGTAGACTTGGCTTCAAAGCAAGTGGTGATTGACCCTATCGGTTCTCTGAACCTTGTGAGTGATGCTGGGCACATGTTCATTCTAGCACTCGTTGACCATGTCATGAGGTACCCCAAAACTTTTGGACCCATTTCATGTCAAACTGCATGTTACCGTGTCTGCTAATCATCCGATGTTCAACTGATTGGAAGGAAAATGTAATGAAGCATTAAATTCCATGCTGAAGAAACAAAGCACTGAGCCGCTGAAGCAGTGAAACAGGCTATCAATGCCAGGTTCTTTGTATACACTGAGTTTTCTTGCTTTAAGCTCCAGTGCGTCAGGACCGTGAGAGGACCCAAACAGATCCTGAAAGAACTGTGGAAATGGATACACAAGAGGTGAAGAACATTTACCAGTATGTCCCTGAGTTAAAAGCGAGACTGGAAGAAATATCCCAACTTTCCAGAAATGAACATGAAAGAGACCAGCAGTGCGGTGATAAAATCTTTTGTAATAACTGTGTTGTTTGTGAAAATGACAACTTTCAAAGAAAATGATTGAATGTGATAGCTGTGATAGCATGTCTTTTCAGCCTGGGTTTATGCTAGAGCTGTAATCAACACAAACACAGCAATTATTAACCATAGTTATCATAGCTTAGGCACATTTGTAACTTAGGTGGTCGGACAAAGTTAGCAGTGATGAATTGTGGCAAAGATTGGGACATGAGCCAGTCACTACACATATCCCGAGGAGACAGTGGGCTGGGCAGGTTGTATTCCTTGGAGGTCAGCCTCTAGTGGCACTCGTCAGGCCCTGAGATGGACCACACAGAAGATGAAGGAAAAGGGGACGACTAGCAGAGGACCCAGAAACAGCGGAAGAAGAGACATTCATGTAGAGTTTAACCATTTCTGAACGAGGCCAGAAGATCTCCGTTCTTTAGTGGCACGTTTGTAGCTGAGTCAGTCATCCGCTTTCTGAATACGGACTCGGTGGCACCATTCCAGACTGTCTGGAATCGTTTGACTGGAAAAGGACGTGAAAGAATTTAGCTGCAGTAAAGAGAAGCCGTCGCCGTTTTCATTGAGAGGATACTTGCTTTCTCAGTCGAAGAATCCCTGATGACATTTGTAGTAGTGACATTACATACGTATACTTCATCTTTCTCTGCCCTCAGTTTCAATGTGCATGATATACTGTACTCCCATGATATACTGTATCCCACGATATACTGTACTCCCATGATATACTGCACTCCCATGATATACTGTATCCCAGATATACTGTATCCCATGATATACTGCATCCCATGATATACTGTATCCCGTGATATACTGTACTCCATGATATACTGTCATCACCTGATAGTACTGTATCCCATGATATACTGTATCCCATGATATACTGTACTCCATGATATACTGTATCCCATGATATACTGTACTCCCATGATATACTGTACTCCATGATATACTGTATCCCATGATATACTGTATCCCATGATATACTGTATCCCATGATATACTGTATCCCATGATATACTGTATCCCATGATATACTGTAACTCCATGATATACTGTATCCCATGATATACTGTACCCCCATGATATACTGTACTCCATGATATACTGTACTCCCATGATATACTGAACTCCATGATATACTGTATCCCATGATATACTGTACCCATGATATACTGTACTCCATGATATACTGTACTCCCATGATATACTGAACTCATGATATACTGTATCCATGATATACTGTACCCCATGATATACTGTACCCCCATGATATACTGTACTCCCATGATATACTGTATCCATGATATACTGTACCCATGACTATACTGTATCTCCATGATATACTCTCTCCATGATACTACTCTATCTCCATGATATACTGTACTCCATATATACTGTATCCATATCATACTGTACTCCCCATATATACTGTACTCCATGATATACTGTACTCCATGATATACTGTACCTCATGATATATCTGTATCCCATGATCATACTCGTACTCCCCATTGATATACTGTATCCCATGATATACTGACTCCATGATATACTGTATCCCATGATATACTGTATCCCATGATATACTGAATCCATGATATACTGTACTCCATGATATACTGTATCCCATGATATACTGTATCCCATGATATACTGTATCCCATGATATACTAACTCCCATGATATACTGATCCATGAATACTGTATCCCATGATATACTGTATCCCATGATATACTGAACTCCATGATATACTGTATCCCATGTATACTGTACCCCATGATATACTGTATCCCATGATATACTGAATCCATGATATACGATATCCATGATATACTGTACCCATGATATACTGTATCCATGGAATACTGAATTCCATGATATACTGTATCCCATGATATACTGTATCATGATTAGACCACATGATATCTGTATCCATGATTACTACTCCATGATATACTGTATCCCATGATTACTGTACCCCATGATATACTGTATCCCTATTTACTGACTCCAGTAACTGTATCCTGATCTTCCCCATGATATACTGTACCCTGATATATGAATCTCCATGATATACTGATCCCATGTACTGTCCTATGCGTCTGTTCGGTTCACAGTTGTGTTGTGCCTGTCCCTCTCTTTTCTACTCGTCTCTCTCTGTCTCTTCTCTCTCTCTCTTCTCATCTGACTCTCTCTCTCTCTACTCTCTATTTTTCTTCTTCTTCTCTTCTCTCATCTCTACTCTCTGACTATGCTCTTCCTATCTTGTTACATATCGACTCTTTCTTGTCACATCTAAACTGCCATTCTTGCAAAATGTCATTTTAGCTAATGAACGTTGTAACTTTATATTCCCAGTTGTGTTGTTGATGTTGTGTTTGTTGTTGAATAGTTCAGTTGTACGCTGAAACTGTGTTTAGTTGCTGCGCTTCTCTATTTAGTCAACTGGATGTTCTCTTCATTCCTTTATTTCTTGTCTTTATTATTCACTGACACATGAAGGGTACAAGTTGACGATAGATTGAAAGCACTTGAAGTACTGAATCAGAATGATTACGTATGCGTGTGAATAGTTATAGTGATAGCAGTCTTCTTCTCGCATCATCCTGATGTCTTAGCATGGTCCTGCTGTACGGTGGTGACAGCATCTCAGTGTACTTGACAAGTCCGGCTCCTTCCGCTTTCCCAACACTGATGGAGTGCAAGCGTGGTATATTTTCCAAGAAAAGGCAGCACCAGATGTCTTGAAGTCCTGACGGTATACAGTGCTGTATGTGCTGTCGGGGAACTCGGCTTGGCTATGCGGACTATTGTGTGGTTGTCTTTCTCGTATGATGATGCTGACTCTCTCTCTATCTTATGTTAAAAACATACTTCTTTAGGGAAAGCCTTCTTCAACCATAATATCTACATGCTGTGTCTATTATTCTGACCTGACTTTTTATGTACTGCATACAAAACTGCATTGGTTACGCTTGAACCGATGAACTTGATAAGTGCGCCTGTGTGTGTGTGTGTGTGTGTGTGTGTGTGTGTGGTGCGTGCGTGCGTGCGTGCGTGCGTGCGTGCGTGCGTGCGTGCGTGCGTGCGTGCGTGCGTGCGTGCGTGCGTGGTGTGTGTGTGTGTGTGAACACATGTTAGGGCGAGTGTTTGAGTGTGTGTTGACGCAATGAGTTGATCCCAAGAATTGCGCTATATAAAATCCATACATTATTATTATTATTACTATTATTATTATTATTATTATTATTATTATTATTATTTGCTTTGCTGTAATTCAAAGAAACAGTGCTTTTCTCCAGCAACCCCTTCTTCATTCCGTCCATCTTCCCCGGCTATTCTCTCTTCTCTCTCTCTCTCTCTCTCTCTCTCTCTCTCTCTCTCTCTCTCTCTCTCCTCTCTCTCTCTCTCTCTCTATCTCTGTCTGTCTCTGTCTGTCTCTGTCTCTGTCTCTGTCTGTCTGCCTGTCCGTCTCTCTTTCTGTCGTTTCCGAGTTTGAAATTTAGCACCACATGTACATGGAAGCCAGACCGCAGGCATGGGCACAGCCAATGTATTTAGTCTTTATCATTATCATAGTATCAATATTGCCTTCATCTGCATCCTCCATCCCCACCACCATCTCCACCACCAACATCACCATCATTATCAATGATTAATGTTTTGATGTTGTGCTGATGGTAGTAATGACAGCGACTTTAGTAATAAGTAGCATGGAAAAAAGAAAGAAAGAAGGAAGAAAGAAAAAAAAAGAAAGAAAGAAGGAAAACATGAGAAGAAAAAGTATGAACAAAGAGAAAAGAGTGAAACGAAAGGAATTACAAGTGGCCATTAAGAATGCAATTTCGTGCATTTGTCTAAATCTCAGCATTTGACGCATTGACTTACTTGACTTAGTCCTCTTCGTTCCGATCGGAACACAAGGCCCGCACTGCAGATCTTCATCTCACTCTGTCTTGGGCTGTTCTCTTGGCTTCACCCCAAGTCATGTTGAACTTGAGTTCTGCCTGTAGAGTTCCTCTCCAGGTGGTGACTGGTCGTCCCCTCTTCGGCTTCCCCTGTGGGTTCTTGTCCAAGGCGTGGCGTGGGATGTGGGCCTGTCCTCTACGCAGGGTATTTCCAACCCAACCCCACTTCCTCATCTGGATACTCTTGGTGATTGGGTCTTGCTTCGTCCGGCGCATGAGTTCCTCGTTGGACACATTAAACATATATAAATATCCAGCTACAGAAGATGAGGACCTTGAGAGTTCCGAAATATATTAGGACATGGGGAGTTGCATCACATATCAGTTGATACTTTGTCCTCGGAGATGGGGATGACCACGAGAATTAGAATAAGACGAAAAGAGCTGAATGCAAGCAGGCGGAGGATGACCAAAAGTATGGAGTGAAAGGTATCTGGCAGCTGGCTGGCGCTTTGGCAATGACGATGAAACGGACGACTGCGATTCCCAGCCCAAACCTCTCGTGTCTAGAGTGAAAACCGAATTTCAGTTGGTAGTAAACATATTTCCTGTAGGTAATTTATGGTCATTTAAGCCCCCTAGTGATCTATTGACTTGTGTTCTGACCGTCTATCTGTATATCTACTACTCTCCATAGCAGTATTAAACACCTCGAACAGGGAATCGATTCACTACTGTACGACGTGAAACAGACGGATTCATCATACAGTAAAGCGTGAATCCAGCATACCCATCACCGCACAAGGTGAACCAGACAGACTCACTGCTGTACAGTATGAAGCAATCAGACTCACCATTGTGCGGTGTGAAAGAAATTGACTCACTTCTGTACAATGTACACCAAACTTATGCACTGCTGTACAATGTACATCAAGCTGATTTACTGTGGTACAGCTTCGAACAGGACTGACTTATATCGCACACTGTCCAGCAGACACACCACTGTACAGTGTGACGCAGACAGACTTCACCATTGTACAATATCACCAGACAGACCTGTTGCTATACAATGTGAAGAAGATCCGCTGCTGTGTGTGTATTGTTCGTCAGTCGAGTCGCCCGGAACCACTTCAGTCATCCTGGGGTTGAGGGAGGTCAGATGATTTGTGAATACTCAGCTGGCTGATCAAGCCGATGTGTGAACGGAATGTGCGGTGACAGCTTGGGCTGGGAGTGTAGGAGACCTCCTGATTGCTGGCGCAGGCTTTCCTTGCCTCTCTTGTTGCGCTGCAGCTGTCATCTCTTCACATTAATTGGCGCCTTTCTGGATACAGCAACGCCATCTAGCTCGATCCATAGCAGTTTGTTCCCATGTGTTAGGATTGACTCCGATCTGCGCAGCATTAAGCAAACATATTCACCCATGTGCAGTGTAGGAGACAAAGTGATCTCTGTATAATGTGGCGCAGACTGACTGGTGCTCGGTTTGACACTGTTTGACTGACTACTGTACATTGTAAAGCAAAAAGAATCTCTGAGAAGACAAAGAGATACCCGAAGGTGCAGGTAGGACCCAGAGCAGTACTGCCCTCAACCGCTGAACAAACCAGCTGGGAGCAATCCTGCACCACCATTGGAAGCCTGTGCTGTTTTCACATAGGGTGCAGACACGCACAGGGCATTCCATTAATACGTGAAGGGACATAATTGCTCCCTGGCATATGCCATTGTGTAATGGCCACCGGATGTGACATGACAGAACCTCCACAGAAGCGTTCCTCTGAGAGTACCAGCCCACATTTCATGACTGCAGAGCCCAACGGCAAAAAACGCCACCACCAAGCAACTGCTGTGTGTATCCCATAGCCTCGCTCGTTGGTGTTCCGCTGACAGGTGATGACAGTACAACTGCAAGCGTGAAGCTAATAGACTCAGAGCGGAACACTGTGAGGCAGACAGACTCATCACTGTACAATGTGAAGCAGATTCACTACTCTACTGTGTGAAACAGATAGGCTGAGAAGCAGATTCACTACTCTGCTGTGTAAAGCAGAAGCAGACAGACTAATCACTGTACAATGTGAAGAAGATTCGCTACTCTACTGTGCGAAATAGACAGGCTAATCACTGTAAGAATGTGATAGCATGATATCGCTGCTCTACTGTGCGACACAGACAGGCTAATCACGTGCAGAAAGAAACAGACAGACTCATTCCTGTGCGGTGTTAGTCAGACTCATCGCTGTACTGTATGAAGCTGACAAACGTTACCATTGTACAGTGTGAAGCAGGCATGCTCACTGCTGTAAATTGTGCTAGCAACAGACTCACGACTGTACAGCGTGAAACCAAATATACTCACCATTGTATAATGTGAAGCATACACAATCACCATGCCAAATTGGAAGCAGACAGGCGTCACTGCGCAGTGTGAAACAGCCGGCCTGATCATTGTGCAATGTGAAGCAGACAGACTCACCCCAATACAATGCCAAGCAGACAGTCACTATTCACTGTACACCAGGCAGACTTATTACTGTATAGTGTGAGACAGACGAACTTAGTGCAGTGGCATGTGATGCAGACCAACACATAGCTCTACAATGTGAAGCAGATGGACTCGTCAGTGAACGGTTTAAAGCACACACACACACACACACACACACACACACACACACACACACACACACACACACACACACACACACACACACACACACACACACACACACACACAACAGAGATAGATAGATAGATAGATAGATAGATAGAAAGAGAGAGAGAGAGAGAGAGAGAGAGAGAGAGAGAGAGAGAGAGAGAGAGAGAGAGAGAGACAGACAGACAGACAGACAGACAGACAGACAGAAGACAGAGAGAGAGCGAGAGAGAGAGAGAGAGGGGAGAGAGAGAAGAGAGAGAGAGAGAGAGAGAGAGAGAGAGAGAGAGAGAGAGAGAGAACTGACAGACAGACAGACAGGCTCAAACAGGGATAAGATGGAGAAAAAGGGAAACAGTAAGAGAGACACGGATGGAGAGAAGGATAAAATGGTGGAAGGGATGGATGACTGGAAAGAGAAGAGAGAGAGAGAGAGAGAGAGAGAGAGAGGAGAGAGAGAGAGAGAGAGAGAGGCAGGCGGAGAGAGAGACAGAGACAGACAGGCAGAGGTAGAGTGAGGTGGGAGAAAAGCAGACAAACAGACACACAGACAGAGGAATGAATAAACAGGCAGACAGTGAGACAAAGGGAGGAGATAGAGATGAAATAGAAGGGATGGCTAGTTAGTTAGTTAGTTAGAGAGAGAGAGAGAGAGAGAGAGAGAGAGAGAGAGAGAGAGAGGAGAGAAGAGAGAGAGAGAGAGAGAGAGAGAGAGAGAGAGAGAGAGAGAGAGAGAGAGAGAGAGAGAGAGAGAGAGAGAGTTTAGCACTTCTTATCACTTCTACGAAAACCATGGTAGGCACCAGTCCTCAAATATTCGACAAATACGCAGCAATGTTTTATCTCAGCCTTCTAACATGTTCCCTCATCCTCCTATAGAAAGCATATTTTGTGAAACAGAAGTGAATGTAACCCAGTTCCACACAAGCTGACTTATGCACAGACGTTTGATTTTGCAACATTATGCACATCTACGATCATGATTGGACTATTATCTTAAAACTATTATTTCTTTTTACTAGTCACTGGTTGTGTAGAACATGCCACTATTATTTGGGAAGCAATCCAAAGAGCTAAGACAGAGAAACGATAGCTCTACGTAATGTGGCTCGATCTGGTAAATGCATATGTATCAGTTCCACACAAGATAACTCAAACGGCCAACGAGATGTATTATGTTCCAAGGAACATCGGAGAAACACTGAGGAAGTACTTAGATAGTGTCCCAATGAAAATTTTCTGCAAAAGAATATTCAACAAATTGGATTGATATAAAAAGTGGCATGGCAATGGGCTGTACAATTTATCTAATACCGTTTGCTTGGCGATTGAGGTCATCATGATTGATTTGGCAGACCTTGGGAATGAATACCAAATGCCCCCTCTAACAGCCTTCATGGATGAAACAACAGTGCTTCCTACGAAGGAAGATGAGACATACAGAATACTGAAGCAGCTAGACAGGTTAGTTGCTTCATACAGGATGAATTTCAAGCCAAAGACATCACAAAGCTTCTCCCTGGGGAAAGGAAAAGTAGTTCAAACAGTCACGTTCACTGTAGCCAACCAACCATTCCGTCTGCAACAGAAGAACAAGCCAAGAACCATGGAAGGTGGTATGATGACTCCTTGAAAGATACAAGGAGGGGGGAGGATTACAAACAAATGGCAGAAGAAAGCCTGCAGATAATGTCCAGTGTGGACTCCCAGATAAATACAAGGTCTGGTGTCTGCAGTCATACTGATTCTGAAGCTCCTCTGGCCTCTACAGATATAGAATATCAGCACTTCCACAGTGGAATCAATGGAGACCAAAATCAACAGATACACAATGGCTTGGAGTCCCACCTGGTCTCACTGATGTGGCTCTCTACTGCCGCCAAGCAAAACTTAAGCTTCCTCTAAAATCCATTCTCTTGGAATGCAAAGCGGATAAAGGAAGGTTACTAACCATGCTGCAGGACTCAGGAGACAAGGTTGTGACACCAGCCCAGCCCAAGCTAGGCACTGGCAGAAAATGAAAAGTGGAGGAGGCAGTGGACGTGGCAAAGGAACTCCAAGATGAGGGAAACAACAGGTCGCACACAGACCAACATACAGGAGCTGCAGTCAGCAGAAATGGAATCGTGGTCAAAGGCAAAAGGGAAAGCAAAAAGAGACATGGTAATAAAGGAACTGAAGAGAGAAGCGGATGCCAAGAAAATCCAGAAGGCAGTCCAGCAAGGCCAACTAAGACAAATGCACTCCAAAATAGTCTCACCAGGAATGACATATGGCACATGGCACCTCATACAGTCAGCTTTATCCTCAGATCTGTGTATGACTTCCTGCTCTCGAATTCAAACCTGGCCAAGTAGGGGAAATCAGATGATGCTATGCGTCTACTCTGTCACTGTAAACAAATGGTGGAATGTGTCCTGAGGTCACACCAGCAGTGCTAGCCCACAGAAGCTAAACATGGAGGTACAACTAAGTGCTCAAGGAGATTGCACACGCACATGCACATTCAAAGAGGAAGCACTACACCTACAGAAGCTCCAGCAATTAAGTTCCACACGACAAGAGGCTACAACCCGTGGTCTGGAACAGCTGTGATTTAAAGAACACGGAAGCAGGGTCTACTGTGGAGTGGATGACTAGGAATGCACCATAGACCTTCCAGAATGGGAGTACCATCCTTAAATCATCAGGAGGAGTGGCATGGAACTGAATTTTGTTCTCCTTTCAGGTTCACCAAAATAAATGATTCTGATTGAACTCGCTGTGCCATACCAAGGCAGAAAGGAGCAAACTCACAACTACAACTCTGAGAAGTATACCAGTATTGCCAGCAGCTTGAGGAAATCTGGCTTCCAGGCCATCGCCATAGAGGTTGGAGCAAGGGGATTTGAAGGCTCATCAGCATAATCATGAACTCATGAAACAGCTCGGGTTTTCTGGTAAGAAGAGGACCAGAATCCTGAAGGCACTGGCAGAGGCGGCTAGAAGTTTCAGCTGGATGTGGTCGAGGAGGAACAAAAATGATCTTCATAAGCCTTGAATTACACGACTAAGAACAGGTGTCCGCTAGCAATGTAGGTAAGACATCTGTCTAAAAACGCACGTCTTGAGACATCCGCCCGTCCAGTGTTCTTGGTATGAATCCCGGCCGCGCCAGGAAATAAAGTTGGCAGCAGAAGGGCGTTTAGGAATCATGACGTGGATGCGGCCCAGCCCCCTTAGAGTTTCCGGGCCAGAACACTTATCTGAAGGGGTTTTACTTTCTTCTGTCAAGTTCTCCCTAGAGTTTAATCCTACAAGTTGCAATTTCAACTGAAGCTTAAGAGAATAGAATTCAAGGGCTCCTTTCGGATCCCGAATAGATAACTTCCCTTGTAAAGAGAGCTTCCCTCAGTCAAAAATTAATGCAAAAGTGGTTGGGATATGTCAGCTTGTACATCTGTTCGGTAAAACCGTGAAGCGATTTGGATATTTTCTGATTTGAATCATTTTAATTTGTGATGGAAAGAGAACACAGCGATGAGAAAATATATAAGAAGCGAAAGTAGGGGCCCCCTGAAGCAATGTTTTGCCATGTCCACTGTCACTGCTTTTTTCACACCATTCCTTTGCTACAAGACTCTGTCCACATTGCTCTGCTTTCTGCTTTGTTTTCTGGCACAAAAGAAAACCGAAACCTAGGGTGAACGGCAAAACATTTTGAATTCACCCTCACATTTCCGATGAAGACGAAATAACACTGCCCCAAGACTGACGAAGGTAAGATCAACAGTGTCCCGTACCTAGATTTATATTCAAATCCAACTTCTGCTTTGTTGCATGATTGCGGACCTTGCGACACACACAACAAATTTGGGGTCAAGAGTCCAGCGTATGGGCAAAACACACAACCTTCATTAAACACGATGTTTTGTAAACTGTCCATATTCGTGGCTAGTCTTTGGCGTGCAGCTGTCTTCCAAACAAGAAGGAACAGTAGAAAGCCAGACTGAAGCTAACCTGACTCCTTCTCCTGCAATGCCTGCAGCCAACTGCGTATGTGCCTCAAAGAAAGGCCGCGGTTCCCACAGAGAGATACATTCTGACCAATGACTTGCCTGCTCACTCGTCTGTCGAACTAACAGGAGATGAAAGACGTGAACACACACATACGCACACACACATGCACAGACACGAACACACGAGCAGACACACGTATAAACACACGCACAGAAGCACATAAACACGCATGTAACCACATGCATACGGACACACATAAACGCACACGCGCACACACGCACCACACACACACACACACACACACACACACACACACACACACACACACACACACACACACACACACACACACACACCACACACACACAACACCACACACACAACACAACATAAACACACACACTACACACACACACACCCACACACAACACACACACACACACACACACACACACACACACACACACACACACACACACACACACACATCCACTACACAACATGCACACACACACAACACACACCACACACCACACACACACACACACACAACAGACACAACACACACACACACACACACACACACACACACACACACACACACACACACACAACACACACAAGGATGTGTAACAAACAACATACACATGTGCGAGTGCGCACACATAGTTTTACCCACACACATATTTACATCATGGCGACAACACACACACACACCACACACCAACACACACACCACCACACACCACACACACACCACACACACACACACACACACACACACACACACACACACACACACACACACCACACACACACACACACACACACACACACACACACACACCACACACAACACCACATGCGCCAAAGCGCGAACACATATTTATCTTCTCTCTCTCTCTCTCTCTCTCTCTCTCTCTCTCTCTCTCTCTCTCTCTCTCTCTCTCTCTCTCTTTCGCTCGGTCTCTCTCCCGCTTACAGTTTTACAGAAAGGAGGATGTCTTTGTGTTTGTTTGTAATTTGAAATCTGTTCGTGTGTATGATTAAATTTTGTGCGTGCAACTATATGCTTGCTAGATTTTACGCGCGCGCGCAGCGCGCACATACGTGTGTGTGTGTGTGTGTGTGTGTGTGTGTGTGTGTGTGTGTGTGTGTGTGTGTGTGTGTGTGTGTGTGTGCGTGTGTGCGTGCGTGCGTGTGTGCGTGCGTGCGTGCGTGCGTGTGTGTGTGTGTGTGTTTGATATGAGTGAACTGCGCACGCTCCCGTATAATCTATTTAAGTGTATGTATGATCGTTTGGATGCGCGCGTACACCAACATTTTAATATAAAATGTTCCTTTCTTCTGGCTGATGTTGATAATGATTTCTGGCTTGTTTTCATGTGCTTATTTTGGCTGTTGGGCTGTTCATTCCATGTCTTCTTAATTGATGGCTGGTGTCACATTGAAAAAAAAATTCTTGATCTGCATAGATATAATCTGACTGAAGAATCGATTTGCTCTCTCCGAAGAAAGAAAAAGTAATTTGCCTGTCAACCAACAAAATGACGCTATTATAAATTCACTATAGGGTTTACTTCTGCACTGTCCCGTGAAAAATCAATGAGACGTAGCACTGGAAATGTGTAATTGCATGAAGTCAACTGTACGTAGTTCCATATTTCTTGTTCATTTAATGTTACAAGTTTCTGTACGCTGCTTTTGAAACAGCCGCTCTATGTTGTATGAAAGTTCTCCGTAAAAGATGCGTTAATATTCAGAGTTAGAAAAAAAAACCCGCACCCGAAATACTAAAAGATGATTAAGTAAATGGGTATTAACCAAAATTGTGATAATGGTGATTATTTTAAAACACAAATCCTAAACAGGTTTAAATGATTTACAGACTTACCGGTCAAATGGGAACGGAAGTGTGGAAAAAAAATGAGCAGAACGATAACAGTTGTAGTAAAGTGATATGAAGTATGACAGAGACAAGGGGGGGGGGGGGGGGGGGGGTGATCGAGAGAATATTAAAAAAACCAAAAACCCACAAAGCAAAAAAAAAAAAAAACAAGGCAAGAAAAACTCTTCTTCACGTTCAAGAATGTAATTCGAAGGTCAAAGGTTAAGAGAAATAAATTGATAGATAAATAGATAGTTTGCTCGTACTTTAAAGCGCACGTGTACCCATATGGCACTTTCGATTTACCCACACCACCAAAAGGCATTAGGCATCTCATCTCACCTGTATGAACGGTGCAAAGGATGAAAGAACATAATATTTTGCATATAAAGAAATAATAATTTAAAAAAAATTACAGACAGAAAAACACTAGCTTCTTTCCAGAATCATTTCATTTTCATTTTCAGACCTCAAGACGGATGACTTTTTCCATTTTTTTTTCCAGATCGCTTAAAAAAAAAGTTTCCCATAAAGCCAGATTTTGACGTAGTTGAATCGTCTTTGTAAATGGAGTGCTACTGCCATAGAGACAAGTTTGTCATTTTGTCTGTGACAATGAGTCAAATCCGGCGTAAAGCTTACGTTTGATCATTTCTTTAGAATATCGATATTCTAAGCTGCATTGACATAAAGGTGTGTACTCGTTACGATGAAAAAAAAGCCATCAAACGGTTTACAATGTAATAATGGCTGAGAGAGGATGTGGAGTTTCCTGTATATAAAGCTTCATGATTAGTCAGTTGTTATTGTATTACCTGGTGGCACCACAGCCCAAATGACAGGCTCGTTGCATGATCAAGAAGATTTAAGGTGGAATGAATTGTTCAATCCTTAAACAAGTTACATAACAGACTTCCTATTTTGTGCCGTTTCTTTCGAGCCGAATTTCTGACGTGTGAGACTTAGCACTGTCTTTCTTCTTCTGGCTAATGCGTCTGTTTCTCTTCAGCTGGCCACCCAAACCAACCTGTCAATGAATGGGATTTCTAATCTTGTCCCTGTTGCTTTAGGGCCAGTTCCTTTCTTCCGTTTGTACTCTCACGAAATATCTTTTACAGCATCAAAGACGGATTTATCGCAGCTCATCAGTAATGAATCGCTAGCCATAAACATTGCATTAAGACTTCTCACACAGGTTTCAATCCATCTAACATACAACAGTTTGGAATGTCGCTCTTTGGTAGTTTTCTTTAAACTGTTTGTATTCGTTAAACTTCTAAAATCTTATACTAAATTTGTCAAGTCAGTTTGTTTCGGCGTCAATTAAAAAAATGTGTTTGTTGTTGTTGTTGTCGTACCCTGGCTAAAAGACTCCAGGGATCATCCGAACAGCCGAAGCACTGGAACATTATAGTACAAATGCATCAGCTCGGGATGAGAACATTACGTGTGTGACCGTTTTTGATTACCCCGCCACGTATGCAGCCACACTCCGACTTGGAGGGATTTTGGAGACTGATCGTGTTATGCTAGGAGCTTGTCACAACTGAAGACAATCCCCGCATAACTATGCAGAGCATAACATTTTGATGTAGCCTTGGTGTTGTAACTTATGTCAATTGGTCTCACACAGCCTTAAGCCAAGGCGATTTGTGTGTGTGTGTGTGTGTGTGTGTGTGTGTGTGTGTGTGTGTGTGTGTGTGTAGTGTGTGTGTGTGTGTGTGTGTGTGTGTGTGTGTGTGTGTGTGTGTGTGTGTGTGTGTGTGTGTGGTGTGTGTGTGTGTGTGTGTGTTTGTGTGCGTGCGCGTGCGCACGTGTGTGTGTGTGTGTGTGTGTGTGTGTGTGTGTGTGTGTGTGTGTGTGTGTGTGTGTGTGTGTGTGTGTGTGTGCGTGTGTGTGGAGGAGAGAGAGAGAGAGAGAGAGAGAGAGAGAGAGAGAGAGAGAGAGAGAGAGAGTGTGAGCTCTCTCTCTTTCTTTCTCTCTCTCCCTAAGCTCAAATCAATTTGTTCACTATTTTCATCAAGAAATGAAGACTTCCTGAAAAACCGTTGTCAGTTTTCCTTTTAAAGGCACCTAGAAATTCGATTGTATAGAATTTTAACAGCATATGAAGTTTGTTTGATTGGTTGTGTTCATTTACTTTAAAGTGCATCTCTCTCTCTCTCTCTCTCTCTCTCTCTCTCTCTCTCTCTCTCTCTCTCTCTCTCTCTCTCTGTCTGTCTGTCTTGTCTGTCTGTCTGTCTCTCTCTCTCTCTCTCTCTCTCTCTCTCTCTCTCTCTCTCTCTCTCTCTCTCTCTCCGTTTACTCATCTGTCTGTCTGAGAAAAAGAACATTCTTGCAGAACGTTGTCAGAATGGGTTCCCAAGCTGTAATGGAGGGTTGGCAATGAAGAGCACAGTCAAATCCTTAATCTTGCTAAGTGATGATGTTGCTGATAAAACGCCTGCAGTCTAATTGCAGCTGTTGACATTGTCGTTGTAAGGTGGCCCGGCCTGTAGGTAGAGCAGCAAAGCACTGAATACCACTGTTCTGTTCTGTACTGTGGCGATTTGTTTTGTGGAGATGTGTTAGTCTCAGTTTTCCAGTACCTTTCTTCCTCTCACCTACTCCTCCTCCCCCCTCTCTCTCTTTGTAAGTTTCAGTGTGTGTGTATATAGGTGCATATGCGTATATTTGTGCCTTTAGATTGCGAAGAGGTAAGGGAAGGGGTAGTGGTAAACAACTTAATGAATTTCATGCAGTGGTTTCACAACGATTTGAGTTTTGTTGGTAGGAAGCTGAACCAACAGTGTACATACAGGGGACAGGCGTACACTAGGCTGGCACTCCCATCTTGTTTTGTTCACAGATAGTTTGTGTAGGGATGTGTGTTCCTCATCTGAAAGAGCTCTTAAGCCTCTAAGCTTGGGTTCCTTCTTGCTTCTATAGGAATGGCTTTTTGATTGGAATGGCAGGCCAGTCACAAGTCTGATTGCATCTTCGGAGAGTGAAATCCATATTTCAAGCTGCATACGCATCTGTGCAACAGAGGACGCTGCAAGTTAGCATCCTGTCCATGTGAACGAACTGAATTCTTCAGACAGGAATATTGAGGAGGTTTTTTTTCACCTACGAGAGACAACAGAGTCTGTCACAAGAGAGCGTTTTTACACGAGATTATAGTCTTACTGAACATAGGAAAAATGCCAGCATTTGTTGTTAGTTTTCATTTAGAGATTATAGATTTGTTGTTAGTTTTCATTTAGAGATTATAGATTTTTTGACATTCTATGTTAGCTGATATGCATTCGTACGTGCGCTGCGTGCGGTGCGTGCGTGGTGGTGTGTGTGTGTGTGTGTGTGTGTGTGTGTGTGTGTGTGTGTGTGTGTGGTGTGTGTGTGTGTGTGTGTGTGTGTGTGTGGTGTGTGTGACGGACAATTTGTGAGCAGTGCATCAGTTTGCTTAAGGCACTGCAGCAGTTCTGTGATACAAGGCATTTGTTTCCTATGCTCAACACTGCGGGTCCCAGCTCACGATGCCAGACATGACTTCTGTGGACTCTGCAACAGCAACAGCTAATGCTTCGCTTCATGATGGCTGTGTCAGAATTGATTTCAGTCAGATGGAGTTTTTGCCATGGACAATCCTGACAACATAGTGAGTGCAGAGGTAGAAAGCATTACTCGCAGAGTTAGAACAAATTTGTTGGTGATCTTATTTTGATTGGTGGACCAGGCAATATTCTTACATGGGGTGTTCATAAACAAGGCCTCAAGGATCGTGTCAACTGTGTCTCTTGCTTTGGCCTTAGCTGATGAATTGTACTGTGTATAAATATTTTCTCCATGGCGAACAACTGCATTTGCAGTTCACTACAAAAGAAAGGTCGGACAATGGTAGCTTTCTTATGAACAACCAGTTTACAGGATTACTGGATTCGGTCACGTTTCTCAAGTTCTTTCTGCTATATTGCCAGTGAGAGATGCATACTGTGTCCTCAATCCTCTTAAGTTTCAAGCGAAACTACGCACCAGAACAATGGCTCTTGTCATTATTGTTGTGAATGTGGTAGTGGTTGGTCTTCTTTTCATCGTGGCATTCCGTTACCGCGTGGGCTGTGTGTATGATCCGGTATCCGGTGCTGTTGAAAAGACAGCAACCGTGAGGGATTTTACAAAACTCACCAACATTTGTTGACGTCCTGGATACTTCTGTGTTTGGTGTTGGCTTGCCGGGAAGCGTGATGACTGTTGTGATGGTGACGACGTGTACCACGGTAAAGCTTGTCATGATTGGTGACGTGGCGTTCGGAACATCCTCCTCCATCTCCTACCGTGAAAGTGGCCTCACCAAGATGTTGATCGGCACTTCCGTCCTGTTCGTCGTCTGTGTCTCCCCATTGCTGTGGCTCGAATCATCTGGTTAGCATTCCCAGAAATGAATGCTGGTCGGAGGAACCAAACTTCTACTTGATAGCCTGTGGTTTGGTGGATCTTTTATTTTACTAAATCCAGCTTAAATATTTTTGTGTATTACGCCATGGGATCTCGCTATAGAGAGACATTCAGGGCTCTTTTCAAAAGACAAACAAAGGCAGAAAACAATACAAAAACTCTTTAATAGTACTCTGCAACTCATGATGAACAGACTGAAATTTGAAGAATCCATTACTTCTTAGATTAAGAACTGTGCGGTTCCTTTTGACTTTTTTTTCGGGATTATGGGTCAGATA
>CM031605.1:58046967-58051967 GCA_018398815.1 Conus ventricosus
TACTGCAAAGTGATCACAAATTTGCGATGAGCTTTTCTTCAATGTTTTTACTGTCCAAATAGAAAGCTGCCATCGTCGCCCCCGCTGTGAACGTAGTGTCGCTTCTCCTCTCTGTTGTCATTTTTCCTGTGTTGATTAGATTTGTTAGGGTACCTTGTTTGACACTGACAGAAGATGAGCGGTGCCTCTTCGTTTCACTTGGTGTCTCGGATACTCCTGGCGAGTTTTTGCTGGAGACAGAATGAAAGTCCGAAGATCGGTTTTTTCTTTTGCCAGTCTTACTGTTTTTATCGTTCTTTGATGCCTTTCTTATTCAGAGCACACACTAACACATCTTAAATCCTCGTGACTGAACAAAATGGAGAGGGAAGAAAAAAAAAATGTTAAGGAAGAGCGAAGGCACGAAAGCACTTTAAACTGCACTGATTTTCATCACCACGGTCTCATGTCACTGAGTTCACACTACGTGGATGCGGTCATGTTCGCTTGCAGTGGGAGCAGCGGTGGAAACACGTCCGTCCTCTCCGAGCGTCGCTCACCAACCAATCTTCAGGCCTTGTTTATAGAACACCACCAGTTGATGACGTTACCTGGTCCACCAATCAGAAATAAGATCACCAGCATAATGGTTTTTATTTTGTAAAAAATGCTTTCTGCCTCTGCACTCACAACGTTGTCAGGATTGTCCCATGGCAAAAACTCCATCTGACTGAAATCAATTCTGACACAGCCATCATGAAGCGAAGCATTATCTGTTGCTGTTGCAGAGTCCACAGAAGTCATGTTTGGCATCGTGGAGCTGGGACCCGCAGTGTTGAGCATAGTGAAACAAATGCCTTGTATCACAGAACCTGCTGCAGTGCCTATAAGCAAACTGAATGCACGTGTCTGCTTTAAATTTGTTATCTTGTTATCATCATCATCATCATCATCATCATCATCATTATCATCATCATCATCATTAGCAGCAGCAGCAATACACACATACACGCACATACTTACGCTCGCGCTTGCGCCTTGCTTACGCATACGCGCAAGTATTTACGCACTTCCGCACGCACGGGCGCACACACACAGACACAGACACACACACACACACACACACACACACACAACACACACACACACACACACCACACACACACACACACACACAAACGCGCATCACACTCACGCGCACGCGTGATCACACACACACACACACACACACACACACACACACACACACACACACACACACACACACACACACACAACACACACACACACACACACACACACACAAACGCGCATCACACCTCACGCGCACGCGTGATCACACACACACACACACACACACACACACACACACACACACACACACACACACACACACACACACACACACACGCACGCACGCACGCACGCACGCGCGCGCGCGCGCACACTCACACACATCAAATTACATACTACAGATTTGAAAGTTCGAAACTAAATCTGTTCGTCAACTCAAAATAAAAAACATAATCAATAGAAAACGTCTTGGCGAAAACGCAATCTTACTGATAGATTCTATTTTCTATATTGACGGGAAGAATATATTATTGATATGCACATCTGAAGAATCCAGGGTTCACCCATGAATCTTCAAATGTTATTTCATTTTATTCACATGTGCAGCACATCTACCTATAGCGTCCTCGCTATGACACATATACTGTCCAAACAATGCATACTTTATAATGTCTTCACTGTGGATGCCAAAGCACTGGTAGGATGTAACCAACCTGTGGAAAATGTTTGTTTATGTCTGTGCTTCCGTGTGCTCACGCATTTAGCGCCGGTCGGATTGCACGTGCACAAAATGGCCACTTGGACAATCTTTAATTTTTTGGTCGTGCTTTGCGCCAGAGTGAAGCAAATTGTTACACGCTAAAGCGATGACTTCCTCAGTACAAGGTAGGTGCAGTACTCTAGCTTGTAAGAGTTTGTTATAGATCCTGTGGTAGGTGTTCGGCTTACGTAAAAACCATGCTTGCTACAGAAACCAACACTGCAGAAATTTCAAAGGATCTACGGAAACGACCCGGAGGAGAGTATATGAAGCGGACCAGCCAAACCTTCTGTCAAGAAGAATCTGACTCGCTGATGAAACTTCTCTCCTCCAAGACGCCTCACGGATTGGAGTTTGGAATATACGAACAATGTACGAAACTGGAAGAGCAGCTCAGGTGGCTAGAGAGATGGACAATTACAGGCTGGAGATACTCGGACTGAGTGAGGTGAGATAGACGTCATCAGGGAAAGTCACCTTAGCATCGGGCCACCAACTGCTGTATTCAGGACCGCCGGATGAGGGGTGTGTGTCACAGAAATGGAGTTGGACTCATGTTGACCAAGAAAGCAAGCAAGAGCCTGATGGAATGGGAACCGGTCAACGAACGAATACTGACAGCTAGATTCTTCTCAAAGTTTCATCAGGTCAGCATAGTACATGGCTGAAGAAGCCACCAAAGAAAAATTTTACGAACAACACAAGCTGTACTGGATAAGTTGCCCAGAAGAGATGTCATCAAAGTGATGGGAGATATGCATGCCAAAGTTGGCGGCGACAATAGTGGCAGAGAACATGTGATGGGAACAGAAGAAGTGGGTACAATCAACGAAAAACGGAGAACGTTTTACTAACTTCTGTGAGATGAACGACTCATCATCGGAGGAAACAGTTTTCCCACACCGCAGGATAAACAAAGTGACATGGGGATCACCGGACCTGAGCACTGAAAACCAAACAGACCACTTCACGATCTCAAGGAGATGAAGACGGACCCTACAAGACGTGAAGGCATGCAGGGGAGCAGACGTGGGATCAGATCACTTACTTCTGGTGGGCAAACTGAAGATCAAGATTCCCAGGAACAAAGATACAGGTCACACAGAGGCACCCACGCTTTGACACCACATAGCTGAAGACAGAAGAAAAGAAGAGGGAGTTTGTCATCACCCTGAACAACAGATTCCAGGCCCTCGCAGACCTGGAGGATGGCTCGCTGGAAAAGAAATGGGAGCGAGTGAGGAGTGCCTTCGATGAAACCAGTCCAGAAGTGCTAGGATACAGGAAACGACAGCACAAACCATGGATCTCGGAAGAAACCGTCAAGAAGATAGAAGAGAGACGAGAGACCAAACAGAGAGAGATCCGAGCCAGAACAAGAGCACAGAAACAACGTCTGCAACAGGAGTACAGCTAACGAGACAAGGAAGTGAAGAAGAGTGCCAAAAAGGACAAGCGAGACCATGTAGAAGGACTGGCCACTCAAGCACAGGAAGCAGCGGAGAAGAATGATATGAAGACCCTCTACACCATCACTAAACAGCTGGGCGGTAAGAAAAACCAACACCAACTCGACCAGTGAAAGGGAAGAATGGAAACATCTTGAGCAAACCAACAGAGCAGCTGGACAGATGGAGGGAACACTTTAGCGAGCACTCAGTGGTACGCCAGTCAAGACACCACCACTCATCGAGGAAGGAGAAGACCTGGATGTCAACCTAGGGCCGATCAGCAAAGAAGAAATCATTCAAGCAATCAGAAAGACGAAGAACGGGAAAGCCCAGGACCTGACAACATCACACCGGAAGTGCTCAGGGCAGAAGCGACGGTCGCGGCGGGCATCCTGATGGACTTATTTCAAGAGGCCTGGGAAAGGAAGGAAGTGCCCAAAGAGTGAAAAAGGGCTACATCATCGAGATACCTAAAAAGGGGGATCTCAGTGAGTGTAAGAACTGGAGAGGGATACAGCTGCTGTCACTACCCAGCAAGATCTTCACGAGAATCATCCTAGAGAGGATCCGGGCAGCTGTAGACGAAACGCTGAGAGATGAACAAGCAGGATTTCGAGCAGGAAGATCATGTGTCGACCAGTTAGCCACGCTCCAAATCATCATCGAGCAGTCTCTTGAGTGGCAGTCACCAATCTACATCAATTTTATCGATTTCAAAAAAGCATTCGACACAGTGGACAGAGAGGTAACATGGAAAATCCTGAGACACTATAAAATTCCACTCAAGATGGTAAAAATCATACAGAGCCTGTACAAGGACACAGCGTGTCACGTCATCCACAACACGAGTGTGTCGGAACCCTTCACAGTGAACACCGGGTCCGTCAGGAATGTTTGTTGTCACCGCTGATCTTCTCTCTTGTGATCGACTGGGTGATGAGGACAGCAATGAGCCCACCATGCGGGATCCAGTGGACACTCATGCAGAAACTTGAGGACCTGGATTTCGCGGACGACATCAGCTTGTTGACTCACCCTCACCACACATGCAGAAGAAGACCGAGAGCCTCTGCAGCACAGCCAGTAACACTGGCTTGGAGATCAATGCGGAGAAGACAAAGACCATGAGATCCAACACAAGCCAGGCTGAAGCAATTCGCCTAGAGGAACAACAGATAGAAGATGTTGAGAAATTTACCTACCTAGGAAGCATTGTCAACAAGACAGGAGGTACTGGTGATGACATCAGGGCCAGAATAACCAAGGCAAGATTTGCTTTCACCACCCTCAAGCCCATCTAGAGGAGCGCAAACGTCCATCTTCACACCAAACTGAGACTGTTTAACACCAACGTAAAACCTGTGCTGCTTTATGGCTCGGAGACCTGGAGACTCACCAAAGGGCTAGAGCACAAGTTGCAGGTCTTCATCAACACATGCCTGCGGCGGATCCTCCGCATCAGGTGGCCTGACAGAATTGCCAATGAGGAGCTATGGCGCCGGACAAATCAGAGACCAATCGGACACACCATCAGAATCCGAAAGTGGAAGTGGATCGGACACATCCTACGCCGAGGCCCGGACAACACCACACGGCAGGCACTGGATTGGAACCCCCAAGGAAAGAGAAAGCGAGGCCGCCCAGCGACAACTTGGCGTAGGACGCTGGACAGTGAGCTGAGTACCATCAAGCTGTCCTGGGGTGAGGCAAAGCGGGCAGCTCAAGACCGCACACGT
>CM031605.1:58056967-58076967 GCA_018398815.1 Conus ventricosus
TTCATTCCCCCAAATACCACAGTGAGATGGAATCCAACAAAATTCTACATTAATACCTTTACATATAATTGAATGTATTAAGTATTTTACGTCAATATCAAATCTTTTCGAACTTTTGCATTCCAGTTTTGCAGACTGTAAAGAACAGATTTTGAGTCAACACAAAGTAAAATGCTATAAATCACAGTATCAATATCAGCTATGAAGGATAAGGCCATAAGAATTGCATATAGTTCTGCAGTATATACAGAAAAACCTTTTCCTAGACAAAATGACTTTCTTATCTTGAAAGCAGGAATAGCAAATCCAGCCCTGTGTATGATTCCAAAGCTGAACCATCTGTAAAAATCTTTAAATGATTCGGATACTTATTTTCTACATGTTCTTTTGCTTCAACGGATATAAGATTGATGTTATCCTCTTTTTTTAGAGTTGTATAATCTGTATCGAATCTAGCAGAAATATGCTCCCCTTGAGAAATAATGGGTATTATGGGACTACTTGAAATTGATGTAATATCAATATCACAACTCTTAAAAGATCATCAGTATAGTTTCTAATAGGTTGAAGATATGAAATGTTTTGCGCTCTTTTCGGGAAATCCTGTCTTGAGTCAAGAAAAATGTCATTTGTCACTGAATTAGAAACTGAAAGACATCTAGTCACATACTTTGCGGTGGCCAACTTCCGTTGGTCCTCAAGAGTTAACAGATTAGCTGCTCTGTATGTTTTGAGCGTATTTGTGTGTACTGGCACACCAAGTGACAACTTAACAGCCTTACTATCTATGCTTTGTAATTTTTTTTAGCAGCGTCCATGGAGCTGAGAAATAAACCTCTTGACCATAAGTTAATTTCGGTCGCGCGCTCGTGCGCGCGCGCGCGCGCGCGCGCGCGCGCGCGGTGTGTGTGTGTGTGTGTGTGTGTGTGTGTGTGTGTGTGTGTGTGTGTGTGTGTGTGTGTGTGTGCGTGCGTGTGTGAATAAAGACTGGCTATTGTGCATGTGTGTGTGTGCATGCATGCGTGCGTGCGTGTGTGTGCGCGCGCGCGCGTGTGTGTATGTGTGTGTGTGTGTGTGTGTGTGTGTGTGTGTGTGTGTGTGTGTGTGTGTGTGACTCGCTTTTATGTATGGAACTGGAGTGTGTGTGTGTGTGTGTGTGTGTGTGTGTGTTGTGGGTGTGTGTGTGTGTGTGTGTGTGTGTGTGCGTGCGTGCGTCGTTTGTGTGTGTGTGTGTGTGTGTGTGTGTGTGTGTGTGTGTGTGGGTGTGTGTGTGTGTGTGTGTGTGTGTGTGTGTGTGTGTGTGTGTGTGTGTGTGTGTGTGTGCGTGCGCGCGCATGTTTTTACTTCCTCTTGGGCACACAGTCGGCTGCATACATTGAAAGAGAGGAATATAACGAGCTGTGGCCCTATGTTCTTTTCGTTTCTGTCTGAATGGCAGCTGCATTAGTCATTTCAGAGACTGGCTGAGGCCTGATGGCACTGGTGTCTCTAGTGGGGTCTGTCCAAGGCTGAATGTTTGGAACTGACCGTGCGGATCATGCAGCTGTTTGGGTTGTTCCTCAATGGGTCCTTGTGTCTCATGACACGTCTTCATTGGTCACGCTGCCTCCTCTTCTGATTGCTGTACAGGAATACTGGGAAAGACCTGCTGTCAACCATTGAGTGACATGTCCCGTCAGTCACAGGTGAACTGATGAGCAGTCACAGTGCTGGGAAGCCCACTGTTTTCCCCAAACCGATGGCTGGACATTTGGTCTTGTCACGTGCTGCTCGCAAAGTGAGGCTGACTGCAGGCGGAACCTTAAACAAATTTCAAAAGGTATTTGAAATAACCCGCCAGATAACATACACAAACGAATACAAGATTAAACACGACGCGTTTCGACCATTTTAGGTCTTCTTCAGGCAAGATGAACAACAGTCGGGACGACACAAACGAACCAGCAATCACTTCTCTTGTCAATGCGGCGCAAGATAGGCGTTGAATGGCAGTTTTTCGTTACGTTTTGTATTTGTTTGTCAATGTTATCTGAGGGAGTTATTTCAAATACCTTTTAGAATTTGCTGTCACATGCTGTGGAAGACCAGCGAAGTAATTACCGTAGACTCGTTCCAGTTGTATGATGTGTCACTGGTTGTTGATTCAGCCTCACTGCAATGCAGGAAAGCACACAGAACCACTCACTGCGTGGTACATGACATTCCTGGTGCAGGCTTGAGTTTCCCTGATTTCTTTTATTGTGTTGCCGAAGGCTGTGCTGGCATTTGCAACAAAGTCAACACTGTGTCCAGAAATTCGTCCTTGGTGCCAGGATAGCAAAGCCTGTACTCATTTGTTGATGCTGTGTGTGTTGTTGAATTCAATAGGGGGCTGAGGTGGAGCGCTGATAACCTACAGCATAAAGTGTCGAACAGTCTGGCCAAGACTAAGCGTAGGTCCAAACATCTCTAGAAACACGCAGAAAGGCCTGTCATGGTTTAGCTAACCTTGTGCGAGTGTGGGGCCAGTGATCAGTCATCTCCGCCACGCAAAATGGTATTCAAGTCTTGTTCTGGCTGGAAGTTGCCTCAGGTGGAAAAGCTTTCCATCCAAACCAAACTGAACATAACCTACACCCTTTTCGTCGAAGGCATCAGTCAGCACTTCTGCAAAAATGACAGAAACGAGGGTTGAGACTAAGAACAAGGCATGCTGCATTTAATTTTCCCTTACCTACCTAAAGGGAAGAGGTTAGTGGGACCACCTTCGTGGTTCCAAAAAAAAAAACAAAAAAAAAAAAAACACACACAAAAAACGCGTGCGTGATCTTCCTGTTTGAAAGTCTGCAACACATTTTCAGATTATCAAACGTCATGGGGAGTTCTTCATTATTCTCTCGTCTCCCATGCAGTATATGGTGAATAACTTCAAATGCGACGGGTCATTCGTAATGCTCGTGATTTCCCACGACTGGGAATGCGTCGTCAACTTTCCTCCACAACTCACAGGACTTGATTTACCTCCCTTACTAAATCTTTGACTCGGATCCACATGTTAAGGGTTTCCTTCGTGTGAGAGAAGAATGTGGTGAGCTCTCTCTCTCTCTCTCTCTCTCCTCTCTCATCTCTCTCTCTCTCTCTCTGTCTGTCTGTCTCTCTCTCTCTCTCTCTCTCTCTCTCTCTCTCTCTCTCTCTCTCTCTCTGTGTTTGTGTGTTTGTGTGCGTGTGTGAAGGTAGAGGGGAGAACCGGTCAGGATGGAAATGAAGAGTGAAATGTTTGAAATTTTAGCACATTCTCCTTGCTTAGTCGTGTCTTGTACATTTTTATATATTAATCCGTGACGCAGATTCATAAAATATTGGCTGGTACACCCATGGGAACGCTCCCGTGGAGCTTCTGTCGTGTCACATCCGGTGACTATTACACAATGGCATCTGCCAGGAGTAACTACGTCCCTTCACGTGTTAATGGAAAGTCCTGTGGTGCCTGCACCCTAATGTGAACACAGCACAGGCTTCCAAGGGTGTTGCAGGATTGCTCCCAGCTGGTTTGTTTGGCAGTTGAGGACAATACTTCACTTGGGCCTACCGTGCCTTCGGATGTATCTTTGTCTTCTCTACAAGACATAGGACTAGATTAAAACTTCCTTACTAAAGTGCTGCTGAATCCTTAGTTAAGTTTTTCTTCGGGTGTGGGTGGAATGTGGTGAGCACTGTGTATGTGTGTGTGTGTGTGTGTGGTGTGTGTGTGTGTGTGTGTGTGTGGTGTGTGTGTGTGTGTGGTGTGTGTGTGCTGCGTGTGTGCGTGCGTGTGTGTGTGTGTGTGTGTGTGTGGTGTGTGTGGGTGTGTGTGTGTGTGTGTGTGTGCGGGTGCGTGCATGCGTCGTGCGTGCGTGCGTGCGTGCGTGCGTGCGTGCGTGTGTGTGTGTGTGTGTGTGTGGTGTGTGGAGTGTGTTGTGTGTGTGTGTGCGCGCGCGTGTGTGTGTGTGTGTGTGTGTGTTGTGTGTGGTGTGTGTGTGTGTGTGTGTGTGTGTGCAGGGAGGGAGAAGGGTCTGGATGGAAATGAAGAGTGTGTTTGAAATTTTAGAGCATTCCCTTGCTCTGTCGTGTCTTGCGTACTTATTTTTTAAGCCGTGACGCAAACCGAACATGCTTTTGTGTCAGACGAAGGCATCATATTGTAAAAATGTATTGTAAACCTCATTATTGTGCAAAGGTTTGCTTGAGAGCCTGTCTTCTCTCATACAGAAGATTCTATCTGAGCATCTGATTTTATACACATTTATTTAACTGACGTGTAATATGTAGAAAGAAACTCGTGGAGGAGAGTGTGGCAGCAGAGAGTCCTCAGAAGAGAAGCCCCCTTCAAGCAAGTGTTTCGGCCCTTATCTCCTGACACTCGGGGGGGGGGGGGGGGGGGGGGGGGGGGGCACACCCGGTTCATGACTCCGATGTCCCTCTGCTGCCCCTTTTGTTATGCTAATTATAGCTCAGCCATGTCATTCCACAGGCTCTGGTCCCCCCCCCCCCCCCCCCCCCCCTGCAACTGAGAGCTGTTTCATGAGGCTGTATGCAGACGTTCCTACTAACCCCCTAGCTCCAATTTCTGCAGTGAGGACTTTGACCTGATAGCCTTCTCTCCTCAGGCTGTTTGCCAGGTCAGCATACTTTTCAGTCTTGTAGATTTGAGCTGCCTCCATTGCTGATGATCTCTGGGTGACTCTTCCATTCTGGGAGGTCTGCAGTGCACTCCCAGTCAGTCATCTGCCCCGTCCAGCAGACTCTGCCTGCATGTTCCGAGTGGCACTATTGTTCTGGCCATGATTTGCTACCTCCTGCCGTGAAGAATGTTGCGGGTGCTTTTGGAGTCCTGATGTTCCCTTTTGTGGTGTTGGTACTAGCCCAGACTACTTGTACAATCTCTTTGAGCACTTGGTTGTGCCTCCATGTATACCTTCCTGAGTCAGGGCTACTTTACATGAGTTTAGGACATGCTCCACTGTTTGGTTTTCATGGCAGACATGCAGATCATGTTTTGTTTTTTCCACTTCACCGGGTTTTGCATTTGAGGGCAGGTCATATGCAGATCTGAGAATGAAGCTGATTCTGAGAGGGGCCATGTGCCAAATGTCATTCCAAGTGAGACGTCTTTGGAGCGCATTCTCCCATGTTGTCCATTGCCCTTGCTGGCACTGCTGGACTGCTTTTGGAGTCTTCTTTGGTCTTCCTCTTTTCTCATCTCCTGAATCATCATGTCCTTTTGGCTTTTCCTTTGGCCTTTGACCACCGTTCAGTTTTAGTCACCCCCAGTCCTGTCTGTTGGTCTGTGTGTGTGCTGCTTTTTCTCTGATCTTGAGACGTTCTTTTGCAGAATCCATCGCCCCTTGAACTTTCCATTTTCTGCCTGTCTTCAGCTGGGCTTGATTGCTTCTAACACCTTGTCTCCTGAGTCCTCCAGCATGCTTTGAAGTCTGATCTTCCCTGCTTTGTATTCCTCCAGGATGGATTTCAATGGAAGTTTCAGCTTTGCTTGGCGACAGCACAGCGCTATGTCAGTCAGACAGGGTGGGGCACTAAGCCATTTCCTTTGTAACTGTTGATTTTGGCTTTCATTGCCTCCACTATGCTGGTGCAGATGTCGTATATCATCAGAGGCCATAGGAGCTTTGGTATCAGCATGAACTGCAGATACCAGACCTTGTATTTGCCAGGGAGCCTACACTGGTCAATGGTCTCCAAGCCTTCTTTCCGACATCTGTTTGGTTTCTTTTGCTCTTGTGTGTCTTTCAGGGTATCATCATACCATCTTCCAAGGCTCTTGACTGGCTCTTCTGTGACTGTTGGAATGGCCTGGTTGCAACACTGAAGACCACAGATTCGGCCACTTTTCCTTTCCTCAGTGAGAGAATCCGTGATTTCTTTGGCTTGAACTTCATTCTGGATGAAGCAACTATGTCGTCCAGCCTCACCAGCACATGACGTGTCTCGTCTTCTCTGGATGAAATCACTGTAGCGTAATCCATGAAGACTTTGAGAGGGGACAAAAACGCCAAGGTCTGTTGTCTTGCGTTGCTCGTTTCTGCTTTCAAGATGACTTCCATTGCCAACACAAACAGTATTGGTGAAATTGCACAGCCCATTGCAATGCCCACTTCCAAGTTGTTTTCCTTCTTCTGTGGTCAGTCGTGATGATGGTGTCTTTGATGTTGCTCGCCTTCCGAGGCCGTCGTCGGGGCTACTGGACGACCTTCGTCGTGCTGAGCGGCGATTCAAGGAACGTGAGGCCGACTCAAGGAACGTGTGGAAGACTCAAGAAACGTGAGGCCGATTTAGGAAAAGGGCAGGAGAAATCTTCGACGAGCTGCTGCTCGAAGAATTCACGTCCACTCTGCCACCTTGAGGACGTTCCGAAGGGGGGGGCCGTGCTGGTCGTGCAGACCACGGTGAAGTCGTAGCATAGCAGCGCCTTTACGCCGAACTGCCCCACTGCCTCAAGAGCTTTCCCCCTGCACCCTGGGCTTGACACGTCGTCACGGTTGATGCGAGCAAGACAGCTGCGCCGCCCATCGCCTACATGCCACCTAGGCGCTTTCTGCTCGTAATGCCACCTCCCAACAGGTATGACCACCTGCTCTGCGAGGGCCATTTCTATATAAGCAAGAAGAAAACTCTCCAAAATCAAACGCCCCCCCCCCCCCCCCCCCGTCTTCATGATTAGCATCTGCAGAAAAAAAAGCACCCAGTGATGCTGAGAATTCAGAATACTTGTCAGGCTCGCTAAGACCTGAACCACTATAGAGGATAGACAGAAATGACAGACCTAGCTAAACTGTCTTCCCGACACACAATGCAGCATCAATACAAAGGTAATACGTTTATACAAGTTTTATTTCTTTGACTCCACACGCATAAACGTTTTCATACTCACAACCACACACTCCTGCACCCAACAAGGAGACTACACACCACAACATTACAAATGACCAAGGCAATAAACTCAATAAATCATCACAATTGACACAATCTTATCAATCAAAGAAACGGTCCATATACTTGGCTGCATCGAGCCTACGTTACAGCATATATATATCACCAACCGGGAACCCACATGGCGAACCGAGCCGCCCACAAGCACAGCTGAAGGACAGAATCACACGGCACATTAAACAATGTCGAACCCTTGAAGAACACCACTGAAGGACAGAATCACACGGCATATTAAACAATGTCGAACCCCCGAAGAACACCACTGAAGGACAGAATCACACGCACATTAAACAATGTCGAACCCTTGAAGAACACCACTGAAGGACAGAATCACACGGCATATTAAACAATGTCGAAGCCCAGAAGAACACCACTGAAGGACAGAATCACACGCACATTAAACAATGTCGAACCCTTGAAGAACACCACTGAAGGACAGAATCACATGGCATATTAAACAATGTCGAACCCCAGAAGAACACCACTGAAGGACAGAATCACACGGCATATTAAACAATGTCGAACCCCAGAAGAACACCACTGGAGGACAGATTCACACGGCACATTGAACAATGTCGAACCCCAGAAGAACACCACTGAAGCACAGAGAATCACACGCACATTAAACAATGTCGAACTCCAGAAGAACACCACTGGAGGACAGATTCACACGGCACATTGAACAATGCCGAACCCCAGAAGAACACCACTGAAGCACAGAGAATCACACGCACATTAAACAATGTCGAACCCTTGAAGAACACCACTGAAGGACGGAATCACACGGCATATTAAACAATGTCGAACCCCAGAAGAACACCGCAGATTCGCAAAGCACAGTAAACCATAGCAGAATAACCGCAGATTCACAAAACACAGCAATCCGTAGAAAAAAAACAACAACCGCAGATTCATAAAGCCCAGTAATCCACATAGAACCACAAAAGAATACAGCCGAGCTGAATTCCTGCTGATACGGCAGCCACGACGCAACACTGACAAAATCACCCGATGAAAACTGCAACGAATGAATAACTAACAGACCCAAAACAAATACCATTCCCGGCTGGACACAAGGCCCGTCCGTTTCCTCTTTTTCTCTCCTTCCCCGTTTTTTTTTTCATTTACGTAATGTCCTACCTAATTTTTTACTTTGACGTCATAATAAGTATTGGTTTACGTTGACGTCACAATATTCTTCATCCAAAATAAAATGATAGTCTAAGCAAACAAACAGCAGGATACACAAACTCAGAAATCATCCATCAAAACAGTACCAGAAACTACAGTTAGCACAAGAAAAAACTCGCTTGCTACCAACCTACCACAGACAGCATCAAACACTGATGCCAGACGATGACATAGGGACGAACACTGCTCCGCATGTCAGGAACAATACAGCCATACACTAGGCACCTCACCATCACTTCCAGATGGAGGCTGAAACAGCCTAGCCTAGACAAGGATACACGGACTCCTAATATCTAAAGGCATGAAACCCGAACATAGATATTACTGCTTGCCAAAAGGCCATAAGTCAAACCCGAAGATACATCTTATCTACGGGGGAATTGACACACCCAACTGACCAATACATGTGAAATATACATCGACTTGCACTCAGCACACCCACCATGCACAAGCAAAAATCTAAGAAGCACTGCATGAACAATATGCAAACTTAACTCAGCACCCAAAATAATATAAACACGCAAACAACAACATAAGAAATCCCTATCTCCAATTCTGCCTGTAACAAAACAACTGCATTAGTAAATAATGTTTTCTCAATCAATCCTTTCCTGACAATACTGAATGCAATATTTGGCGAAAATGTATCGAATAATGTAAGCGCAGAAATGTAAAAGACACAGCCTAAATCCCCAGTCATTAGTGTAAATATCCACATGAATGAATGAAATACTCTTTGAAAATTCCAAACTTAAACAGTAGGCACCGCTCCGCAAGCTTGCAGGACTCTTTAGATGGATACAAAACATAACAATAGTAGAAGGGATAATAGAACGAGACCCAATGTCTTGAGTTCGCAAATAGGCAGAGGACTAACTTTGAAGGACATGCTTACTGTTGAAAAGGAAGGCGGTTCGAGAGACACTCTTCCTCCAGAGAGTAATTTCATTAACATATTGTTTCTCCAAAGGGGTTGTGGGTGGGTGCATGGGGGGGGGGGGGGGGGGGGGGGGTCATCAGGACTAACAATTGACGGCTGTTTCGCCTTGTTAGAAGCTCTCCTGGCTTGCTACTGGATCGCTGGTTACCTGCTGAGTGAGGACCATTTCAGTGCAAGCACACGCTAAAGCCTTTATATCCTCGGAATGCTCCTGTACTTGCTTGTGTTGAGTGAACTAAAAGTTCATTACTGTCATCAAACGACTGTAGTCTAACATTATCAGCTTCAGTGTCTACATCAGTGAGGCCGGAATAGTCATGATATATTATTATTATGATGGTGGTGGTGATAAGATGATAGTAATATTGATGATGATAATGATAATGATTATCGTTATCATTTGGGGTGGGGGGTGGGGTTGTCTGATTATTATTGTTATTATTATCATTATTATGATGGTGGTGGTGAGAAGATGATAGTAATATTGATGATGATAATGATAATGATTATTGTTAACATTTTTTTTTGGGGGGGGGGGGGTCTCATTATTATTGTTATCATTATTATCATTATTATTATTTAGAGTACTTTTGTAGCGCCTATCCTCAGATGGAAACCAGGCTCTATACGCTTTACAATCAACACTCGTTCAGAGCTGCCCTCTGGGGCTTTATTCATTCGTTTACCGTGTTGTTCACTCAATATTGTTCGACAACTTTTCTTCCTTCATTTTTACGATTTTTCACACAGGGTGCATGCGGTGTGTGACGTGTCATCCATATCGATGGTTAAAGTGGCCTTCTCTTCCGAAAATTGGTGATGGCATTTTACGTAAGTGCAAGACGTTGTGTGTGCGTTCACAGACGGAACTCGGTTTATAGTCTCGTTCGAAAGATTTTTTTTGGAATAGATCAAACTCAATGTTAACTCTGAGGGAAAAATCCCTATTTACCGGGATCGTTAGATAAGAGACAAGCAGACAGACAGACAGACATATAGATAGATAGGCAGATAGATACACAGATAGATAGACCACGGCACGCACGTGCACACACATACATACGCACGCACACACACACACACACACACACACACACACACACACACACACACACACACACACACACACAATCACACACACACACACACACACACACACACACACACACACACACACACACATCACCCACGCGCGCTCACGCACGCAAACCGCACGCACGCACACACACACACAACACACACACACACACACACACACACACACAACACACACACACACACACACACACACACACACACACACACACACGCACACACGCACGCACGCACGCACGCACACACACACACACACACACGCACACACACACACACACACACACACACACACGCTCAAAGCCTTGCGCGCGCACACACACACACACACACACACACACACACACACACACACACACACACACACACACACACACACACACACACACAAGAGCGTGTATAGATATATTTAAACAAGAGCGCGTGCGCGCGCGCGCGCGCGTTTCTGTGTGTGTGTGTGTGTGTGTGTGTGTGTGTGTGTGTGTGTGTGTGTGTGTGTGTGTGTGTGTGTGTGTGTGTGTGTGTGCGCGCGTTCATTTACCGTAGCTGTCAAAGCAATGTTGGAAAGGAATCGAATACAAACAACTCGAACCTTTGAGGCAGGGAATGTATGAACACTGGTTCAGAGGAGACACAGCAAACCCGATGTACTGCTTCAATGCGCTGCTCTGGTTGCCAGAATGTATGGTCGTTACCTGACTGACATCACAGTTCTGAGCAAAACCAGATTTGCAGACAAAATACCATTGAAGCAAGTGTCTGGACTCTACACATTTCACTGCATTGGGAAGCTTGAAAACGCTCTGAGAATGTCTGGTACTGGTTGTTGCCCTATATCACCAGCTTGGCAGGAATCTGGACAACCCGCCTTGAAGATGCCAAAGGAGCCTGCTATGAGGACCTGAAATGCCTTATAAAGTCAGCCACTAATACAGGATCATTATACTTGGGTCTTCTGGCGAAACGCCTTTGGGTGTTACTGCACTAGAATATGCCGCTGCAATGGATTTATATTGTTGTTTATGTTTGCTCACCATGAACTCTGCATTCACATGAATGCATTCCTGCTCATACCCATGGCACAGCTTGGACTATGTTACATGCCAGAAGACATAACGTGATGTGTCTATCACACGCTGTGTGACGTGGGCTGAATGATGATCTGACCACCTCATACCCGGGCAACTTTATCGTTTAACCTGCTTAAAGGAAAGAGGTAAGCCCTGAAGGGGCTAAAATGACTTGTTTGTGCTCCAGTAAAGTGTAAGAGAAGATTCGGGAATCCGTGGCCTTTAATGAAAATTAAAGACCACACAGAAAAAAAATTAAATTCTCACAGTCTACAACGCTGTGATGGAGGCTTTGGTATTTGTGCAGCAGAAACACTGGAACTGATTCGATGAAAGTGACGAAGAGATCAATAAACTCATCCACACCAGACCCACATGGACCATCCCAAGGACAGGGCCTATTAGAGAAAGCATGAACACCAGCGTTGAAGGCAGCACCTACATCAGCAGCTCATGTAGTTGAAGAGCCAATGGTTGGAAAAGAAAGCAGTAGCTCGTGCCACTGACTTAAACATTTTCCACCTAGGCCTTATGCTAGTGGAGCATTTGACATTCCCCGTCGACATTTACCACAAAGGAGGAGAATATTTCTCGGAAATACTTGTTCTGCGTCATCTGACAGAATAGCGAATTATGGTGAGACTGAAAAAATGCCTCCACAGTAATAGTTTTACAGAAGGAAGACAAATCATCTGACAATCATCATGGGATCTCCCTCCAACGTTTCACAGGGCACTGACGCCAGCAACAAGAGCAACAAGAGAAGTGTAAATAATAAAGCCAAGAATTCCACAGGATGGTTGTCGATGCTTTTCGAATATTCTGCTGTAGTGTGGGTCGGTCAAGAAGCGTACTGCACTCTTCTCTTCCTTTCGATAGATAGACCATGCCAGCAAAACAACAGGAAGATGAGAAAGCATCAGAGCCGTCACTAGTAAAACAAGTCTTATGCCCCATCCTCTTCCAATGTTTTTTTTTCCGGCAAAGCTTATAGATGCCTTTAAAAGTTTTGACAGAAGAATGCAAATCCAGTTTCCGTGGTTGGCAAATCTTTGAATTGCTTACACAACGAGAGTGTTTGAGCCCAGTTAGTGTGAGGTACTCTTTGCAGACGACTGTGCACTGGTCGGATGAAATCATCCAGTGCGTGAATGACTGCTTTGCATCAATGCACAGATATTCTGGCCTTAGTATTAGTCTCAATGAGGCCAAGGCCATGTTTTAAATTTTACCTTCACTGGTCACTGGCATTCTGCCTCATCCACCAGTCGTCATCAACAATACAGAGAAATAAAACCATGGACAAGTTCTGTTATCTTGGCACCGTTATGAGCTGCAACGAATCTCTCGACGTCGAAATTACTCTACGAATTGCGAGTGCAAACGCTGCCTTTGGTATGCTCACAAAGAAACTGTGGGAAACTAACGGAATCAGACTGTCCATCAAAAGTACCGTGCACAGAGCAGTTGTCCTGAACACTGCTGTATTTACACGGGACCTGACCACCTGCCAATGACACACCAAACAACTGGAATGAGTACACTAGCCAATCCTGTGCAAGACGTGCATCATCAGGTGGCAAGGTAAAGTGTCCAACCTTCAGGTTCTGGAAAAGCATGAACTTAGTGCCTGGAGTATCATGAAGAGTCAGTTGTGATGGGCATGACATGCCATCTGTATTGAGAAGAGCCGTTTGCATGGCCAGCTGAAACAGGGGCATCGTAACGGAGGTAAACGTCTCATGAGGTTCAAGGATACACTGAAAGCCAACATCTAGAGTTAAACACCGTCGCTTCAAAACATACTGCCCTTGACAGACACCTCTAGGTAGACATGTGACATCAGGACACAGAATCTTTCAAGCTGAACAGAGACACAGCCATTCAGGCAAAGAGGAACGGTAGGAAGCAGTGCTCCACTTCTCTGACGTCTCCCTGCAACACCTGGGAGCGACTGTCTGCCTCACAGGTGTCTACTGCTACGTCAGGATCCATTCTGTCAGGTGATTCTATCCCGGAACTTGTCCTTCGTGTAGCAGAAAAGCAGATGCTGCTTACCAGGGCCTGTTGTCAGGTCACATTCAGCATTGTTGTATGAACCTGCCGCAGGTTTCATCACTTCTAAGCGAATAATTTTGGGATTCCTTTTGGTCCGATCTCTGTCTCTGATTATACAGTGAACGTGAACCCTCTAAGTGAATTGTTTATGTCTTAGATGCATGAGAGAGAGAGAGAGAGAGAGAGAGAGAGAGAGAGAGAGAGAGAGAGAGAGAGAGAGAGAGAGAGAGAGAGAGAGAGAGAGAGGGTTACAAAACTGTGAGACAGATTCTGTCCCAGCATGTTTAAATAAAGAATGAAGACTGCTTTGCAGCATTTTCGATCACAAATGAACGCTCACCTATCATACGAGTCCCTTAGCTGGCTGAGCTCTGGTCAGTGTCATTGTGCAGTCATGTTGTCATGCTCGATAGCTTCCTGTTCCAATCATGTGCAGCACATAAAAGGCATTGTGACTCCCTACTCTTTTGTGTTGATCTTAGGGATGTCTTCACTCTCCTGTTGGATCTCCAGCTTTAACTGTGCACTTCACTTGGACAGGCAGTCATTCTTCAATAAACTATGAATGCTGACAGTGATTACACTTACTCTCCAGAATTCTTGTTTGGGGAAAAATGATGGAATGGTGAAGTTAAGAATTCAGTCTGCAAAGGCCCATAGAGACCCCATGGTAATACTGACTCATTGCTTAGAATTGTTCGTGGGTGCGAAAAACAGACATCAGTCCGAAATCACGTTACTGCGTTGTATCTCACAGTGTGTCAACCTCGTTGGAATCTAGCTAGGGGTATGGATGCTAGTGGGAGAAGTTGGAAGACTTTCAAGCTTTTATAAACATAGCCCAGGCGATTATACAAAGCCCTTTCTATGGCTTGGGGCTGGAAGAAGACATGTGAAACTACGTAGACATTGACCGTCGAGAGACATAATAGACTCACAATAATCCTGCAAACACAACAGGCAGGAGGAGCCACACAGTTCCCAATCTTTGAAGTAATGCATTCTTCAAATTTCAGTTTGTTCTTCATGAGCTGCAGAGTACTATTTAAGTGTTTGAACATTGTTTTCTGCCCTCGTTTGTCTTTTGAAAAGAGCCCTGAACGTCTGTCTGTAGCGTGATCCCATGACGTAATACACAAAAATATTTAAGCTGGAATTGACTAAAGTAAAAGTTCACCAAACCACAGGCTAGTCAAGTAGAAGTTTTGGTTCCGCCGACCAGCATTCATTTCTGGGAATGCCAACCAGATGATTGGAGCCACAGCAAGGGGGGAGACACAGATGATAAACAGGACGGAAGTGCCGATCAACATCTTGGTGAGGGCCACCTCACGGGAAGAGATGGAGGAGGATGTTCCGGAACGCCACGTCACAATCTGACGAAGCTTTACCGTGGTGACAACCGTCGTCACCATCACAACAGTCATCACGCTTCCCGGCAAGCCAACACCAAACACAGAAGTATCCAGGACGTCAACAAAATGTTGGTGAGTTTTGTAAAATCCCTCAACGGTTGCTGTCTTTTCAACAGCACCGGATACCGGATCATACACACAGCCCACGCGGTATCGGAATGCCACGATGAAAAAGAGACCAACCACTACCACATTCACAACAATAATGACAAGAGCCATTGTTCTGGTGAGAAGTTTCGCTTGAAACTTAAGAGGATTGAGGACACAGTAGCATCTCTCACTGGCAATGATAGCAGAAAGAACTTGAGAAACGTAACCGAATCCCAGTAATCCTGTAAACTGGTTGTTCATTAAGAAAGCTACCATTGGTCCAAACCTTTCTTTTGAAGTGAATTGCAAATGCACCTGTTCTCCATGCAGAAACATACCTGTGATCAAATACAATTCGTCAGCTAGGGCCAAAGCAAAGAGACACAGGTTGACACGATCCTTGAGGCCTTGCCTGTAGAACACCGCCATGTTGAGGATGTTGCCTGGTCCACCAATCAGAAATAGGAACACCAGCATGTTGTTTTTTATTCTGTAAAAAATGCTTTCTACTTCTGCACTTACTATGTTGTCAGGATTGTTCCAGGGCAAAAACTTCATCTCACTGAAATCAATTCTGACACAGCCATCATGAAGCGAAGCATTAGCTGTTGCTGTTGCAGAGTCCACAGAAGTCATGTTTGGCATCGTGGAGCTGGGACCCGCAGTGTTGAGCATAGTGAAACAAATGCCTTGTATCACAGAACTGCTGCAGTGCCTCTAAGCAAACTGAATGCACTTGCCTGCTTTAAATTGTCCAGTTATCATCATCATCATCATCATCATCATCATTATCAGCATCACACACACACACACACACACACGCAGCACGCACGCACGCACGCACGCACGCACGCACGCACCACGCACGCACGCACGCACGCACGCACGCACGCACGCACGCACGCAACACACACAACACACACATACACTATGCTCGCACGCACACAAACGTCAGATTACATACTAACAATTAGAAAGTAAGTCTGTTCATCAACTCACATCTTGCTAACAATTTCATGTCTATATTATTGATATGCATATCTGAAGAATCCGAGGTTACCCATGAATCTTCTCATGTTATTTCATGTTAACATGTACAACACATTTATCCATGACGCCCTCTACTGGACACTTAAGAGTATGCAAACCAGCTGGGAACATGTCGCTCGCTTTAGATGGTACATTAGGCGTTTGACTAGTCTAACGTTCATACCAGAAAGAATTCGGTAAGCAACTCACAATAAAGGCTAGATAGCTCTTCCAGAAGAAGAATGCAGATCACAATAACATGCTAGACAGCTCTTCCTGAAGCAGAATCAAGATCTGTACATGATCTGTCTGTGAAATGAATACAAGATTGATCTAACCAGTTCCAATGTGTGTTGATACTCCGTATTTGGATGCTTGGGTCAGCTTCTTTGAAACAAACTTCAAATGATGTACAATCGTTATCTGAAATTCACTAAGACATGCACCCCTGCCCTTTCTGTTCCGTCTTTGCCATCCAAAAGATCAAACACACCACACAAATTCACGTGCACACAAAGTGAAACGGAGAGAGAGTGGGAGGAGGGAGGGAGGGAGGGAGGGAGGGAAAGAGAGAGAGAGAGAGAGAGAGAGAGAGAGAGAGAGAGAGAGAGAGAGAGAGAGAGAGAGAGAGAGAGAGACAGAGAGAAGAAGAAGAAGAAAAAGAGAAGAGAAGAAGAAGAAGAAGAGAGAGAGAGAGAGAGAGAGAGGAGAGAGAGAGAGAGAGAGAGAGAGGGAGACAGAGACAGAGAAGAAGAAGAAGAAGAAGAAGAAGAAGAAGAAGAAGAAGAAGAAGAAGAAGAAAAAGAAGAGAAGAGACAGAGAGAGAGAGAGAGGAGAGAGAGAGAGAGAGAGAGAGAGAGAGAGAGAGAGAGAGAGAGAGAGAAGAGAGAAGAAGAAGAAGAAGAAGAAGAAGAAGAAGAAGAAGAAGAAGAGAGAGAGAGAGAGAGAGAGAGAGAGAGAGGGAGAACAGAGACAGAGAAGAAGAAGAAGAGAAGAAGAAGAAGAAGAAGAAGAGGGAAGAAGAAGAAGAAGAAGAAGAAGAGAGAGAAATGAAATGAAATGAAATGAAATTTATTCAGATAGGCCACAGCCCCTTCTGAAGGGGGATTACATTCAAAACTCAGCATGATAAGTATGACAACAACATCAACACAAAGTTTAACTAGAATGTATGGGGGAAAAACCCAGCAATAAAATGATACTCAAATGGATGAATTACAATCTACTACACATGTGCATGAAGTCTAATCTACTGACCCATATATTAATACCATACTAGGATATCCATGTCCATGTAGTATTGGCGTGTCAATACATTTGTTAGCTAACCATAACAGCTCGCCTCTTAAAGGCTTATATAAATACATGCATAAATTCCTCACAATAATTTTATTTTCATTCGTCATTAATAGAGTCACACAGAACTGACATGGACTTGCATAATATTTACATGGAATATATTCCTGCCGAGGTCACTGAAAGCAGAGCAGACGAACAGAAAGTGTATTTCATTATCATTTGCCTTTCCACATAGCGGGCATGTCAGATTGCGGTCAGAAACTACATTGTATCGTTGACGATGCATTTCTATATCTGAGACACCAATCTGAACTTCGTCATATAATTTTTTATTATGTCTGTCAATATCAAAGTGAAAGATATGTTTCGCAATTATTAAATGATTTAAACGATCTGTACCATGTAAATCTATCACTTTCCAGAACATGTTCATGCCAGTTTTGCCATCTGTTATCAATAAGTCTCTGACGAAACAATTGCAAAAAATATTTCACATTTTCCACACCCTGGTTTAGCCACACAAATCCAAAACCATTTAGAAACAGGGTCTTACGAACATTTGACGCCCATGTGGTTTTGTCCGTGAATCCAACCAGAGTAACATTTTATAAGCTTTTAAAGGTAATCTGTTATCATTCATCCGTATTATCTTTAGCCAGTATCTGATGCACTGTACACTTGAATTTATGTAAATAGGGTGACGTCCAGTATCTCCATAAACACGATCATTAGGTGTTTTAATGTGGACTCCTAAAAATTTCTTTAGAGCATACAAATGAACCTTTTCAACATGAACAGCAGCAGTATCCAGTCCCCACAGTTCAGCACCATATAGAGCGATTGGCTGGACCCGAGTATCAAAAATTTTAACAATACTCTCAGCGAATTATTATTAAGTGCGAACAATCGTTGCAGAATTGATAACAAAGCATTTCTCGCTCTGCTTGCGAGATCTGTGCATGCAGCCACAAACAAAGTCGGGTAGAAAAATAAATACCAAGATATTTATAACAGTTAACGACAGCCATTTGCTCACCATTAAAAAACCATCTCTCTCGCGCTGCAAGGTGCCCTCCTTTTCTAAATACCACGACATTGCTCTTTTTCATATTTACTTTAAGTTGGAGTCTAGAAGCTGCATTACATAAATGGTTTCAACTGGTCTGAAGGCCAACTGGTGTTTCTGACAACAAAGCTATATCATCTGCCACTAACAAAATAAACAATTCAACTATATCTGGAGACAGTGTTGCACCATGTCTTCCCTTCTCTATGATTTCTTGTGCTAATTCGTTGATAAACAAGGAAAATAAAACAGGACTACATGCATCTCCTTGCTTTACACCTTTTGTACAAACTATGTAATCTGTAAATTCAGCACCACACCTGACCCTTGCTTTTACACAATTATCATGCTCTTGATACATCGGTACATTTTACCCTTTATTCCATTCTTTTGAAGTACTGGCCAAAGTAATTTTCTAGATATGGAATCAAATGCCTTTTCAAAGTCAATGAAGGCCACATATAATTTGCGATTCCATGAAAACTGTTTTTGTACAATAGCCAAAAGGGTAAACATCTGATCGATAGTTGAATAACCCTTCTTAAAACCCGCTTGCCACTCACCGTGCTATTATTAAATTCCACCCACTTTTGCAGTCTACAGTTAATTATAGAGCTATATAATTTACTACTTATATCACTAAGTGATATGCCCCTGTAATTACTTGGATCATTGACTTCACCTTTCTTAAATAATGGCAATATAATCGATTCTGTCCAGTTATCAGGGAATATCCCTTTGTCAAAAAGTACATTGAAAAATCTGACGAAGAAATCAATTACGATATTTCCGCATTTTTGAATAATTCTCCAACAATGCCATCAGGGCCTGCAGCTTTTTTGTTCTTGAGTTTTTTATTGCAGAGATCACTTATGTTCTAGTAATTGTACTGTCAAGGAACCCTGCATCGCTATCAGAATCGAGAAAAGTTCTCTCATCTTCTATTTCTTCTGCATCTTCTTCAGCATCTTTTCGAGAAGATCTCTGAAATGCCTATCCCAATCGCTGACAGAGATATTGTTAAGCGTACTACTTTTCTTTACTGATATTCTGCGCATGTGTTTCCAAAACTCTTGCTGATCTTCAACTGAGGTAACTAAATTGCATAACAAAGAAGAATTATACTCGTTCTCCTTCCTCTTTAAAGATTCTTATACTCCCTTGAGCTTTACAATAAACGTCTCTGTCTTTATCGTCCAATGTATTTCTAGATATTCTTAGAAGTTGTTTCACGTCTCTCTTGGTTTTATAACATTCATGATCAAACCAATCATCATTCTTCAGAGTGTCATTTATTCTTATTTGTTTCCTCATGCACTCCGCTTGATCTTTTATACAAGCATTGAATATATTCAAAGCAGCGTTAATGTCATCATCGATCAGAGTTACTGCATTCTCCAGCATTGACAAAGCATGTTGACTATTCATTAGATCACAGAAAGTATCAGCATATTCATCTTGCCATTTATACTTCTCTATAACTTGTATGTTTTCTTTATGCCTTTTCCATCACTTACTTTAAAAAGTGAATTTATATGGAATACTAGAGGCAGATGGTCAGACTCAATTCGTTCATTCACACAAAGACTGCACGATATATTAATAGCATTAAACATGTCATAGGAAGTTATAAAATAATCATTCACACTGTTCCCTGACTCTGAAATGTATGTGAAACGACCTTGACGGTCGCCGTCGCACACACCATTTAAAACGCACAGATCTAACACAGTACACATGTTTAACAAGAGCTTACCATACCTGTTTAACATCTTGTCTTCTGA
>CM031605.1:58081967-58094467 GCA_018398815.1 Conus ventricosus
CAAACAATTTCATAAATAAATTAAAAGAGTTGTTATCTAACATATATAACCTTTTCAGAACATAAATCAAAGCATTCTTAGCTCTGCTTGCAAGGTCTTTGCATGCAGCAGTGAAACTCAAGCGCGTAGAGAAAAAAATTCCTAAATATTTATACGCATTAACCACAGGCATTCTTTCACCGTTATACAACCATTTTTCTCTCACACTCAAATATCCCACCCTTCCGAAATACTATGATATTGCTTTTAGTCATATTAACTTTAAGTTGAAGAGATGCAGCGGCATGTTGTAAGCTGTTCAGTTGTGTTTGCAGACCTGTAACTGTCTCTGCCATCAAAACGACATCGTCAGCCAACAACAGAATAAATAATTCGAATGCATCTAGTGAAAATCGAGCGCCATGTCTTCCTTTATTAATTACTTCAACCGCCAGTTCGTTAATGAAAAGAGAAAACAAAACAGGGCTGCAAGCATCTCCCTGCCTTAATCCTGATGTGCAGGCAATGTAATCAGTTAACATAGAACCACATCGAACTCTGGCTTTGACATCATTGTACATGCTTTTAATGCATCTGAATAATTTACCTTTAATGCCATTTTTTTAAGAGAATTGGCCAAAGAATATTTCGATTTATCGTGTCAAAAGCTTTTTCGAAATCAATAAATGCAACATACAATTTTCGATTATAACAAAACTGTTTCTGTACGAGAGCTAGTAAAGAAAACATATGGTCGACTGTAGAGAATCCTCTCTTAAATCCAGCTTGATAATCACCTGTGAGATTGTGTTCATCCACCCATTCTTGCAGTCTATTATTTATCACTATACCAAATAATTTACTACTAACATCGCTCAAGGAAATTCCCTATAATTGTTAGGATCATTGATATCACCCTTCTTAAAATAGGTTGAATAGCAGATTCAAACCAGTTCTCAGGAAACACACCATTATCAAATAGCTTATTAAACAATTTCAGAAGGAAGTATACAACTTGATCATTCGAATTCTTAAAAAGCTCGGCAATAATGCCATCGGGACCAGCTGCTTTATGGTTTTTTAGTTTTCTAAGTGCTAGCAATATTTCATCTCTAGAGATCGGACGATTCATATAGCCTTCCATTTCAACTTCAGCTGAATACTCATTTACTGTGTTGTCAGCATCCGTCTCCAGCAAGGCTTTAAAGTGTTGAAACCAGGAGTCGACTGATATATTATTTCTAGGCTGTTTTCTTTTGAAGGACGCGTTATGAACAACGTCCCAAAATTCTTTTTGGTTTCCCACTGTCATTACCAGTTTATCTAGTAAAGCTTTGTTGAATTGTTTCCTCTTCCGCTTTAGTAAATTTTATATTCACGTCTGGCAATTACATATTCATTTCTCATTTCGATTATTGTTTCTGTTTTCTTTTCCAATTTTACTGAGCGACGAAGTATCTGTAACAATCTTCTAGTGTTTTTTTTTTTTTACAAAGTTTACATTCTATATCAAACCATTTACATGAACTTCCATTGTTGTTGTCACGGACGTAAATACTTTATGTTTGGAAGATAATTCATTTCTTTTTAAACCCAGTGTAAAGTGGAGTGTTACCAGTGACATCTTTACTACATTGGCCGGGTGTTGACCAGTGTGCTATTTGTGTCATCCTGGGTGCGCTACGTCCGTGCATTTCGCTCCCATCCTCCAATGCGTATCTTCATTTTTTTTCTTTTAAAGCTTTCTTTTTTATTCTTTTATCGTTTTCCACGTGATTCATCAGCTGATGTCAGGTGACACAGGTGAGCTGTTTTGTTACCTGTTGCCATCTTGGTTAGGCTAGTGGTGGGGCACTCGCTAGAACCTTCGAGTCGGAGAGATCTCTATCTCTGCCAGCTGGAGCCTTCCTGTTTGAATCCACTTTTGCGTGGGTTGCGTGGAACTGTCTTTCACCCTTCGGTGGGAAGGAAAGAATTCCACTTGTAACCTCTGGGATCCCTATCCTGCCAGCTGGAGGAAGCACCTTAGGTCATCCCAGACCTGGAGTCCACTTCAGTGTGGACCGTCACGGTTTTCGGCTGCCATCCTTCATTGGACTGGGAGCGGACCGTTTTCTCACCTCGCCCACCCGCCATTTTGGTAACTATATGGTCTGTTTTGGACAGTGTTTTGGTTATTTGGGTTTTCTAACCTCTCAGCGGTTGAGGGTTTTCTTCTGCCTTAATGTGCCGTTGGCTCGGGCACACCTTTTTTGTGTGTAACGGCTCCAAAGAGGGGGGGCCGGTTTGGAAATGGTATCGAGATATGCATTTTGTGGTAGAATTGTAGAAACGCATTATCTTTAATTGCGTTTTCGGTCCTTAGCGGCTAGGTATTCAGTTACTTTGGACTAAGTTGAAAATCTCTTACTACCATTTCAGTCAATGGAAGCTGTGTTTGTTGTTTTTTTTTATTACACAGGTGGAGTCAATGCTTTGTATTGCTTAATATGTGATGTGGGCCGGAAGGATATCGTAAATGTTAGTTTCATTTTCCTTGTTGTTTCATGACACTGAGACGGATCGTGGAATGCATGAGCGTGCGAACGGCTAGACATTTAGAACCGCGGAGTGTGTGGAATTCCTGCCGTATCGCCCCACATGTGGTTCCGTTCTCGTTGTGTCCTTGTCCTATATGTTTGTGTGACAGACGTATGGATGGATTTTAGTTGTTTTTATTCATTTGAGATTTTGACTAAGGAAGTTATCCTTAGTACAGGTTAAAAGCAAAAGAAAAGGGAAAGAAGTTAATTGTAGTTTTATTTACCCTTTTAAAGTGACACATTGTTGACCTTTGTACGGCACTGTGACCCTTCACACTGACGCACTGCCGGACCCACTATGTTGCCACCACTGACAAGGACGATAAAGAGATGACTTCTCATCTGGAGACTGATCTCCGCCGTAGGGCGGGAAAATTTTCGCATTTGTTTCCGGCAGCTCCGATTTGGACTGGCTGGAGGGCCAGCATCCCGGGACCGGCAGACGCCATTCGGTATCCAGGCACCAGTTGCTGCCCTGAGGACTGTTGAAGGTGTACCTCTCCTTTCACTGGGACACCTTCGCCTCGGACTGGAAGACCAGCCACTGCGGGCGTCGCCCTTCTTAGGATCCACCTCCACGGTGAACCTCCTCGGGCAGGGACTAAGATGAGTCTTCAGTCTTGAGTGGTGTGGGTGTGGGTTTGACGTGCGTGTGTGTGGGCCTGAAGCCGGTCACTGATTCGTTTTTAAAAAAAAATTATTATTGTTGTTTTGTTTACCCTGAGTAGGTCCTGTTTTGGTGTATTTTTGTTTCTAGTACTGTCTTTTTCTGTCATTATGTTAATGTCTCTGTAGCGGTTTAGCGGGTTAGGTTGGGACAGTGCGGGATCCAGGATATTGGAGGGTTTTTGTGGTCTATTCAATTTACTTTGTCCCCTAAGTCAGTTAGTTCTGAATAGTGCTTTTCTCTTCTATGCTCCATTTTTTTCTTTCTTTTCTCTCTCGGCTGTTTTTCCTCTTCTTTGTTATGACCCATACCCAATCTGGAGTGCTAGTGTTGAGTGAATGATTGTAATGTGAAGTAAAATATTGTTGAAACCTCTTTTCTTGTGTGTCTGGTGGTGTGAGGGATGAGTGATCGCTCCGTTTCTGCCACTGCACATTACCTGTTTAAGAACCCCCATGTCAGGTGTACTCGCACGTGACAGTTATTAAATGATATACATGTTTTCATGGATCCAGCGCTTTCTCTTATACAATCATTAAAAACTTTAAGAGCATTATTTACGTTACATCAATCAAATCAATTGCAAGATCAATTTTTGTGTGCGTTTCTTCACTGCACAAAATACTGGTATATGTAGCTGCACACTTCTCGTCCCATATAAGTTTGTGTATGACAAAATTCTCTTTTTGCATAACATATCAAGTAAACATTCCTTGGCAAGAACAAACATGCTGTCACTGGTAAATGGTCGGAATCAATACGGTCAGCTATAGATAATTCACAAGAATCAAACAAAATCATAAAAAAGTTCACGTGAGAGTACGAAATAGTCTGTGACACTGCTTCCAGAGTCAGATATAAATGTGTAGCAACCTTCATAGTCGCCTTTGCACATGCCATTTAAAATACTCAAATCTAACGCAGTGCACATGTTCAATAATAATTTTACCATAGCTGTTCAAAGTACAGTCATTTGAATGTCGAACCATTTATAGGACAAATTACTGAAATGTGGATCAAACGTATTTTGTACAAAATAATCTTGAGAAACATCAGCGTTCTGCTATTCAAATCTCCATTTAAAATAACATACACATCATTCTGCAACAGAAAATCGGTTAAACATTCTTCAAGCTTTACTAATTCCATTGTCAATATCAAAATAAGTGTAAAATGGAGATCTTCTGGTGGTATATATGTACAAACATACAGAATATCTTTACCTAATCCAAATAACTCTTTACTGATCAAAAACATGCAACAATTAACATGATCCATATCAATATTTTTAAAACGTATGGGAAAAGATCATTCCTTACTAAACAAACAAGTCCTCCGATCGTCTACCCTGTTTAGTAAATTTAACGGCAGGTTTACAAATTAGTCTGTACCGGTAAATAAGTCCAACTGACAGTCCTCAATGAACGTCTCAACTAAACAAACAAAATCGAACTGACAAACTTAAGAATGAAACCAGAGTCAAATATTTGTTGATAGCAATCCGTTTACGTTCCACAACAAAAAAGAAACACGTTTTGGTTTTGCGCTCGGTGTGTGTTCCACGTGCTCACTCACGCTGTCACGACACGGCACGGCCTTGCTGACCTGATTAACATCGCAGAGTTCAAGCGTGTCACTGACATGACGAACGGGTAGCGTACAGACGGTGTTGGGTTACATTTTTACCTCTCGTGTTCCTATCAATGGGATATTAAGTCCAGAAATGGCCGGCCAGAATCCTATCTGGATTCCCGCAAACTGTCCCCCCTCGCCAAGGAAGAAACTTCTGACCATCATGAGTTAGGTGGTCTAAACACCATCGTGGCCCTTTTCCCATCTTTCTGGCTTTTTTCAGGTGGGGAGACAGTTTGCGTCTTATCTCCTCACTCGGAAGGAGAAGTCTTCTACAAAAATTCTGGTACCCTGCAATTTCTTTTTCACACTGAGAATTTGTACTTTGTCTTTATAAAATGTGCATCTTGCGATCATCGGGAATCTGTTTGTTGTTCAAACGATGGACCCTGTCAAATTTGATGTCACCGCTTATATCCAGCTTATTAGCAATGACGTCATGTAATTTGGTTTCACATTGTTCATTGGATTCGTTTTGCTCTCTGTCTATTCCATAAAATATTAGATTATTCCTTTTGGATCTGCCTCAAGGTCGTCAGTCTTTCTTTCTAACTGATCGACTCGAGAGAGCAGATCAGAGTTTTTCTGTAACAAAGTTTGATTTCTTTTTTCAAATCATCCACCTTTTTATTCAAGTCCAACATATCCTTCTGTAACCCAACATACTGTTCTCTCAGTCCTTTCACACATCGTTCCACTTCATCGAGCTTACTGTTTGTTGTGGCATTCTGAACTTTCATGGACTGCAGTATCTCCACAACATCAGCAAGGGTAGGCTGCCGGGAAGGTGAAGGTGATGACTGTCTGCTGCCCTGGGATGCCGCGGTCCTGTCCAGGCTCGTCCGTCCACTGCTGCCCAGTCTTGACTGCCTCAGGCTGTCCTTGGGTCGGGGTTCTGCTCCACGTCTCCGCACCTCATCAGCAAACCGCCCCAGAACAGCAGGGTGAGGAGCAGGCCAAGGGTGATACCGTCCAACCTGCTCCGCGGTGTCAACATGGCGATGCGCGCGGCTTTCTTCTCCCTGGCCCTCTTCATCATGAACGACATGAAAACTGGCAAAAAGCAGCTGCATGTCGCTCGAAAAGCGAGTGGAGTGGATGGCATGACTCAGGATGAATCAGCTGGCAGATAATGGCGACCTGACTGGCTTCTGTCTTCGTCAAGATGGAAGAATCGGCGGAGCGTTGTAACATGCGACTTCTGCGCATCAGTGTCAGGTCACGCCCCCGAGGAGAGAGAGAGAAAAGAGAGAGAGAGAGAGAGAGAGAGAGAGAGAGAGAGAGAGAGAGATGAGAGAGAGAGAGAACGAACGCACGAACGAACGAACGAAATTTTATTTTACCAGGGTTATGAGATAAGCAAATTGCGCATGCTTTTCTCCACCCAGCCCTGGGGGAAAAAAAGAAAGAAAAAAAGCAGATGGACAACACACAAGTCAATATAGCAGCAAAGAGGAAAAGGTGAATACACTAGTCAACTTGCAAACTATAAGAAGTAACGACTAATACTACAAAAGCAAACGACAAATCGTGCAAGCATGTATATGCGCGTGCGCGCGCGCGCACACACACACACACACACACGCACGCACGCACGCACGCACGCACGCACGCACGCACGCAGGGCACGCACGCACGCACGCACGCACACACACACACACACACACACACACACACACACACCACACACACATGAAGGAATTGATCTAATGACAACAACAACAACAACATCAACAAACTGTACGGTACTGTTTAAACATAACAATGGTAACAATGTCGGTTATATTCTTTCTTTCGCATTATAGGGCATGAAGAGGAATATAATGTATAAATATGTAGTGTACTTAAAAAAAAAGTTTTTAGTGCTTGAAAAAGAAATGCTTTGTAAGCTGTTTTAAATGAGATAATGCATTTTGTTTTAATCTTTCACGTAATTTGGTAAGAGGTTCCAAAGGGCCCTTCCAAAATTTAGGCGAGGCTTGTTTAAAAAAGATCAGTTCTGGGTTTTCTCATTACAATATTATTCGGTGTATCTTGATTGATTTCGCGGAAATCGTGTGGTTAGTGTACAAGGAGCAAATCCGTTCATTATTCGATACATTACAACGGCTTTGTTAAACTGTAGTTTATACGATAATGGGAGGATCTCCAGCACTAAGTAGTCTTCAGCCGTCAAACTAGTAGCTTTTAAAAGTACTAACTTCAGAGAGCGTTCATATAAATCCTGTTTAGATATCTTAATGTGTTTGCACTGCATTGATCATAGAGCGTTGACGCATAATCGATAGATGATGAAATAAATGCATGAAAGAATTTCTTTCGAGCTGTAACATCGAGGAAATTCTTGATTTTTGAAAGTTGAAATAACCTTTGGGAAATACGTTTGCATAAACTATCAATATGGGGTGACCAGGAAAGATTTTTGGGTCGATAGTAACACCTAGAACTTTGTGAGTATCAACTTCATGAATGACTGTACTACCTATGTGTATAGAGGGCAGACTGAAGGTTATTTTTGCCGTTTTTGTCCCCGAAGTTATTATCATGTATTTAGTTTTTTTGGTCGTTCAAAGACTTGTGGTTCAGCTCAGTCCAATCAATTAGTTACTAACATTGTTCTGCAGAGTCGTGGATAATTGCTTAAAATTAGAATGGCTCGAATGAAATAGACGCATCTTCTGCAAACAGTTCACATACGCCTCCTGTAACATACAAGGGAAGATCATTAATATAGAGAGAAAAAAAGTTAGAGGACCAAGAACGGATCCTTGAGGAACACCAAATTTTTGTGTCTGGAATTTGGATTGTTGGTTACCCAAGAAAACCTTGTGATGACGGTTAGAAAGAAAAGATTTAAGAAGAGAAAGAGCTTGGTCGGAAAGTCTGTATAAGGCTAGCTTACGTAGCAAATTATGGTCAATGACGTCGAAAGCTTTTGCAAAGTCACACGAACAATACTCCCGTGAATTTGTTATCATTGATATTAAAGAGCCAATCCTCGGACGAGGTTACTTAAAGCAGTGTGGCATGAATGGTTTTCTCTAAATCTGATTGATTGGGATGAAGCAAATTGTTCTCTGAGACATGTAACATTAGATGTTTATAGACTGTTTTTCCAAAGGTTTCGACAGGACCGATAATATTGAAATAGGTCTGTAATTTGATGGGTTAGTTTCATCTCCAGATTTATAGATAGGAACAATTTTGGCTTGCTTAAGAATATAAGGAAAATAGCTTTTGTCAATGCAGAGATTGTACAACTAAGTTAATGAGTCTGTGATGTTTAAGAGCACATGATTTATAATCTTACCGTCTAAATTATCAAGGCCACGTGTGCCTGTCTGCTTGAGATGTGTAAGATGAACGTAAACGTCAAACACCGTAATAGGAGGAACGACAGCGTCCGATGTTATATTTTTAGAACAACAAAACTCTTTAAGTGACTCAAGATCATTAAAAGAGGACCTATCATTTGTTATGGTTGAGGAAGATATATTAGAAAAATGGTGATTTAAATCATCAGTTGAAAGCCCTTTAATAGAGGCAGACATTTTATCGACTTTCTTTTTTGTGAGAATGTTAATAGCTTTCCAAATCGACTTAGAATTTTAGAACCTTCAATACAAGATCTCGGAAGTATTTCTTTTTCGCTGAACGTAACATTGCCGTAACTTTATTTCGTTGTTTTTTGAAATCTTGAATTTTTTTTGCTTTTAGCAGCATGTCTCTTTCACGCATCGCATCCTGGATGACATCAGTCAACCATGGAGGCTTGGGGGGAATGTTTTACTCTTTTAGTTATAAAGGGAGCATGTTTGTCATAGATATAAGTACATGACTTGTGCCAGAATTGAAATGCTTCATCAGGATCAGTGAACGGATACACGTTTGGTAAAGATGAATGAGCTAAGTCGAAAGAATGCGTCTTTATCAAAGTTAGCAAAAGATGTATAAGTAATAACTTTGTGCCAGGTTTGGAAGTTTTGTGCCTTTCCTGAACCAAATAAGGCAAACAGGTAGGTGATCACTGCAGCGCCAATGTGGAGAACACACTTCAACAATGTTTTGTTGTGTGTTGCTATAAATGTGATCAATCAGTGTTTCAGAAAGTGGAGTTTAAATTTTAGTGGGCGTTTCAATTAATTGATGAAGTCCAAAATTTTCAACTGTTTCGATCCATCGATGATTGGACTTTAACAGATCAATGTTTAAAATCACCGAGAAGGATGATTTCATTGTCATTCAGTGTTACATCTTCAAGCATATCATTAATTTGTTTTTCCCATTCTATATGTTCGGCGGGGGTTTTTGTAAATGAATCCAATGAATAATGGCTTGTTTTCTTTTTTAGAGTGATTTCGACTCTATACATTTACGTTGTGTTTTTCAAACGATATGATACGTTTATACGTAACAGACTGACTGATATATAGGATTAAACCAGTTGTTTTGGTAGAATGGGATCAAGTCTCACTGTATTGTAACCTGGAATAGATACATCTGCATCAGATATATTCTTCGATAAACGTGATTCAGCACAACAAAATACGTGAAGCTGTCGGCCAGAGTTATATTATAATGGAAGCTAACTGATCTAATTTGTTGAGAGCATGGTTGATATTTAAAAACCCTACTCGGAGGCCGTCCCTTAGAAGGCCACGCATTCACCGTGGGCATTACGACTGAGTGGTGATCAAAGCCAAATGATACAGGTTGCAGCTTCAAGGACAACCAGTATCTGGTTCAACCTGCGTAAACGGAAACAAGTGCAAACGTATGCAACTAACCCAAGAATCTTGATAGGAATGCACGAAAAGGAATAACAATGTAACGCAAAACTGGGTAGCACAGTTGCAAGACAAAATTGGACTCACAGACAAAAGAAGATGAAGAAAACAAAATCCAATAACAAAAAACCTCAAATGAAAATCAAATTATCAGACAGCAACCCCACTAATTACCACAAAGCAAGCAATTATGCATGAAGCACGTAAACAGATCAAGGAAAATAAAGAATGATACAAAGTATGCAATCAAATGTTCTGAAAATATCTGCAAATCTAAACCCACGTGTTTAGGTATACACCGAGATCAAAATAGCCGCCTTCAAGATACAGTTGCAATGTAATGCTTTATGTCAACGAGTACGGCAAATCTGCAGCATAAACACACTAACGTTCTCACTCATACATATCCACGCTTATATACCAACATGCAATCATAGACGTACGTGTTCTGACATGAGGGTTAGAAGCCTGAATTATGCTTGATTTTATCTTTGAATGTTCTGCTGCAGATTTAACAGTGAGAAGTCATCATGTTTAATAAGTAAAGGTATTGATTAATATTATTTTGAGGAGTAACTGCCCGTGTATCAGTACTGTGTTTGATTGTGGGGGTAAATAGGAAAGCACTGGGTTTTCTTTGACACAATGCGGGGAACTGGATTCCACCTCCAGGTTGGGATAAACTGATCTCTCGTGAAGAGGGTGGGGTGGATAAAAGGGTGGTATGTCAGAGTGCTGGGTACGGGGATTGATCAAGGGAGGATAGTGGGCCATGGACCGCAGAGAGGGAGGAAAGGGTCCATAATCAGGACCACGACCGGAGCTGTGTTGTCGCTGAGTGAAGGGATTACTCTGTGTTGGCGCCTGTACTCCCTACCGCTGTACTGAGCAGGGGCTTGCCTGAAATTGTGTTGCCAGCCAGCATCAATATCAAAGTGGGGGTCATAGGAATTACGGATGCTGGGGCTGTGTGCGTTGGTATTTCGGGGATCATAGCCACCTGATTCAACCCGAGTTGTAGGCACACCATAACAGACTCTGCACTACCATGATCAGGTCTATAGGCACCTGACGTTTGCCGGTCTGTACCCATGGTAAGACTGTTCACGTTGCACCCCGGCTGCAGACCACTGGGGAAACCATGTTCTGCTTCTTGGAAGTTTTTCTGGGGTGGGAAGGTGTCTACGAGCCAGTTAATGAAAGTGCGTTTGAGGTTGGCAGCCAGTGTTGAACAGTCCCTTTAAAACTAGGATGAATAAAGTCCTGATACATAGCCAGCCTGGGAGCACCAGACGTAGCCACAAAAGAATCAGCATTTTTCGATGAAAGTTATACCACTAGAGCTGCATGCAGTTTTGAGATTACGGTTTGAAGGAAGGATGGAATTATTTAAGTTATGTCTGCCCTTGGCTGGTATAATCGAACTAAATGCAATCTTTGCAAAAGGGAACACCTTACAACATGACTGAATAATTCTTTCCCATTGTTCGGTAGGAACTTGTCCTGAGGGGCAGTTATTGACCCCTACATGTACAACTGCGCTTCGATTTTGTTGTTTGGGGATTGCTGTGAAAGCCAGGCTCTAACTCCGGAGTGCCCATGCCAGGAATTTCACAGTTTTAAAAAGGTTGTAGGAGCGAAGAGCTAGTCTTTTGAGCTCCACGTGTTTGATAATAGAGTCACAATCAGCAGTGCCGTCGCTCGGTCATTCACTGACACAGTACTTAACACTTCGGAGGGAGAACGTTTTTGACTTGTATCATGAGAGCTGGTAGAAGATTTCCTGTCGTGCCTAATACTTTCAGTGAGTCCATGATTATCATTAGCTGTATTCTGCTCGCACAAGGCCACGTCACTGAGAGGAGCAAACCTATTTCGGACAGGAAACTGAGCAGTTGATAGGCAGGTCCTCTGAAGAGAACTTGTCCTCGCAGCTCACAGACTGCATAAACGATTCCTTCAGATCAGAGGGCGGAGGGTCAGCGTCAGGTGGCTCCTGTGGGTCTGCTGCCTGCAGGCTGGGCGCTGGTGGTGGCGGATCTTACAGCGGAGCTTGATGACAGACTGGCCACGTCAAGGGCTGTGTCACAGCTCTGGACCTTTTGGGGGTGACTCTGACGCTTCTGTGTTTTCCTGAGTAATGCCAGGACCTGACGGAGATGGATGAGGTTCAGTTTCAGAGGTCGGCGAGGCTGACTGTGCACACTTCGAAGGTCCGGTCACTTCAGCTGAAGTTTGCGCCAAAGCTGGTTCGTCATTCTGAAACTGCGTGCCGGTACTGACTGCAGTAGGCCTTGCTTTCAAGTATTTCAACTCAGATCGTAGATTTCCAAGCTGAGATCGGAGAGACTGGTTGTCAATCTTTAAAGATTCGACAGATACTGTGGTCTGAGACAATTTTGCTTCCAGATCTTTAATTCTAGAAGACAAAAGGCTGATCTTTGTGTTTATGGCAATTTTTAGTTCATTTTTAATCACAGTTTTTGTATCTTCAATAATTGACATAAGCGAGTCTTTCATCTCTTGCTGTGATGTTATTAAATCGTCAACAGTTTCTTTTAACTCAATGAATTTCAGTTTACATGTCTTAGGTGGATCGGAGAAACTTTGAGGTGTTTCGGGGGGGACACAGAGGGTTCGTCTACGGAGCTTTTTTTGTTTCTCACTGACGTCAGTTTGCGCTCAGTTGGGGATGGAGGTGCTTCTGTTGTGGAGGGAGTGGGGGGATGCAGGACAACACCAGGGTAAACACAGGACGGAATGTCTTGGCTGTCATTTGCTGTAACAGACACTGGGCTGGCTTGAATAGGACCCTGTGGGAGTGATTCACATTCCTCCTCTGTTCCTGTTGGC
>CM031605.1:58099467-58121967 GCA_018398815.1 Conus ventricosus
AAGTGAAGGTGACTGCAGGCAGAACTATAAACAAATTCGAAAAGGTATTTGAAATACCTCCGCCAGATAGCATGCACAAGCGAATTATAAAACACAACACGACGCGTTTCGACCTTTTAAGTCTTCTTCAGGCAAGATGAACAACACTCAGGACAACGAAAATGAAGAACGAGCAGTCACTTCTCTTGTCAAGTTTGGCGCCAGATGGGCGCTGAATGGTAGTGTTGTGTTTTGTTTCGTAATTCGTTTGTCCATGTTATCTGGCGGGATGATACCCTTTTAGAATTTGTCACCTGCTGGCGGGATGATACCAAATACCCTTTTAGAATTTGTCACCTGCTGTTGGAGACGCAGCGAAGTAATTACCTTAGACTCGTTCCAGTTGTATGCTGTGTCACTAGTTGTTGATTCAGGCCTCACTGCAATACAGGAAAGCACACAGAACCACTCACTGCGTGGTACATGACATTCCTGGTGGAGAGTCTCATGCCTCGAGTGTCCCTCAGATTTCGTTATTTTTGTATTTGCCGGAGGTTGTGCTGACATTTGCAACAATGTCAACACTGCGTCCAGAAATTCGTCCTTGCTGCCAGGATAGCCAAACCTATCCTCGGTGTTGATGTTGTGTGTGTTGTTGAATTCAGTAAGTGGCAGAGATGAAGCGCTGATAGCCTACGATAGTGAAGTGTTCGAACAATCAGGCCCAGACTAAGCGTTGGTCCAAAACGTCTCCAGAGACACGCAGAAAGGCCTGTCAGGATTTACCTACCCTTGTAATAGTGCGCGGCCTGTGAACAGTCATCTGCAAAGAAGCAATGCAAAATGGTTTCCAAATGTCTTGTTCTGGCTGGAAGTTGCCTGAGGTTGGAAAGCTTGCCATCCAAGCCACACTGAACATAACCTTCACCCTTTTGTCGAAGGTATCAAGCAGCACTCCTGCAAACAAGATAGAAACGTGGGTTGGGGCCGGAAAAAAAGCCGTGCTACATTGAATTTGTCGCTGGAAAAAAGTCTGATACATCTTCAGTTTCCTGTACCCTTACCCACATGCCCTCTTAAAGGAAGAGGTTAGTGGGATCACCTTCTTGGTATATAAAAAAAGTGCATGGTCTTCCCGTTTGAAAGTTTGGAACGCTATTTTTCAGATTATCAAACATCATGGGGATTTCTTAACCCATTAATGTCAGACCATAGTACCTCTTTAAATGTTTTTGGTGGTTTTGAGTTTGAAACATCATTTTTTTGTGTGAAATGCACCTGGACCAAATTTCTCATGATGAGATAGTAAGGTGTTTATCTTATCTTATCTTATCACATTTTACAAAAATAGGATGAATTGATGAAAAGATGATTTTATAGATTTTACAGATGTGCATTCTCCCAGAGTGCATGGGCACAAGTGACCACGTCAAGATTACAGTTGGGTGCACTCTGCAGGAGTGCATGGGCACAAGTGACTACGTCAAGATTACAGTTAGGTGCACTCTGCAGGAGTGCATGGCACAAGTGACCACGTCAAGATTACAGTTAGGTGCACTCTGCAGGAGTGCATGGGCACAAGTGACCACGTCAAGATTACAGTTGGGTGCACTCTGCAGGAGTGCATGGGCACAAGTGACCACGTCAAGATTACAGTTGGGTGCACTCTGCAGGAGTGCATGGGCACAAGTGACCACGTCAAGATTACAGTTAGGTGCACTCTGCAGGAGTGCATGGGCACAAGTGACCACGTCAAGATTACAGTTAGGTGCACTCTGCAGGAGTGCATGGGCACAAGTGACCACGTCAAGATTACAGTTAGGTGCACTCTGCAGGAGTGCATGGGCACAAGTGACCACGTCAAGATTACAGTTGGGTGCACTCTGCAGGAGTGCATGGGCACAGAAGAAGGCAGTGTTTTCTTGCTGAAATAATAACAAAAGATGAAGGTGAGCTCAATACTGCTTTATTTGGCAACATGTAGGCAAACATAAAGACTGATGTGGGTGATGGATGACTTAGTAAATAAAGAAAATGCAGGATGGTCTTCAAATCTGGTACGGGTCATAGCACTGCACACAGCTTCATTTCGGACATCAGTGCTCCTCTCACAAAACATGTGGCGCCTTGGCAATGGGTTGTACCCAGAAACAAGCAGGATTGCCAAGGATGTTCTCATGTCCTGCCTGTTTGTCTGGAAGACGTGGTCTCCTTTGTCTCGGCTGGCATAGAGTTGTGCTTGATCAATGAGGTAGTCAAGTGCATCATCATCGAAGAACAGCTCAAACATGTCTTTTGGGGTAGGTTTTGTTCCAGGAAGCGTGGAGGAGGAACATTTGGCCTTGGCTGCTGGGTAGGCAGTCTGTTCTGATGTAGATCCTGTCGTCTCCAGTCTCTATTCACCTGATTCAGGCGAACGCGATATATGACAATCTATGCAGCTTGCAGCTGACGTGGAGCACCTGGTGCTGGTTGTTGCTGAGCTGCAGGAGGTGGTGGCTGGATTTTGGCTGGAGGTTCTTCCTGTTGAACAGGATCATTGTCAGCAGCTACATTATCTCGAGCGACATGTTGATGAGCTTGAACTTCATGCTGGTCATCAAAGAGGTCTTCAACAAAGTCTTCTCTGACAGCTTCACCTCCTGGACAAAGGGCAACGCCCTCTGCATCAGCAAGAAGCTGTTCCCGATTCAAATTTTGAAAGGTTCCTCGTCTTTATCTCCACTGTCTTCATCACTTGCTGCTCCATTGCCTGGAGGGGTTATGTAGACACCTCCCGTGATCATGTTGCCATCGTCTTCAAGGATAGTAAGTACGTCATGCACTGTGTACCTCCTACGCATCCTGAAACAAAATAAAATACGTGATACTTGGGATTGCTTGCAAAAACAGTTTTTTTAAAAAAGTCATCATCTTTCTTGATGTGATCAAAGTTCATATGTTTATATTTACATGCCCCCCACCCGCCTCCCCATTTCCCTCTTCCTTCCCACCATCAGAACTAAAATGGAACACAGGAGCCAAAGATCAAAGACGGAGACCGAAAGAGACAGCCACTGTGAAAATAAAGCAACACTTGGCATAAAAGTACCACTAAAAAAAATCACGTAGGCGCTCGTAACCACGCACTGCGTGTAACCTGGCGTTGCCGCTCGTGCCCACGCACTGCACAGGAGTGCAAGGGTTGTGTAACTTGGCGTTGCCGCTCATGCCCACGCACTGCACAGGAGTGCAAGGGTTGTGTAACTTGGCGTTGCCGCTCATGCCCACGCACTGCACAGGAGTGCAAGGGTTGTGTAACTTGGCGTTGCCGCTCGTGCCCACGCACTGCACAGGAGTGCAAGGGTTGTGTAACTTGGCGTTGCCGCTCGTGCCCACGCACTGCACAGGAGTGCAAGGGTTGTGTAACTTGGCGTTGCCGCTCGTGCCCACGCACTGCACAGGAGTGCAAGGGTTGTGTAACTTGGCGTTGCCGCTCGTGCCCACGCACTGCACAGGAGTGCAAGGGTTGTGTAACTTGGCGTTGCCGCTCGTGACCACGCACTCTGGGAGAGTGCAAATTATATGAAAAAAAAGTTCAATGGAACTTTCTATCTTAGCAAAAGCTATCATTACCTCTAGCTCCTCAATATGCTAAGTTTCATAAATATATATATCATAATGGAGGGTAAAACAGTTTCAGCAAGTTATTTTACTCCTGGTTTGAGGATGAAGTTGACGCAGTCATCTTGTTTCAATGAAGCAGAAGCTCAGGATGTAGTCAAGGGAGTCAACTCTCACTGTGTTTGGATACATACAGAAACATGTCTTGAGGTGATCTGATACAATTTAAACGCTTTCACACGAAAGGCAGGTCTATCAGATAAAAAAATACTCATGCACTCTGGGAGAGTGCATTGTCATTAATGGGTTTCTTCTTTCATCACTTCCTGTGCAGTATATGGATAGAAATTGAAATGCGACGGAGGCAGTCGTAGTGTGTGTGATGTTTCCACGATTCGGAATGCATCGTCTGCTTTCTTCAACAAACCCACAGGACTAGCTTAACCTTTCTAATTCAAGATTTTGCTTGGATCCATAGGTTAGGGGTTTTCTTTGGGTGTGGGTGGAACGCGCGCGCGCGCGTGTGTGTATGTATGTGTGTGTGTGTGTGTGTGTGTGTGTGTGTGTGTGTGTGTGTGTGTGTGTGTGTGTGTGTGTGTGTGTGTGTGTGTGTGTGAAGGGAGAGGGGAGAACGGGTCAGGATGGAAATGAAGAGTGAGTGTTTGAAATTTTAGCACATTCTCCTTGCTCTGTCGTGACTTAGGTACATTATTTTTCTTAATCCGTGATGCAAATTGAAAATACTTTTGTTCAGACGAAAACTGGTAATCTGTTGTGCATGAGGGTGATCGTTAACCTCACCACTCTGCAAACATTTGCTTAATTGGCTGTCTTCTGTCATACAGATGACTCAGTTTCTCGTTTTATACAAATCTATTCGATTAGTTGAAGTGCTAATTAAAGCTCGATTATGTCATCCCAGAGAAACATTTTGATCATGGCCTGGAGGAAACCAAAAGCCCCAGGTGATGATCTATATTTTAAATTTTCAATAAGATTGATTTGTCAACTTAAATTTTAACGGAGCTGCCTCATTACTTTAATCCACGAGCAAAGTCCTGATGCTTGATCCTGTTTTAGAGAGAAATAAACAACAGATAGACAAGCTCACTACCAACTAGTAGATAAACAGAGGTTTGATGAATGTCCTACAGGAGAGCTGTTTATGTTCTTTTGAAGTTTAGTCTTCAGCATGGACACGAGCTAGTTGGGTTGAGATCAGGATGGTTGCAGCCTCCGTTCATGTTGTCATTGTTGGAGTGTCAGGCGACAGCCGGAAACACGCCAGTTCACAATTCTGTTGATCGCCTATTGCCTAAATTTCTCTCTTGTCCATTTCGTGTCAATCTCATCTTCATTCTGGCTTTGTGGACAAGTTATCACCTAACAGATTTTAGTTCTCCAGTTTCTAACATGTCTTACAAACTCTCCAGGTCCTCCTTCTCTGCCTTCATTGTCCTGAATCTTCTTTATCTTGCATGATGAAGACCTAAGAGGTCCAAACGCGTCGTGTTTTGTCTTGTAATTTGTTTGTCCATTTAACTAGCAGATTTACTTTAAATCACATCTAAATTTGTTTCAATTTCCGCTTGCAGTCACCTCACCTTGAAACTACCCCTCCTCCATTTTCTTAAAATACATTTTACATTTTTGTAAGCACGCCAGAATCATGAATGAATAAGGAATTATGTTTCCTCTACTGGAAGTGACAGTGACAATAGACGCAAAGAGTTATCTCCCATGTATATTTTTCACATAGATATAGCAAAAAGACAAAATATCAACGTAGATGTCATTATGTTATATTCCCGCGTTTCTAACGTAATCTGTCCAATGATTTATCAGCTGAATAATTCACGTATTTAGCTAATCACTCAACAACATTTATTTATTCACTAGAAAAATATAGAGCAGCAAACTACTCCTCACATGCGGTGTGCGTGTGCAGCTGGCTGTATGTTTTTGTTTTCAGTTAACAGTCATGACAGCAACAGTGTTTACCCTTTATATGCCCGTTTGGACTCTGGCAAAGGGAACATAGACTACTGATTCAGTGGTCGGGTCTGGCTGCTTCCTATGTCGAAGATTACTGTGCAGCAATGCTGGGCCTATGCGTGTTTTTAGATGAGATGACTAGATAAACACAAAGACAAGGTGAGGGTCATGTCCACCTACACAAAGACCTCATGCCTTCAAGAAACTACCCGAACCTTTGGGACACGTGTGCAGCTGCCTGTCACAGTGGCACGCTTGGAGCACTCCAATTGCTGCTTGTACAGTGGACCTATAACTAAGAATGTCAACCAGTCACGCTTTTAGCCATTAAAGAAGGAGTTCACCACAGAATAGTGGTCTTCGGCTGGTCAGCTAGAACGGCACTTATCTCACACTCTGCCTCCTTACCAGACTTCCCGAAGGATGCACGTAGAGCCAGCCAGCTTGCAGGTAGAGTATAATCTCCCGGTTTGACTGATTTAAAGATACACACTATTGGGTGATGCTAAAAAAGGACGATATATCAGAGCCACAACCATGTACCTCAAAATGAAAAAAAAGTTTTTACGTGCATGGAAAGCTCATATTAAAAGGCTTATACTCACAACATTTCAGTTTCATAACAATGATGGTTCCGCAGTAATTAAAGGAAACTGGTTGTTACACTACATGGGGATATGCAATACCTGCATGCCACAACCCTATACCGTAAGACAGGTTGTTGTTCCTTATAGAAGGAGAGAGAGAGAGAGAGAGAGAGAGAGGGGTTGAAAGATGAGGAACAACAGATCATCCCTGCTGTGGTTAAGTGTGGTCTGAAGGTAAACAGGCCTTTGTCTGGCGGAATGCAGGGCACAGGGCAGCAGTACGAGGTTAAACTATCCTGTGCTGGGCTGAGGCTAACAAGGAGGAGCTCCAGTGGAGGGAACAATCCATCAGATGTCAGCTACACTTTTTTTGCCGTGGGAGGCAGTGGGAATGGGCACTTTGTCAAAATAACCCAGTACTCCTCTTGTCCATGTGGTGCTAGCTATGGGAACTTATCCATTATCTCTTTCATTTTATGATTTATTACAAATAATGTATTGCGTTTATGCTACTGATGCTCACAATACTGTCGTTGGAACGAAAGGTTTACATGCTGCAATAATTGTTTCCACTGCAAAGATTTTTCCTGGTCAAAAACCTACCTGGAATGGCTTATGAAACACGATATTCTAATCTTAATGCAGAACATTTTTCCCAGCACTCGTGAACACTCTGACCCAATATTGTAACTACTGTTTGTCTTTTAAAATTGCAGTCACACCCAAAAGTGGAAATTCAAGAGTTCAAATGCATTTTGATGGAAACAAATTGTGTGTTTGCAGACTGAAGTTTGGAAGTGCTCCTCTCAGGCTCATCCAGCCAGTGAAGGCTTTACAGCTAGAGACTGGTGGGCGACAGCACAAGGAACTTTGCAACAGCTGCCATCAACATAATTTTCTGCCTCAGGAACTTGTGGACTTCCTCTGTAATCACTCAATCTTGAGGCCAAGAATGAAGACGTTAAACGTTTTAATGAGTGTGATGCTGTGCAGGAGAAGGGATTTGACATAAACGAATCTACGGGTGTTGACAAATAACCATTTTCACTGAAGGTCATACGTTTTAAGTACCCAGTGCGACTGCCATCACCGTAACCCCCACACCCACCCCTGCATCCCTCTTTCTTTGCTTCTTTCTCTGGGGATGTTTATCTGTCCCTCTTTGTCTCAGTGTTGTCTCTCTCCCTATGTCTCTCTCTCTCTGTCTCTCTGCCTCTGCCTCTGTCCATCTGTCTGTTTGTCTGGTATTCTCTCTAACAGCATCAAATGACAATTTTGCAATATTTACCAGAAAAGGGACCATACTGAATACTGGAAAACATTTCTACGATGAAGAGTAGGTCGGACCTTCTTTAGTAGCACACTCGATTATCAGTTTGTAGACGTGGGTAAACATAAATCTCATGGGGACAGAGACTTAAAGGAACGTAGATCTGCAGGGAATATAGACATAATTATGATAATTTTCACCTTGAGAGAAAAGAGACTCACAAACCCATAAACCAAGCATAAAGCTACTTGAACACAGGCCTGAGACGTGAAAGGACATGGGAAACATAGACCAGAAATGAACATAGAAGAAAACATAGACCTGGGGGGAACACAGACCTTATATTCTAAAGACATAGCCTTTTTCTGTACTTTGTATGATGGGCGTGTTGTTTGCATATGCGTACGCATGCATGTGCATGCAATAATATCATTTGATTCAACTTCTCGTTTGCTTAGTTTGGGTGAGTATGGCTCAAGCTGCCCACGTTAAACACGAGATTGTGTTATATTCTTTTACACCTTCCACGCAGGACTCGAACCCAACTCAAGTGAATTCTATTCTTTGACCAATCAGAGCCCTACTACTTGAGTTTTTCCTGTGGAATGTAATCGACCTTTTGCCCAGGCTGTTCCCAGTTTGAGGTGCGGACGGACATGGGTATAAATAGAGAAAAAATATGTGCTCAGCGTGCAGAAGGAAGCAGCTCATCTAGGACCTTGGGGAAATCAGCCCATACGGACTTATTGGTTTATGAGGCCTTGTTGGAATATCATCATCTAAACCTTTTCGCTGTGGTGGCGGGGACACCAAGGACATTTCCCGTGGCCAGGATGTTTCCCTTTCAGTGTGGGAGGAAAGCTACTGGACATTTTCAGGACCCCACCGTGGAGTTGGCTGACCGGCCTTTCTATGTCACCAGTTGTTGAGGCAAGTGATAGATTTGCAGTCTGAGCGTTGCAAATAGATTTGTTCTTTTTTCCTGTCTCATCCTTTCTCCACAACGTTTGTGGTATATTTTTTTCAAAAGTTTTCAGTGAAACAAGGAAAAAGATGAAAGGAGTGTAAATGCGAGAACGTAATTGATGAAAAAAATATGGAATGCAGTTGTACATAAATCACGTGCACAGGAGGAAGAGCAGAGTTTTTGTTTATATATTGTCATGGAAGAGGGGGTAGGGGATTCGAACGGACATGTTGGCAAGCGTATTGCCTGTGGCAAACCTGGAAGGATTTGCTAATTTCCCCCCTCACTCTTCCTTCTCCAGTGGACGTGGGAAAGTAAGTGATGATGGTCTGTATGTCTTCTTTCTTTTGCAGTCCTTGCCTTTCCTTTTCTTGGTTCTTCTGTCTCTTCCTCCAGCCTTGAGTTCTTAATTCTGGAGTTGGCTGAAAAACATTATCGAAGGACCAGAATTGGAAGTGCTGGAGGAGAGGGATTCCATCTAGCTTCTTCTGGTGTCATTCTTTGAGCATATGATTGTGGGCATCTGGGCTTTTCAATGTCATTCTTCTGTTTCGACAGCTTATGGACCACATAACCATCCATCTTGCACTGCTTCTTCCCCAGGTTCCCTCCATCTCAGGCCCAGTCCTACGGCAAGGCTCAGGAGCATGGTGACCTCCTGAAATTCTTTCTGGGAGAACCAATACTGAAATCAGTCATGGACTTTTATAGAATGGTGTTCGAGAGGCGTGTTTGTGTTTTTTTCACACTACTAAAGATTTTCTATCCTTCTACCTATATCTGTTTTTTCTTCTCCTTATTTTGCCTTCAGTTTTTTGTTCCTTTTTTCGTGTGGGTGTGTGTGGCTCCCCTTGATTATCCTTTCCACCTCTGTCTTGGGTTCATTGGGAGTTGGAACAGCAAGGGTGGGGGTAGAGTTCTGATATTTTGTTTGTTAGGAAGCTAGGTTACCTCACTTAAACTTGTCCCTGCTTATTTCCTTTTCATTAATTGTGGTATGGGTTTTGGCACGTCAACGGGTGCTTGGGACAGCCTTGGCGAACCATAGACCAATACAAGACACACACACACACACACACACACACACACACACACACACACACACACACACACACACACACACGCATACCCATGCACGCACGCACGCACGCACACACACATATGCACACACACACAGACACATATACACATGAATATTTTACACACAACACACACACACACACACACACACACACACACACACACACACACACACACACACACATGCACACACTATATTGTTGTAGTTGTTGGCCTGATCTTGATTCGAATAAAAACGTAACAATCAAATTTTTATTGTTTTTGCACAGTCGACGATCGAGGCCACATTTATGACATCAGAGAGCTCGTTGTCCTTCAGAGCTTCAGAAAATGTCACGTTAATCATCCATTAGATGAATTAAAGAAATGTTACACTAGTCAAAACACCAGTCAATAATTATTTCAGATTTGTAGCCCAACCCCCCCCCCCCCTCTCTGTCTGTCTGTCTGTCTGTCTGTCTGTCTCTCTCTCTCTCTCTCTCTCTCTCTCTCTCTCTCTCTCTCTCTCTCTCTCTCTCTCTCTCTCTCCACTTAAGATTGTTTGCACATGAAAAAAGAACACTGCACAGAGGCTGTCGTGGTTGTAAGGCTGCTTAGTGTAAGGCTGCTTAGTGTAAGGCTGCTTAGTGTCGCCATCGTGAACACTTTTTTCATTCGTACCATCATCACCACCATCACCATCACTACAACAAGCATCATCATTATTACCAGCAGTTGATGCTTTACTGTGGTGATAACAGTGATAGAAAAGGGAAAAAGAAAAAAAAAACCCTTGCAAGAATACAAAAAGAAGGAAATATGTCTGGACAATGCGAACATCTGACTTCACTGAGAAGAGAAGACTGGCGAACTGGAGGACAGTAAACCACAAACAGGCAGACGATTAGCAGAATGGTGAGCGGAAACGTTTCCAGAGTCGCTGATGAGAATGAGAGGTGGGAAGTGCATTTCGCTTAATTCCTTTCCCTACTTGAAACCACGCCAGAATGAACACGTGGATAGCATTATTTCAAATTGATATGCTTTGTGAAATCGAGCCCCCAAAAAAATAACCATGGCAATTTTAATTTCTGAAGATGTTTATGAATGAACACGGAACATGGTCACACAGTCTATTGCGATGAATCTAGCTGTTGTTCTGACCTCATTTGCCTTGTGAATAGCTCCCAAAATGTTGTCCTTTAGCGAGATCCCATAAGGAAGTATATCAAATGTTAAAGCTGGAGTTGTCAAAACCAAACATGTCACCGATTCACACAATCTAGTTCCGACAAGCGTTCATTTCTGGAAAAACCAGCCAGGCGATTCTAGCCGCAGCAAAGGGGAAGGCACAGACAACGAACAAGATGGAAGTACCAATGCAATGAGCATCCTGGTGAGGGCCACCTCTCGGGAAGACATGGATGAAGATGTTCCAGCTCTCCATGTCACAATCTGACGAAGCTTCACTGTGGCAACTATTGTTGCCACCAGCACAAAGATCGTTGCACTTCCAGGCAAGCCATTTCCAAACACGAAACCATTTAGATAATCAGCGAACGTTTGGTTAGTTTTGTAAAAGTCCCCAGCAGCTACTGTGTTCACAACCACACCAGACACTGGATCATAAGCCGATGTGGTATCGGAACAACAGACTGACCATGAGAACATTCACAACAGTGACCAGAGCCATTGTTCTTGTGCGCAATCTCACGTGCAGTTTTACTTGATTTACAACATAGTAACATCTGTCACTGGCAATGACAGCAGAAAGAACATGAGAGACGTATGCAAATCCTAGAAATCCTGAAAAGTTATTGTTCGTGAATAAACTTAACATTAGTTCAATGCTTTCTGTTGTAGCGAACTGGAAACGTAGTTGTTCGCTATAGGGAAACGATGGCGTCAAACACAGTTCGTCAGCTAAGGACAACGCAACGAGACACAGGTTGACACGATCCGTCAAGCCCTGTTTGTAGAGCACCGTCTTGTTGATGATGTTGCCTGGACCACCAATCAGTAACAAGAATAATGGAATAGTGTTTTTCATTCGATGTGAAATTGTTTCTACTTCCGCGCTTACAACGTTGTCAGGATCATCCCATTGTAAAAATTCCATCTCGCTGAAAACAGCTTTGACGTAGTCATCATAAAACAAAATACTGGGCACAGCTGTTACCACATGATTTAGCACCGTTGTTATACTGTTTACGATCATGAAGCTCCAAACTGAAGTGTTCAACATTGATACATATTTTAGGCGACAGATTCAGCTGTACTTCCTTTCGCAAAGTCTATGCACACATTTACTTTGGATTTCTACCTGAAAATAAATGTTGAAAATACTAAGCCGCCAGATAAATGTGACAAACCTTAAAGCACGAAGTCGCGACCTTTTAGCCTCTTCAAGTGAAATGTAAACAAACAAATAAACAATGAATATTAGAACACAACGGGAGAATACAACAGCAATTCTCCAAGCAAACAAGTGCAGGTCAACAAATTATCCGCCACTTTGTAAAGTACGTATAACGGGAAAAAGAGTAAACTCCGCTCATGGCGGCTGCACACACGCGATTGTGGAGCACCGCTGTGCCAATTAGTGAAATAGTCAGTTTTATCTAACTGAAAGCTGATTACCAATCACCAAACGTATACTAAGACGTCTGTGTAGCCGTGCACAAAGTTTCAGGCAGAAAATCGGCAGATTATGACCATGGCAGGACTTTCTTATGGTTTGTTTTGGTAGCCAGGAGGTAAAAAGAGAAGAAAGGCAGCTAAGAATAGTGAAAGTTCGCCTGACACCAATGCATCTGACACTTACCGGTTGTCAGCTACCCCTGCAACACCAAAGAAGAGTAAACTTACCAACCTGACTGTAAGTACACCAACATCTGTCAGAGAAACACTAAAAAGGTTCGCATTTGTTGACAGAGCAGAAGCAAATGGCTGCCAAAGGAGACGACCACCCTTTAAATGGTAGTGTTGAAGAAGAGAACGGAGTTATCTCCCATCAAGACAGAGCTGATGAGAAAGCTAGATGTTGTGTTGAGTGACATAGGTGTAAATGGTGTGAGAATAGTGAAAATGACGGACACTGTAGAGGATCTCTGTAGCAAGGTCTTCCATATTGAACAAGAAAATGATAGCTTATGAACAGAGTTGGCTAAGGGAAAAGAGAGGGAGACAGATCTGTTCCAGAAGTGTGACCATGCCTTCCTTTTGGCAAAGCTTGCTGACAGAAAGAGTGAGGACACAGCTGCCTACCATAGGAGAAACAATCTGCGTGTGTAAGGTGTGGAGCAGAAGGCAAATGAGTCGCAGGAGCAGTGTGAGTGGGTGGTGCTGGACCTGTTCAACAAGAAGCTCCAGGTGAAGGTCCAGTGGGAGAACATAGAGGCTGTGCACAGGCTGGGGAGGAAGCAGCAGAGAGACTCCCTCGCGGCATCATTGTGCGGTTCAGCTCCAGACGCACCAGAGACCAGGTGATGTACGCACGGCGCAAACTACGCAGCACGCGCCTGGTGATTGCTGAGGACCTGACCCCCCCCCCCCCCCCCCCCAGGGCCTACGCTCTGTTCATGGCGGTCAGAAATGACCGCGACATCTGCCAGCAGGCCTGGTCTTCATGAAGCCCCACTCCGGGGAGGTGGTCCCTATCGACGACCTGTACAACCTGCGTGGGGACCAGAGGCACAGGAGGCATTGGGCAGGATAGTCCTCCCAGGGGCCAGGAGGACGCACCAGGCGTGAGGACCTGTCCGGGCAATGGCGACGAGCAGAGAGCAGTGGGGCTGGTTCGCGAGACAGCTCCAGGGAGTCCAGGGACAGCCACTTGTCCACCAGGGACGTGATCCCGGAGACTCAGGTGTCGGTCAGTACCTCTGGCTCTGGGGCTGACACTGCCGGAGGTCCTCCTGTGAGATCACCACACCAGTGGGGGAGCAGAGCCACAGCCAGTAACCAGAAGTCCATGTCTGAACAGTTCATTCTGGAACTCTTTTTCCAGGCGAGGCAAAAGCCGTGAAGGTATTTGTCCGACAACGGTGAGGACAGTCATTATAGACTTTTGTCCTCTTTTGCTTTATACATTGACAGGATTAGCACAAGTGTTGGCTGTCAACTTCATCAATGATGCTTTACATCATTTGAGTAGTGTCAAGGATTTGGTTTGCGTTTTTTTTCCCTATGTACTCATTCTATTAATTTTGCTGAGAAGAACTTTTTCTTCTTGAAAAAAAAAAATTGTTCTCTTCAAAGTTTAATGTGTAATACTGAATACTGAGATGTTCGTCTTTGATCAACAACTGGGTTAACAGAGGGTACACTGATTATTTGTGGATTGAAATTTTCAAGATATGTAGCTCTCATGATATGTGTATAGGTTTTTTGAGTCATGTTCTGCATATTGTATACTCTTCAAAGCTTTTGCCTTGAGATATGGTTTTGGGGGTGGTCTGTTTCTCTCTGTCTGTTTGTCAGTTTGTCAGTTTGTCTGTCTGTCTCTCTTTCACACAAGAGTGCTCCCTGCCCTACTCTCTGCCTGTCTGACTGTCTACCTCTCTCATGAGTTCCTGAATAAGCACTACATGGTAGGTCTACTAATTTTACCACGTGTTATTGTTAGCTCTCTTAATGTTACCACAGGCCTACAGCTGTTGGGTTCATCTTAAACAGCTGCCACATGTAAGCCCAACTTTAATGACACATAACAGGTGTTTTCACAGCCAGCGGAAACAGGGGCATCGTAACTGAGGTAAAAGTCTTATGAAGTACATGGATACACTGAAGACCAACATTCAGAGTTAAACATAGTCGCTTTAAAGCATACTGCCCTTGACAGACACCTCTAGGTAGATTTGTGGCATCAGGACACAGAGACGTTCCAGTTGAACAGAGACACAGCCATTCATGCAAAGAGGAACGGTAGGAAGCAGTGCTCCACTTCTCTGACCTCTCTCTGAAACACCTGCGGCTGACTGTTTGCCTCACAGGTGTCTACTGCTACGTCAGGATCCATTCTGTCAGGCGATTCCATCCCTGGAACTTGTCCTTCTTATAGTAGAAAAGTAGCTGCTGCTTACCTGGGCCTGTTGTCGAGTCACATTCAGCATTGGCGTGTGGACCTGCCACAGGTTTCATCGTTTTTAAGCGGGATCTGTTTACAAACGCATAATTTTGGGATTCCTTTTGGCCTGATCTCTTTCTTTAAGTGAATTTTTTTAATGTCTTACATGCATGAGAGAGAGAGAGAGAGAGAGAGAGAGAGAGAGAGAGAGAGAGAGAGAGAGAGAGAGAGAACTCTGAACTATGAAACTTAATGATTATAGGCCAACAACCCCTTTCATGTGGGGGGCACAAAAGTATTCATCGTATCTAGGGAACATACAAACAGGAAAACTCTAATCACAGAGGATAACTCTGGCTGGATAGACATATTATGATGTGGGCTGTACATGATTTATATAAACAGGATATATCTGATTCACATGTTTATATTGCCGATGAAGGCTTGTCTAAGTTTGAAGGCAGAGACTAGGACTTTTGTCAAATTGACTATTTGATCTGGCAGTTCAGTAGAAAATGTACCGATAAATTTGCATTCCAAATTCTCGCTCACAGTCACGTTAAATTTATGCAACTCTCTGATCTGATTGTACAATGGGCACTTGGACATAAAATAGATTTCGTCTTCTTGTAGATTTAAACATACAGGGCATGCCGTATTTTCAGCTGTAGGCGAAAAGCGAAATGTGTGAAGATTTAATTGAGACACACCCATTCTATATTGTGCCAGAGCATTCCTGTAATTTTCTACATACAGAATACTGATATATCTTTTTTACGAGAAAACGTATGTTTCAATTTACCATGAATGGACAACCATGGACTGATATCTAAATGGTTTCGTTATCGATAGCAAAAATTACTGAATAGTCCGAATCTTAATTCTTTTATGAATCCTATTTCCTTACCACAGCCAAAAATCCATACTTCTTGAAATCCATTTTCACACATGATATTCTTGACGTGTGTGGCCCGTGTTACGCGGCCTTTCTCATGCACAGACAGTGAAAATTTGGTATCCGGTTGTTTTAACAATCTAAACTAAACCAGTACTTAATATACCGGGAGAGAGAGAGAGAGAGAGAGAGAGAGAGAGAGAGAGAGAGAGAGAGAGCGAGAGAGAGAGAGAGAGAGAAGTGTGATACAGATTCTGTCCCAGCATATAGAAATAAAGAATGAAGACTGCTGTGCAGCATTTGGGATCACAAATGAACACTCACCTGTAATACAAGTCCCATAGCTCTATGAGCTCTAATCAGTATCAGTGTGCAGTCATGTTGTCGTGCTCCACAGCTCGCTGCTCCAAATCATGTACAGCAGATACAAGGCATCGTAACTTCCTACTCTTTTGTGTTGTCCTTAGGGGACTTCTTCACTCTTTCCTGATGGGAGTCGTTCTTCAATAAACTGTGAAAGCTCACAGTGATTACACATAATCGCCAGAAATTCTAGTTTAGGAGAAATCATGTAATGCTGAACTAACGAAAGCAATTTGCAAAGGCCCATAGGTACTCCAGGGTGCGTGGTAATACTGACTTCTACCTCACTGAGTAGAATTGTTCGTGGATGCCAAGAACAGACATCAGTCCGAAATCACATTACTGCGTTGTATCTCGCAGTGTGTCAACACTGTTGGGATGTAGCAATGGGTATGGATGTCAGTATGAGGAGTTGGAAGAGCTTCAAGCTTTCATAATCATAGCCCAGGCGATTACATAAAGCCCTTTCTGGCTTGGGTCTGGAAGAAGAAATGGGAAACTACGCAGATATAGAACGTAGAGAGACATATTTCAATCCAGTAACCCTGCAAAAACAATAGTCAAAAGGAGCCACACAGTTCCTAATCTTTGAAGTAATGAATTCTTCAAATATTAGTCTGTTGTTCATGAGCCGCAGAGTACTATTTAAGTGTTTGAACATTGTTTTCTGCCCTCGTTTGTCTTTTGAAAAGAGCCCTGAACGTTTGTCTGTAGCGAGATCCCATGACGTAATACACAAAAATATTTAAGCTGGAATTGAATAAAGTAAGCCATACACCAAACCAGAGGCTTGTCAAGTAGAAGTTTTGGTTCCGCCGACCAGCATTCATTTCTGGGAATGCCAACCAGATGATTGGAGCCACAGCAAGGGGGAGACACAGATGATGAACAGGACGGAAGTGCCGATCAACATCTTGGTGAGGACCACCTCACGGTTGGAGATGGAGGAGGATGTTTCCGAACGCCACGTCACAATCTGACGAAGCTTTACCGTGGTGACTACCGTCGTCACCATCACAACAGTCATCACGCTTCCCGGCAAGCCAACACCAAACACAGAAGTATCCAGGACGTCAACAAAATGTTGGTGAGTTTTGTAAAATCCCTCAACGGTTGCTGTTTTTTCAACGACACTGGACACTGGATCATACACACAGCCCACGCGGTATCGGAATGCTACAATGAAAAAGAGACTAACCACTACCACATTCACAACAATAATGACAAGAGCCATTGTTCTGGTACGTAGTTTCGCTTGAAACTTTAGAGGATTAAGGACACAGTAGCATCTCTCACTGGCAATGATAGCAGAAAGAACTTGAGAAACGTAACCGAATCCCAATAATCCTGCAAAATGGTTGTTCATCAAGAAAGCTGCTGTTGGTCCGAACCTTTCTTTGTAGTGAACTGCAAATGGACCTGTTCGCCATGGAAAAACATTTCTGTGATCAAATACAATTCGTCAGCTAGGGACAAAGCAAAGAGACACAGGTTGACACGATCCTTGAGGCCTTGTTTATAGAACACCACCATGTTGAGGATGTTGCCTGGTCCACCAATCAGAAATAGGAACACCAGCATGTTGTTTTTTATTCTATAAAAAATGCTTTCTACTTCTGCACTTACAATGTTGTCAGGATTGTCCCATGGCAAAAACTCCATCTGACTGAAATCAATTCTGACACAGCCATCATGAAGCAAAGCATTAGCTGTTGCTGTTGCAGAGTCCACAGAAGTCATGTTTGGCATCGTGGAGCTGGGACCCGCAGTGTTGAGCACAGTGAAACAAATGCCTTGTATCACAGAACCTGCTGCAGTGCTTTTAAGCAAACTGCATGCACTTGCCTGCTTTAAATTGTCCTGTTAGCATCAGATTACATTTTTTTAATGTTAGAAACTAAATCTGTTCATCAACTCACAGCATAAAGATAATCTAGGGAAAATATAAGTATCGGTAAAAATACAATTTTGTTTTATCCACGCCTTTAAATCAGGTAATATAAGAGCTGACAAATGCGCAGAAAAAAGACAGTGCGCGGAGATTTTCACATGTATAATGGGAACATCTATGGATGACTTACATAAAATCTTTTACTCATAGTCTGAATATGCAAAGCAATTACGATAACCAACATACATAAAGCCGTACAGTAATACACGGTAGCACATATTTAAAGCAAATAGATGTACATGCATTTTTTTCAATCTATCATAATGAGTACGCGTTCCTTTAGTAACACTACATTCTTTTTTTAAGTGCTAAAGTTGTATCATTAATAATGCTGCTATCTGATTTCAATCTTCTTTTCCTTACGTAAGCTTTGATCAAACGCAAGCAACTTATATAATTTGGACACTTGACCTGAAATCCACTTTTTCTCTGACGGTTCATGGCGGCTTACAAAATTACAACATCATCGAGTAAAATATATGTTTCTGCATCCATTTCTAGTAGAGGAACACAAAACGAAACAAAAACTAAGGAAACAGACTACCAAAACGAACGAACCCCCCCCCCCCCCCCCCAACAAACAAAGAAACAAAATCATTACCAGCAACAACTACAATTACTGGCGAACGAACGCAGCTAGAAGATGACACGTACATCTTACTACAAGGGCGCGAGCGCTGTTCATTTATACAGAAAACACACACACACACACACACACACACACACACACACACACACACACACAACACAACACAACACAAACTGGCTCACGAACAGATGGCAACGTACGAATAAACACACAAGACAACCACTGACGTGCAAAAGACACACACACACACACACACACACACACACACACACACACACACACACACACACACACACACACACATACACACACACACACACACACACACACACACACACACACAGAGAGAGAGAGAGAGAGAGAGAGAGAGAGAGAGAGAGAGAGAGAGAGAGAGAGAGAGAGAGAGAGAGAAATATGTGGACGTGTGAACGGTAGAGGACAAATGTGTGTGTGTGTGTGTGTGTGTGTGTGTGTGTGTGTGTGTGTGGTGTGTGTGTGTGTGTGTGTGTGTGTGACTGTCTATTGTGTGTGTGTGTGGAAGTGCGTGCGTGCGTGTGTGTGTGTGTGTGTGTGTGTGTGTGTGTGTGTGTGTGTGTGTGTGTGTGTGTGTGTGTGTGTACGCGCGCGTTCCTGCATGCGTTTTGCGTACGTTCCACGTGCGTGCGCGCGCGCGCGCGCGCGTGTGTGTGGGTTTTTTTTTTTTTTACTTATATGTGTGCATGCGTGCGTGCGTGCGCGAGCGCGCGCGCGTATATGTTTGTATGACTCCTTGTAAGTGTCGGTCTGAAAGTGCGCGCGCGCGCGCGCGCGCGCACGCGCGCGCGCGCGTGTGTGTGTGTGTGTGTGTGTGTGTGTGTGTGTGTGTGTGTGTGTGTGTGTGTGAGAGAGAAAGAGAGAGAGAGAGAGAGGAGAGAGAGAGAGAGAGAGAGAGTGGCTATTGTGTATGGAATCTGTGTGTATGGGAGTCTGTGTGTGTGTATGTGTGTGTGTGTGTGTGTGTGTGTGTGTGTGTGTGTGTGTGTGTGTGTGTGTGTGTGTGTGTGCGTGACTCGCGTTTATGTAGGTGACTGGAAATGTGTGTGTGTGTGTGTGTGTGTGTGTGTGTGTGTGGTAGTGCATTTATTTATGTGCGCGCACGCATGTGTGCATGTTGTTGCTTTCTCTGAGGCACGCGGTCGCCTGGAGACATTGAAAGGGAGAAATAAAACAAGCTGTGGCCGTGTTTTTATCTGTTCCGTTCTGTCTGAATGGCAGCTGCACTAACCGTGTCAGAGAAAGGCTGAGGTCAGATGGCACTGGTGTCTCCAGCGGAGTGTGCCGAAGGCTGAATGATTGGAACTGACCGTGCGGATCATGCAGCTGTTTGAGTTGTTCCCCAGTGGGTCCTTGTGTCTCATGACACGTCTTCATTTCTCACGCTGACGCTTCTGATAGCTGTACAGGAATACTTGGAAAAACCTGGTATCAACCATTGGATGACATGTCCCGTCAGTCACAGGTGAATGGATGAGCGGTCACAGTGCTAGGAAGCCCACAATTTTCCCCAAACCGAGGGCTGGACATTTCGACTTGTCACGTGCTACTTTGCAAAACGAAGGTGACTGCAGGCGGAACTATAAACACATTTCAAAAGGTATTTCAAATACAAGATGGGGGTTGAATGGTAGTGTTTTGTTTTTGTTTTGTGATTCGTTTGCCCATGTCATCTGGCAGAATTATAACACTAGTTGTTGATTCAGGCCTCACTGCAATACAGGAAAGCACATAGACATTCCTGGTGCAGAGTTTTGTGCCTTGAGTTTCCCTCAGATTTCTTTTTTTTAAAAAAATATTGCCGAAGGCTGTGCTGGCCAGTGCAACAATGTCATCACTGCATCCAGAAATTCGTCCTTGCTGCCAGGATTGCAAAATCTGTCCTCGGTGTTGATATTGTGTGTGTTGTTGAATTCAGTAAGTGGCGGAGGGGAAGCGCTGATAGCCTACGATAGTGAAATGTTCGAACAATCAGGCCAAGACTAAGCGTTGGTCCAAAACGTCTCCAGAGACACGCAGAAAAGGCCTGTCAGGATTTAGCTATCCTTGTAATAGTGCGCGGCCTGTGAACAGTCATCTGCAAAGAAGCAATGCAAAATGGTTTCCAAATGTCTTGTTCTGGCTGGAAGTTGCCTGAGGTTGGAAAGCTTGCCATCCAAGCCACACTGAACATAACCTACACCCTTTTGTCGAAGGTATCAAGCAGCACTCCTGCAAACAAGATGGAAACGTGGGTTGGGGCCGGAAAAAAAGCCGTGCTACATTGAATTTGTCGCTGGAAAAAGGTCTGATACATCTTCGGTTTCCTGTACCCTTACCCACATGCCCTCTTAAAGGAAGAGGTTAGTGGGATCACCTTCTTGGTATATAAAAAAAGTGCGTGATCTTCCCGTTTGAAAGTGTGGAACGCATTTTTCAGATTATCAAACATGGGGAGTTCTTAATTCTTCTCTCCTCATTTCTTGTGCAGTATATGGATCAAACTGAATTGCTACGCCGCCAGTCGTAGTGTTCGTGGTGTTTCCACGATTGGAAGTACATCGTCTGCTTTCCTCAACAAACGCACATAACTAGCTTTGCCTTCCTAATTAAAAATTATGCTTGGTTTTATAGGTTAAAGGTTTTCTTCAGGTGTGGTTGGAATGCGCGCGCGTTCACGTATTATATATATATATATATATATATATATATATATATATATATATATATATATATATATATATATATATATATATATATATATCAGTATATTTAAAATGCCTAAAACAATTTTTTAAGTGCTCAACCCTTGGGGAGCAACATTAGTTAAAACAAGTTAAAAGAGGAATCTTAAAACTATCTACAAATTTGTTTCGAGCGTGTTGCGCTGTCATCAGGATCATATATATATATATATATATATATATATATATATATATATATATATATATATATATATATATATATATATATATATATATATATATGCGTGTGTGTGTGGTGTGTGTGTGTGTGTGTGTGTGTGTGTGTGTGCGTGCGTGCGTGCGTGCGTGCGTGTGTGTGTGTGTGTGTGTGTGTGTGTGTGTGTGTGTGTGGGGTGATGTGTGTGTGTGTGTGTGTGTGTGTGTGTGTGTGTGTGTGTGTGTGTGTGTGTGTGTGTGTGTGTGTGTGTGTGTGAAGGGAGAGGGAAGAACGGGTCAGGATGGAAATGAAGAGTGTGTGTTTGAAATTTTTTAGCACATTCTCCTTGCTCTGTCGTGACTTACGTACGTTATTTTTCTTAATCCGTGATGCAAATCGAAGACACTTTTGTTCAGACGAAAATATTATTCTATTGTGCATGAAGGTGATCGTTAATATCACCACTTTGCAATCATTTGCTTAATTGCCTGTCTTCTGTCATACAGATGACTCAGTGTTTCGTCTTATACAAATCTATTCAATTATTTTGTGAAGTGCTAATTACAGCTCGGTTATGTCATCCTAGAGAAACATTTTGGTCATAGCCTGGAGGGAAAAAAGCCGCAGGTGATGATCTATATTCCAAGTTTTCAGTAACTTTAATTTGTCACCTTAAATTTCAACAGAGCTGTTCCTCATTACTTAAATCCACGAGCAGAGTCCTGATGCTTGATACTGTTCTAGTGAGGAATTAAACAACAGACAGACAAGCTGACTACAAACTAGTAGATAGACAGAGGTTTGATGAATGTCCTACAGGAAAATTGCTTATGTCATTTTGAAGTTTAGTCTTCAAAATGGACACGAGCGAGTTGGGTTGACATCAGGATGATTGCCGCCGCCCGTCATGTCGTCATTGTTGGAGAGTCAGGCAACAGCTGGAAACACGTCAGTTCAAACTTCTGTTAATCGACTGATGCCTGCATTTCTCTCCTGTCCATTTCGTGTAAATCTCACCTTCAATTCGTCTTTAAAGACAAATTATCACCTAACAGATTTTAGTTCTCCAGTTTCTAACATTTTCAAGAACTCGCCAGGTCCTCCTTTTCTGCCTTCGTTGTCCTGAATCTTCTTTATTTTGCATGATGAAGACCTAAGAGGTCCAAACGCGTCGTGTTTTGTCTTGTAATTTGTTTGTCCCTTTAACTGGCGGATTTACTGTAATCACTTTTAAATTTGTTTCAATTTCCGCTTGCAGTCA
>CM031605.1:58126967-58131967 GCA_018398815.1 Conus ventricosus
GAAAATATATTACAAATATGAAAATTCTTCACTAGCTGCATGAGGGAACCATCGTAATCCCCCTCGAAGGCAGATCTATTTGAATTGCCTGCTCCTAGGCCTTTCATCCGCTGGATCGGACTCATCAGGGAGACACGGCTGATTGTGTCTGTGCTCCTGGCGTCAAATAGATACACACCACAGTCCATGATTCTATGCTTGAGGATCCACCTAAGGATGCAGGGAGATCAAAAGACAAACACAAAGACGGACAGAAACAAATACAAATAACCTCGATTTAATTGAAACGGAATTCAACTGTTTGTCTTTTGATAATATGACGATACTAGTTGTAGTATTGTTGGCTAAAGACAGAAGGGGAGAAAGCAGAGGGGTTGGAGGGTAGTATAACAACGGTGCTTGTTTGTTTGTTTGGTTTTTAATTATTGTTTAATGGTATGATATAATAGTGATAGAGATGATAATGATTATCGTAGATTGATTATAATGCTTTGCAGCGAGAAGTAGAAATGATCAATGAATAAAAGCAAACAAAACTAACGGGTGGTGATCAAAATGATAGTAGTATATGTAGTGTTTTTGGTGCTGATAATAATGGCTGGAAAGATTTGGATTGGAAGTGATCAATGAATAAAGGGCTCTCACTGCTATTGGGCAAAAAAGAGGGAAGAAAGGGATGTATGTGTGCGTGTGTGTGTGTGTGTGTGTGGGGGGGGGGGGGGGGGGCTCATATACGTACACTTACATACACATGTGCACAGGGAAGAAGAAGGTAAACTCATGCAATGTAGCTGCCCCACAGAACATATTTAACAGTACTTGGACTTTCTCCTCCAACCCATAGTACAGAGCCCTCCCACATACCTCAAAGACACAACCCACACAATCAAAATAATCAATTCATACAATACAGACACCATTTTTACACCCAGCCTCCTCTTCACGTTTGACGTTGTCTCCCTCTGTACTTCTATCCCCCACGCCGACGGACTAAAGGCCTTCACATTCTTCCTTAACAAACGGCCCCCGAACCAACAACACCCTCCCACAGCAAAACTGGTCAGACTTGCAGAATTAGTCCTCACTCTCATCACCTTCGAATTCAACAACCACACCTTCTGACAAATCCGTTGTGTTGCCATGGGTACCAAAATGGGACCATCTTATGGCTGCCTCTTCATAGACACCTAGAACACCGCATATCAAGCACATATGCAAGCCCCACACCAGAGCTGTACAGAAGATACATTGATGATGGACTGGGAGCAACATCAATGACAAAACAAGATCTCCACAATCTTCTCAACTTTGCCCAGACCTTCGATCCATGCATCCAGATAACCTACACCATTTCGCTGTCAGTCAAGTTCCTGGGCGTCACCATCTCGCTCAAAGACGGCCTATTCAAAACCTTCATTTTTTACAAGCCCATTGATGGACATTCAAACCTGGACTACACATTTTCCCACCACCCATGCACTAAAGGCAGCATTCCATATTCTCAATTTCTTCATCTACACAGACTATGCTCCAATGAAGAAGAGTTCACTAACCGTGGATACCCCAGTGCCGTCATCGAAGATGCTCTCAGCCGCACCACAGCTATGTCCAGAACATCTGCTCTAGAAACCCATCCTCCAAACGAGACAGACAGACCCACTGCCTGCCTCCTCTTTCATTAAAAACTCTCCCCATCTGCAGGATTCTGAGTCCAACTGGCACATGCGATGATCACTTTCAAATGTGACAAAACCCTCAAAGGCCTACTTGTGCGCTCCAAACTGAACAAAATCTCCACACCTACCCCTCCCCCCCCCCCCGGTACTTTCCCCTGCTGAAAACCCAATTCCAAAATTTGCCCTCTTACCAAACCAGACACTATCCTACAGGGCCCAAAAGACTCTTTAACAATTAAACGCACATTCTCCTGTCAGAGCCGCAACATTGTGTACGCTATCCACTGCCAGCTGTGTGGTAAGATCTATGTAGGTGACACACCCTGCACACTTGCGACACGCATCTCTGAACACCTGGCTGACATCCGCCACCACCGAACCAAACCAGCTGCCCTACATTTCAACCAACCCCAACACAACTTCAACCATGTCAGAGTTCTGGCACTTTGGCAATCACAGAGTGACAACTGGGAGCGACTTACGCTGGAGTCATACCTGAATGCCAAACTGGGAACGCTGCATCCCAATGGCATCAACATTCACAAGTGGCACACACATATCCACCACCGCAACACCAGCCGGCAATATCCTCCAACACACCCACCCACCCACCCACCCACCCACCCACCCACCCACACACATACACACACATCCCATCATACCTCCCACTATCTACTCCCACACTCCCTCCATCTTCTACATCCAATCCACTCTTTACGCACAGACCTATCCTCCCCTTTTCTACACTTTGGTTTTCTTTCAACTTGATACACCACCTCCTCCACATGAATTTTACATCCCTCTTCCATCTCTCCTGTGCACTAGTGTAGGTGCAGGTACTTGATTCTCCTCCTCCCTCCCCCCCCCCACATTAGATTACACAATCCCTCCCCCTTCCCTCCACCCTCGTGTCAACATCCAAAAGTAGCATGCACCTATCCACCATGCACTCGCAATACCATACCCACCCACCCACCCACCCGCCCACCCACACCACCCACCCACCCGCTCACTCCCACCCACCCACTCACTCCATATAGATCTTACAGCTTTGTTCTTTCCCCCCTCCCCACACCCTCTCCATTTACTATATCTTTTCTTTACTCAGATACCAATCCCCTCCCTCTTCCCATCTGATTTTCTTTCAGTTTCATATACCATCTCCTCTGCATTATTCTCTCTCCCCAATTTCCTATATGTAGGTTGAGATGTAGATGTATGTGCCCCCCCCCCCCCCCACCTCCATCCCCCCCCCCCCACTTTTTTTTGTTATTTCCATGTATTTTCAACCAGTATTATTACATTAACACCACCATTTTTTCACGCATCACAACTATTTCATTATGATCATTATCAATCAGAATGTTTATCACAATTAGTATGATTATGATCACCATCCAACAGTACCGTTTACTTTTTCAATAATACTGTTTACATGAATTCTCCGTGTGTGTGTGTGTGTGTGTGTGTGTGTGTGTGTGTGTGTGTGTGTGTGTGTGTGTGTGTGTGGTGTGCGTGCGTGCGTGCGTGCGTGCGTGCGTGCGTGCGTGTGTGCGTGCGCGCGCGCGTGTGTGTGTGTGTGTGTGTGTGGGGGGGGGGGGTTGTTGTTGTTAATAAACATGCTAACCCCCTTTTTCATTGATCACTTCCATTTCTTCCCCACGTGTATTATTATACTAACACCAGCATCATTTTACTTATGACAATGATCATCATCCAACAATGCTGTTAACCATTCCATCAATGCTCTTTGCACGAGTTTCCTTTCCCTCTTCCCTGTGCACATGCGTAGGTAGGTGTAGGTATATGAGTGCTCTCCCCCCCCCCCTCCCTATTTTTTCCAATAGTCATGATAGCCCTTTACTCATTGATCACTTCCATTCCATTTCTTTCCAACAAATATCAGTATTAAAATCACTACACATGCACTATCATTTTGATCACCGCCCATTAGTCTTGTTTGCTTTTGTTCATTGATAGTTTTTATTCTTCGCTACAAAAGATATCAATCTACCGTAATCACTATCATCATTATCACTATCAATGTATGTAAACAACAAGTAAAAAAAAACTAACAAACAAACACCGTTGTTATACAACAACCTTCCAACCCCTCTGCTTTCTCCCCATCTGTCTTTAGCCACTAATACTACCACTATGATTGCCATGTTATCATCAAAAGTAACAGTATTCCTCCTCCTATTAAATATTTTCATCATCATCACTATCATCACTATCATTGTTATTGTTATCATTATGTTTATTATTGTCGTCATTATCATTTTAACTTCCATGGCCCCCTTCAACAACCATTTTGCGCCGAATATGAGAAGATAAGTGACTGCTCGTTCCTCGTTTTTATTGTCCCTAAACGTTGTGTGTTTATGCTTAAAGAAGACGCAAGAGGTAGAAATGCATCATGTTGTATCCTGTAATGTGTTTGTCTGTTTTGTCCGCGAAAATAATCTTTCCTTTTTTTTTTTAATTGCCTACATTTCCGCCTTCAGCCACCTCGCTTTAAAAATGCCATTTGAACATTTGATTCGGACGGTTTTTGTGGTTTTGAGAAAAATGTGTTATCAATGTCACCCGTGCGATCTCACAATTGAAGTCCATTCTCTATTCATGTGATGTTTTTTTCTTCAACGGCTTTTGAGGAAATGTTTACATAAAAGCTGCAGTATACGCTGACGTTCAACGTGTAAAAATTACGTTTTACGTTTTCATCAAAAATACAATTCAGCAATGGAAATTTATAATATCCAGACAGGTTTTTTGTTTAGCTGAAATTAAAGCATCAAAGTGAGAAAGACATGTCGCCGTGCCTTTCTTTCTGCTGTCTTGAAAATTCCGCGTGTGATCGTTGTATCGTATAGCATGATGGTCAGTACAAATTTCCGTGTGTCAGATTCGAGGTTCTCTTCCAAGGAAAATATAAGTCACAATAGAAAAGGCAAATTTAATTAATTCCTTTTCAGTTTCTGTTCGCACATACTTACGTTTGCCTACAAAGATGGATTTGTTAAAGAATGGTACGGACAATATGGATCTTATTCCCGAAGGGTTCTTTTACCTGACAGAATGCGTGTGTGTGTCTCATTTGTAAGACTAGCACCTGGACCAGCTGCCTCATGTCAGACTGGAACCAAACACCCAGGACTTTTTCCTGCCTCGTAGGCGTGCACAGTATGCACAATGCCATGACTCCAACTGTGGTGGTCACAGATTCTTTCTTCTCTTAACATACGCAACCCGTGATTAGATTATGGCCAGATGATGCACTTGACGAAGCACGAGATTAACGTGTACAATGTAACGAAGCGG
>CM031605.1:58136967-58154467 GCA_018398815.1 Conus ventricosus
CAATATAGTACCTAGTGTTGTTGCGAACCGTTAATGGCGGTGGCATGAATTAGCATTTCTGTGTGTTCTTTTTATGTAATATGCACTTGTTATGATTTGATGGTTCAGGCAGCAACAGAAAAAAAAGTAGAAACGTAACCTGTTGTCTGGATATCTATGTTCGTGTGGTGCGAGTGTGTGTAGAGAAAAGTCGTACACGCATCCAAACGTCTTCAGGAGAGAGTCAGACAGTAACACACACGCACCGCACACCATCCTTAACAGTACACTGAGTTTTCCCACACACACATGTCATACTTTTACTGTATTTGGTTCGAAGTGAATTTTAACACATCCTATGAACTAAAAATTACTACATCTCTAGATGTCTTACTTTCGAAATTGTCTAATTGAGTCTCGGGGTGGATGTCAGGATCTGGTAGTATAAAATCGTGATAATATTGATTGTCTGTGTCTTCCATTAAGCTCTTGAAACTGTTAAAGGATGCTCCATCAATTAAAGTATAACATTCTGATAGGTCTAACGGAATGTTCAATGCAGTCGTGCCTTAAATATTGCCAGCTGCTGTCCGAGCAGCTTGATCAACTTTCTCATTTGTTGAAATTCCACAATGTGAAGGCACCCAACAGAAAGTCACATTCATTCTTTTCATCGATAGATGTGTCACGTAATTAATTTCTGTAATCGTCTTACAGTGGATCTTGAATTTAAAGACTATAAGGCAGAAAGGGCTGACTTTGAATCACTGCACGGTAAAAGTTCACTATTGTCTATGGAAGACATTTTCTTTGAAGACTATCTTCATATTTTTTACAGATGGCTCAGTGTTAGATGACCATAGAATGTGAGCAGCTTTTATACCAAAATTAAAAGTGGATGAATTATGTTATCTTGGCAAACACTTGTCAATCTTTACTGTACAATAAGTTGCTATTCTAATGTCCCTAAAGTATGTTTTAACGCAGAAGTGTGTGTGTGTGTGTGTGTGTGTGTGTGTGTGTGTGTGTGCGTGTGTGTGTGTGTGTGTGTGTGTGTGTGTGTGTGTGTGTGTGTGTGTGTGTGTGTGCGCGCGCGCGCGCGTGTACGTGTACGTGTACGTGTGTGTGTGTGTGTGTGTGTGTGTGTGTGTGTGTGTGTGTGTGTGTGCTGCATATATTTTTAGTGACTTTTTAAAACTTGTAAACCGTCCTGTAGCCTACGTTATTAGGATGGGCATTATAAAATTGTCATTATTATTATTATTATTATTATTATTATTATTATTGGTGGGGTGGAAGAGAGAGAGAGAGAGAGAGAGAGAGAGAGAGAGAGAGAGAGAGAGAGAGAGAGAGAGAGAGAGAGAGAGAGAGAGAGAGAGAGAGAGAGAGAGAGAGATTGATTCATGACAAAGTCCCGAGGATACTGCACAGGATGTTGTCAGCCATCTGTGCAAAGTTTCTTGGCAAGGCAGTGACGAAGTGCGGGTTTCTGAATAGAGGAAGTACTGCCATGCTGAAACACTTTTTGCAGATCTCTGTACATCAGATCTGGAAGAAAATGCTTCAGAACAATACAAACAGATTGGAAATCCACGTCTATTCAAATCAACATGCATTGTTCTCAACTCCTGTCATCAAAAATCAAACGTGAGCTTTAGGTCAGATGGAATTACGACCATCAGCTGAGAGAATGTGTTCGTTCTGTTTGTACGCCTCCGTTCCTACCTCGGATTAAATGCGTTCCCAGACAGTGGTACATGGAACCAGATGTCAATGATTTGGATGACTGGTCTGGTAGCCACAAACGGTGAAGACTGATTGTGAAACAGTGCTGGGGTACCATAGTCTCTTCGGGTGACTCGGGTACGCTTTGAAGAACTGAAGAAAGACCTCTGTTGTCCAGCTACTTTGGCACTTTCTTTGCCCTTCCGACTCTTTACCAGTCTTGCATGTCTTTTGGTTGTCGCCCACGCTGCAGTGCACCCATACCAAAGAGACGAGTGACTGTGTGTTCATCCTTTGTTTTCATTGTTTTGATTGTTGTTTGACCTGCCTCAAGAAGACCGACAGGTGGAAACACGTTGTGCCTGTTTTTGTAATTTGTTTGTTCTTTCTGTTGACCGCTCAGCAAATCTATTTTCACCTTTTGGTTTTAATTTCTCTTTCAGTTACCCCACTGTGAAACTGACCAAATCACTTTGATTAATTGTTATTTCAAAGACGGTGATTCTAAACCCGTTTCATATTTGATAAAACATCGATTTTTTTGTCGTTTGCCTGTGTTTGTGTCCTGGTTCGTTTCTTCGCTCATTGCAATGATTTTCTTTTCATATTTAACAATTATTTTTGCTACAAAAACCCGAATCAAACATTTAATAAAAGCTTAAACACCACACCAGCAACAACAACAACAATGAATACCTATACAGCGCATATTCTCGGCTAGAGACCAAGCTCTAAGCGCTTTACAATCAACACTCGTTTACCAGCACCCAGAACACACACACACACACACACACACACACACACACACACACACACACACACACACACACACACACACACACACACCTGCGAGCGCGCATGTACTCATGCAGGTACGCACCAACGCATACATGAGGAGAGGGGAATGGATTAAATCAAGCCATACAAAATTGTTTACTCGCACTGCACAGGTTGAAGTAATCCCATACGCAGGACACCATAAGTAATCCGGACCACAAAGGACATAAAGGATGATCAAAAGGACATCCACAAGCCACAGAATGCCATGAAACGAGACACCTCTGGATTGGCATAAACGTGTTAATGATTTCTTTGATAAGCAACAAGCCTGTTTCAGGATAAACTATACTTCCTCTTTTATTCTGCAGAATAAAAAGAGCGACAAAAATTCTTTATGTCATGCTTCACAAAACAATGCTGGAATCCAACATACTCATGTCATGATCAAAAAAGCGAAAAAAGAAGACAAATCTGACTGTAAATACTTACATTGCCCCAGATGACCTCATAGACCACACATACATACATACATACATACATACATACATACATACATACACATACATACACATACATACACACCCACACCCACATTAGTAGGCCTCAGTCATGAATAGAGTATATCCGACCTAATATTTAGCTCTCGTGGCTGTCTGCTTGACCCAAGCAGCGTGCCCTGTGGCTGTAGAGACTGATGCGACAGTTTCTGTCACAGCAGTCACATCTGTATGTTGACACATGTTAGTTGGCTGTCATCCCCTTTCTGCAGGCTCGATTTTCAGCTGCAGTACCTGTCAGTTTGTCTTCACCAATCTGCAGCTCTTTCTTGAGAGTGCTTCTCCAGCTGTTGCGGTCTGCTGCAAGGTCCTATCAGGACTCGGTGTTGGTCTCAAGTGCCTTCATGTCTCTTTTGCAAATGTTCTTGTACCTCAGCTGTGGGCAGTCAATGCTTCTCTACCCTGCGGCACGCTCTCCATAGAGGTTTCTTTTGGGATGTGACCATCCTCCATGCTGTGTACGTGTCCCAGCCAACGCAGCCAACGCTCTCTCTGCAGGGTACACGTGGTAGGGAGGCCAGTTCGAGACAGGACATCGGCGTTGGTCACCCTGTCTTGCCAGGAGATGCTGAGGCTTCCGAGGTGGAATGAACCGAGTCCTTTCTCCTGGGGAGCATGTGTGGTCCATGTCTTGCTGCCATACAGCAAGGTGCTGAGAGCGCAAGAGTTACACAGCCATCTTTGTCTTTGTGGTCAGCTTGGGATTTGACCACACTCTTTGTGCGAGTCGAGCAAGTGTTGTGGCTGCTTTTTCGATCCTCTTGTCGATTTCAGTGTCAAGGAAGAGGTTATCGGCAATGGTAGACCTAAGAGGTTATCGGCAATGGTAGACCTAAGGTAAGTGAATTGATGGCATCAAGCACATAGTCATCAGTGGTGATGGCTGGTGGTGTCACGCCACCGGTCTAGCTCAGATTATCTAGGGGCTCTAGCTGACGCAACACTAACTTCAATTAAGTTTGCTTGCCTCAACCTGACAGTTGTGCTAATATCAACTCTTTTCGACATCAACCAATACCACAGCACATCTCCCAACAAATAATACAACAACAAATGAAACAAAACCGAACAAAATAGACCAGCTGGATTAACAATTCAACAATCTATTTACTATTTTTAAATGACTATTCTCGAAATTTATTAAAAAAAATTACAACTACCTTCACACACACCCGAACTCTGTAAATTCTAACAATAAATCACCCCAGTGCCTTTTCTTTATTTTCAAGTCCAACTGACAACCTAGATCAGAGCCCCTGTTTCAGGCTCACTCATCACAGCCACTGGAATATTCGGCAGGGGGGGGGGGGAGCTTAAACAGTTGTTATCATCTGCGTAAATGTTCCTAAAGCAGAATGGAGTGTCCCGAGCTGCCTCAGTTTAGCCCCTCAGACACCCAGGTAGCCAACTGCTGAGATCGAACCGACGTCTGGTCAGCTGCCGGCCGAATCAAAGTTCAGAAGTCCTGGGTGCAGGCTTCCAGTCCACCAGACACAGTCCTCCCTCCAAGTCTTGCTGGAACAGTCTCTCCAAGTCTCGCTGGATCTGGACAAGAGTATCCTGGTTTACCCCTCTTGTCACAGAATCTCCTCTCCCCCCCCCCCCCCCCCCCCCCCCCCCGTGTCAGAGCCTTAAGTCAGTGGCTCAGACAGAAACCAAACTTAACTATACCAAATAAAACTATACTTCAGCACCTATATTTCCTCACCCAGTCCACAAATTCACATACTAGCAACAAAGAAAAAAGTAATATTTTTCCCTTACCAATCTCTCCGGTGAAACACAACACCTCCACAAAAGTATCCCTCTTAGTATCGGAATCCTGGCTCTGAACAACCAACAGTGCTCCAAACACCAGATTCCACACCAAGATGAAACCTAACATGGACCAACATCCACTTGAACATTAAAACAACAGCTCTGTCAGCTTGAGAGTGCCCCCAAACCCCTCTGACTTAAGTAGTCATTCCAAAGGACTAAACCATCTCCCAAGAATAGGTAAGATAACAATGTACTTAAGTAAACAAAACATTTTTCCCAAATGAAATAATCCTTCCAACACACAAGCTGTCCCCCTATGCAACATATCAAAATGGCACATGCCAACCAACATTTTTCCTACACCACAAGTCGACCCTAACCAATAGCAACTAAACAATTTATAACTAACCATACAACACAACATGAATTCAATAAATAAAATAATCTAAAACAATCATTCACTGACCACAAACCAAAAATTTACAGTCATTAAAAAAGAAATCTTTTCTATCAATCAACGATTGCGTTGACAGAGGATTCGATCAAGGGAGATAAACGCCACTCAAAAATCCCCGGCCCAGGAAGAATTGCTTCCCGTAGACCATTCTCTCCGTGATTGGTGGTGATGGCGTTCCTTGACCCAGGACATTTGTCATCTTTAGGCTAATAGACCAAAATCTTTGCAGGCCTGGGAGAAGTAGTCAGCAACCAAACTTTCGGAGAGCCTTGAAAAGACCATCTCTGCTGACTAGGTCGAAGGCCCTGGTGAGGTCGATGAATGGGACATACAGTGGCATGCACTGTTCTCAGCACTTTTTCTGGAGTTGGCAAAGCGAGAATACCATGTCTACCATGGACCTCTCTGCTCAAAAGCTACACTGTGATTCCGGGTAGACAATTCTGCCAGCTTTTGCAGGCGGATCAGGAGGACCCGAGCGTAGACTTTGCCGATGATGCTAAGAAGACAGATGCTTCTGTAGTTAATGCAGTCGCTCCTCTCGCCCTTGTTTTTGTACAGAGGGACAATTTTGGCATCCTCCATGCCCTGTACTACTGCTCCCTCATTTTAACACTGACAGAGTACTGCATGCAAAGTGTGCAAAAGGGTAGTCTTGCAATGTTGGATGAGGTCTGGAAGAATGCCATCATTGCCAGGTGCCTTGCCTGATGCCAGGATGTCAATGGCCTAGCTGAATTCGTCCACGGCATGCATTTGATGCCATCAAGGGCTGAGGAGGTCACTGTGTTCCCTCTGGAGTAGAGGCCAGAGTAGTGTTCCACCCATCTCTCCATCTGCTGGCTGGGGTCATTGATTGCCTCTGCGATCATTGATTGCCTCTGGGGTCATTGATTGCCTCTCCAGTAGACGATTTGAGGGGAGCCGTCTTGCTGTGTGTTGGTCAAGTGACTTCTTGATGCCGTCATACATCCCTCTGATGTTTCCCTTTTCAGCAGCTGTCTGTATCTCCTCGCTGAGCTCTGTCCAGTACTCGTTGGGGCAACGCCTGGTATTACGCTTAACCTTGCTCCTGGCAGCCCTCAGGATCTGCAGGTTCTTGTCGTTGGGCGTCTTCTTGTACCTAACGAGTACGGCCCACTTAGCCTCAATAATGGGAATCATCTCTAACGATCTAGGCTCTAACCTGTTGTGAGACTTCGAAGGTTTCTTCCCAAAGGTAGCCAGGGCAGTGCGGTGCATGGCGTCTCGTAAAGTTTCCCATCTCTCTGTGGCAGAGTGTCTGGGCTGCAATGCATCATATTCTCTCTCAAAGGCCTCTGCGAACTGTTCCACAAGATCTGGCCGTGACATCGTCCTAACTGACGTCGATACGAAAGCTCCCTTGTTTCTTTGAACAGTGGAACTTCTTTGGTTGCAGATTGATCCTGCTATATATCGGTTGTGGTATGAGCGAGTGTGGAGATTTTTGACAGCGGAGCATTTTACCAGGATCAGATCCAGTTGGTGCCAATGCTTTGAATGCGGGTGTCTTCAGGAGACTTTGTGTTGAAGCATCGTCTTGAAGAAGGAGTTAGTGATACAGAGTTCGTGACAGGCGCAAAACTCGAGCAGTCACTATCCGTTCTCATTCATTTTCTCCAGTCGAAAGGAACCAAGGCAAGAGGGCCACGATTCGCATTGCTAGATATAAGATTTCCATAGAACTGATCCTTGGCTTCCGGAGCGCATGCATACATACATACATACATACATACATACATATTTACATACATTCATACCTACATACGTGCATACCTACATACACACCTACATACATAAATACATACATGCATGCATACATACATACATACATGCATACATACATATATATGTACATACATGCATACACATATACACTGTACATACACATATACATACATGTATGGATGCATACATACATACATACATACATACATACATACATACACGGATACAGACATACATACATACACACCTATATACACATACATACATACATACATACATACATACATACATACATACATACATACATACATACATACATACATATATGCATGCATACATACATATATACATACATTACACGCCCGTACATATGTAAACAGTGCCTAGACCCCTGATACTCGGTTCAAGGTATCAACCAGCACACGTTTGTACATCAATCGCTCAGCTGGCCACTCTCCCTTATCTAATGAAATGAAAAAAAAAACTTTATCAAGACTCTGGAAAAGTAAGAATCCGAGCACCTCGTTTGTAACGATCATACCAGCGTCTTCCACTGTCTTGCAGTGCGTAAAAGCCTCTACCCATGCACTTCAAAGGCCCACGCTCGGGTTGTTTACAGCGAAAGCCCTATTCGTCATTTGACTGGTCACTGTTGAGCTAATGCAAGGGTCATATACCATCGAAGTCTTATCCACGAGTCCTACGTCTTAACTCCTTTCATCTTAGTCATTCATTTCTTTATTCACAAGCTGTTAAGCCTACTATGGGGTCTTGGTGTTCACCTTCAGCGGTGTAGCATATATGGACAAATCTGAATCCTGTGAAACCTCCTTGATAAACTTGAAACTTAAACTGAAGCTCACTGGCAATATTGTGGAGGATCTCAGAGTCTTGGATCATTGTTTCAAAGCTACATGGATGTGCGGATTGAAAGATTTAAATCAAGGGAATGAAGCAGACAGGGCTGGTTTCTCTGCTGCAGAGTCCTCAGCAATATATAACCATCGTTGCAGTGAATCTGGTTAATCATGACTAGGGTTACATTCATACTCTAGATCAAGCAGCTAATGCATCTGTGTACATTACACGTCATTATACGTCCTCCCTCACCATTGGAGATCATGAACACCAAAGGGGTCCAGTTGATACATGATATGTGTATCCTTAATGGGCTGCCTGATATCTCCTTGTTTGTTCTGTATGCTGTGTCTTGTTTGTTCTGTGTGATCTGTCTTGTTTGTTCTGTGTGATCTGTCTTGTTTGTTCTGTGTGATCTGTCTTGTTTGTTTTCTGTGCTCTGTCTTGGCATTTCTGCTGGGTGATTTGATGTTGTAAGCAGCACTCGTTTGGTGTTACCAAGGGAGCAAGAGTTGCCTGCGTGTTCTTCGCTTACTGTTTACTGTTCTCTGCCTCGTTTAAGTTTCCCTGTCATGCCAGTCAATCCGGGGCTACCTGTATTTGTTTTGGTTTGTCCATGTATTTTTCCCTCCACAAAATTCAAGATTAAAAAAGCCGTGCCAGTCTTGCATAAATGTTAATTTGCGTCTGTCAAATTCTCTAGGTGTAGCTGATTTGTACATGTTTCAGGTACGGGGTTTGTGGGCAAATAAAGAACATTCCTTCTTGTGGACGTCTCCTTGTTTGTTCTTAGAGCTCTGTGTTGGCACGTCAGCTCAGCGACTTGGTGTCGAATCTGATCATGGGAGCAAGGACTACCGTCACCCTGCTTGTTCGTTATTTACTGTTCACCACTCCATGCCCCATTTCCGATTTCCTCGATTATGACTATGAGTACATTGAGGTTTAACGCCCACACCTACTGACGGTGATCTTGAAAACGAGGATGATCATTTCAAAACAGCGGTGGGGCTGACCTTTTTCACGCTATACAAAAAGTACTAGAACGTCTACACGTAAGAAAGAAGCATCGAAAATGGTAACTTTCATAAAAATTGCCAGCGGGACTGTGTGACCAAGCACTGAGCCAACCAGACATCAAATAGGCCAAATGTTGTGCTTCTCTCCTATGAGATAGTCTGGCAGTACAGAGCAATGGTCTGTATCATCTCTGATGTGATCCTGTATTTCAAAGACATGCGTTGATATTTGATAATCCATGGACTTCCACACGACATATTGATATGGTATCAACTCTTTGGAAGCATCGCTCATAGATGCTTCTAATTTTCTCGTACTTTGCAGAACACTCTTTACATCAGTTGAACTCCACAGGCTGTGCCGTTTATTTTCAAAGCTTTTTGCCATTGCTGGTAGTAAACAGAAGAGTATTGCACACTTGCTTAGAGTCGTCCTTTTCGTATCAGCTGTAGCAACGGTAGCAATGTTGCCAGCAGCTGTCAAACGATACCAATGTTTTATAGTATCTTCTACTAAAGGATTGCCATTGGTTTTATCACACGAGGCCACATCAGTCATAACAGATATTTTTGTAACATTAGCCATTGCTCATCTGTCTTTTAATCCTAGTGCCTCTGTTTATGCAGGTGAACTTAACTCAGTTTTAGCGATTTGATTTTCATATTTTAGATGTGTGTGTGTGTGTGTGTGTGTGTGTGTGTGTGTGTGTGTGTGTGTGTGTGTGTGTGTGTGTGTGAGAGAGAGAGAGAGAGAGAGAGAGAGAGAGAGAGAGAGAGAGAGAGAGAGAGAGAGAGAGAGAGAGAGAGAGAGAGAGAGAACAAGCATGAAATATTCACTGAGCCTTTATACCTTTAAAATACGAAGAGGTTGTGTCTTAGCAATGTCACCCAAATTTGATCACACCTGATCACTCCATTACATGTAGTGCTGGATAGTCGGCAGAACTGTAACCAGTTTGAAGTCTAAAAGAAACTAATATTTCTGTTTACACAAGTGAACTTTAGTCACGTTTTGATATTTTTTAAGATGTCTTCATATAGCACAAAGAGAAAGAGAGAGAGAGAGAGAGAGAGAGAGAGAGAGAGAGAGAGAGAGAGAGAGAGAGAGAGAGATGACATGTAACACACACTGTGTCTTAATATCTTCAGATACAAACGCCTTGCAGACACTGACACCAACATTAGATTACACATGGTTATTTACCCTATGTATGGCCTCCACAGCTGGCTGAACTGTAGCCTAATCATGGAATAAACCAAAAAACAATTCTTCTGTTGTGGTGACAGACGCCTAGGCAATCACTGATCTCCAGAATTCCAAATTCTAAGTCATGAGCGAAAGAGTAAAGGCACTGCAATTAACCTACTTTGTGTTGATCATTAAGGATTTTTCTGGTCTGCCCAAGGGAAATCCACTTTCGACTATGCCCTGTGCACTTGGCCAGGGAGTGATCATGGCCCTTCTAGCGGAAGTAGGACAGCTCATGGTAGTTACACATACATCAGAATCTTCTGAATTTATAGCTAAAGGGACATCATGCTCTAGTGAAGTCAAGAACGCAGTTTACAGAGGCTGTGATTGAAGCTGTCGAACGTGGTAACACCAGCTACGCCTTAAAGGGCAATATTGCTTGCACGTGCACGGATTTGGATATTATTATTATTATTATTATTATTATTATTATTATTATTATTATTATTGGGTATTTATATAGTGCCTATCCTCGGTCACAGTCCAAGCTCTAAGCGCTTTACAATAAACACATTACTGTGACACGTAACCATGATGTCTATAATTGTCTGCAGGATTTAATCTAGGAGGTGTTCAGAGAGGAGCTAGGGAGACTGGAAGAGTGGAGCGAAAAAAAATCATCATTAGCCATAGACAGACATACAGATGGGATATTGCAATTGTGTGTGTGTGTGTGTGTGTGTGTGTGTGTGTGTGTGTGTGTGTGTGTGTGTGTGTGTGTGTGTGTGTGTGTGTGTGTGTGTGACAATTGTGGTGATTGCATGAAAATAATAATTTGAGAAACATGAATGAATTATATAAACACAATGGTTAAAAAGAATCACAATAAATCTTCATACAGGAAATTAAGTACCCTTTAGCTTAGAGTTTTATAGTTGTGAGCTTCACAGTATTTTTTTTCCAAACAATTAGGATTTGTTTACATTCCTCTTTTGTCTTGTGAATAGCGACCTGAATGTCTTCCTGTAACGAGATCCCATAACGTAGTAAACAACAATATTAAAGCTAGAGTTTATGAAAATAAATATTTCACAAATCCACGAAATAGTCACGTACATATTGAAGTTCCGCCGACCAGCATTCATTTCTGGGAAGGCTAACCAGATAACTGGAGCCACAGCGACTGGGACGGCACAGACAATAAACAGGATGGAAGTTCCAACCAGCATCTTGGTGAGAGCCACTTCACGGGCAGAGATGGAGGAGGTTGTTCCAGCACGCCATGTCAAAATCCGACGAAGTTTCACAATGGTAATTATTGTTGTCATCACCACAACAGTCATCACACATCCCGGCAAGCCCACACCAAACACACAGGTGTCCAGAAGGTCTATGAACTGTTGATGAGTTTTGTAGAATGTCCCAAGAACATATGTCTTCATAACAACACCCAACCTTGGATAAAAAATACAACCAATGCGGAATCGAAATGCCACAATGGAGTAGAGACCGATGACTAACACATATACAACAATAATGATAAGAACCATTGTTCTGGTGCGTAGGATCGCTTGAATTTTGAGTGGATTGAGGACACAATAGCATCTCTCACAGGCAATGATCGCTGAAAGAACTTGAGAAACAAAACAGAATCCTTGTAGTCCAAATAAATGATGATTCATTAAGAAAGTTACTGTTGGTCCAAATGTTTCTTTCGTAGTGAACTGCAAATGCAGCTGTTCACCATTAAAACACATTACTGTGATCAACAGCAATTCATCCGTCAAGGCCAAAGCAAAGGGACACAGATTGACACGATCCTTGAGGCCCTGTTTATAGAACACCGCCATATTGATGATGTTTCCTGGTCCACCAATCAGAAACAGGAATCCCATCACATTGTTCCTTAGTCTGTAAAACATAGTTTCTGTTTCTGCACTTATTATGTTGTCAGGATTGTCCCATGGTAGAAATTCCATGTCGCTGACAATGATTCTGACACATCCATCATGAAGCGAAGTGTTCAGTCCAACTGTCGATAGATTACTGTGTACAGACGTAGTATTTTGGATCGTGGAGTTGTGAACCAGAGAGCCTATCATTGTCAAACAAATGTCTTATACTTCAGATTCTGGTGCAGTTTCTTTTCTCAAAGTCTGTGCCCTTCACTGTTTTCCACTTCTGTCCTGTTACTGGCACGCGTGCGCAGGTGTGCGCGCGCACCCACCCACCCACACACACACACGCCCCCCCACCCTTCCAAATGGTGTGATAAAAGCTGTGATCCTTTTAAAGCTGTAGGTTTTGCATTTGGGTGGACCACACTTCACGGTCTGTTGCCTGGGGCACTGTTACTGCAGGGCTAGCATGGACACATTGATCTCTGGAGTTGGTGTCCAGCCTTGAAGACCATCAAAGAGTATCGTGTAAAGCTGGATTTGAAGTTCGGAATTTCTTGAAGGGTGAATAAGTTCTCGAGAAGAATGTTATTAACCGAGAGGGTATGGACATGGGAGATAACTGTCAGAAGTGACCTCTGATTTGAATCAGATTGTGGTTTTCTGCGTTAGTGTCTGGGATCTTGGGAATTTAATGTTGTGCTGCAATGCGTCTTGAAGTGTGTTTCTGGGATATCCTATTGAATAAAAAAGATGCCATCTAAGCTGCGTAGCTGTAGAAGTATTCTCTCCTTGCTTCAAAGACGACAGAGCTGGATTTGGTGGCTGGAGGATGACTGGAAGAGAACGGAACGAGTGTGTAGTAAACCGACATGGCCTATTAATCAGAGGCAGGCTGGACACTCACACAAATGTCCAATAAAAATGTATCTGAAATTTCAAGAATGTATTGAAGCGCAGGATGAAAGTTTACAAAATTTAAACCAAAACTCACAGAGTGGATGAAGGGATGGTAGAAAAGAAATCAGACTTCCTAACCAACTTTGCAAGCTCATGAGAGAGAGAGAGAGAGAGAGGAGAGAGAGAGAGAGAGAGAGAGAGAGAGAGAGAGAGAGAGAGAGAGAGACAGAGAGAGAGAGAGAGAGAGAGAAAAGAGAGAGAGAGAGAGAGAGAGAGAGAGAGAGAGAGAGAGGCATTACCCTATGAGCAAAAACATAATTATATTATAACGAATCTCTGACAGTCTCAAAATAATGAAAGCAAAATCTGAAATAGAGTTGGAGTTTTGTTGTCTGTTAAACTGTTGAGACCTTTTTTTCATTTGTTTCTTTTTTAAATTGTTGTCTTGTTCACTCAAGGGACAACGTTTCCTGACAGTGACGGTACCAGCGTGGATTTGCGTGCATGTGAAAGTATGTAGAAGCATACATTCTTATGACTTTCATAAGACTTTGATGATGTTCTTGAACGACCAGAAATATTTCTGTCCTGTTCTTTTCATCTCTGGTGTCCACTCTCTCATTACTTTCTTTTTTTTCTGTTCTTTTATCTGTCATGATGAAATTGGAGGGTGTGTGTGTGTGTGTGTGTGTGTGTGTGTGTGTGTGTGTGTGTGTGTGTGTGTGTGTGTGTGTGTGTGTGTGTGTGTGTGTGTGTGTGTGTAAATCTCATGGAGCAGGAAGTGATTTGCACCGGAAAACTCACGGTTATTTCCGTTGCTTTAATATCCCTCCACCACCACCGCCTTTACTATGTTTTTGTTTTTGTTGTGTTTTGTCTTTTTTGCTTCATAAAGGCGGTCTGCACCCCCCCCCCTTTTTTTCCCCCCATCCTTTTCTTTTCTCCCGCTTTCTCTGACTCTCACGCACCATGCCATTCTGTATGTTGTATTGCTACCAATGAACATTTTTTTTTACTGACTTTAATGTTTTGGCGTTTGAACTAGTGTTTGGTGTAGTAACGCTGTCACACCATATACAACAAAAAGATGCAATGAAGAAAGAGAGGAAAAAAAAGAAGAAAACAAATGGAAGGAAGAGTGAAAGGCCTGGACATCTCCCGGGAACCATCCTTGAAACGAAAGACAAAATAAGTATACAAGGATGATACCAGAAGTGCACGAAGAAGGACAAAAGGAAAGGGAGGAACAAGAAACAACAGAAGAGAGAGAGAGAGAGAGAGAGAGAGAGAGAGAGAGAGAGAGAGAGAGAGAGAGAGAGAGAGAGAGAGAAAGAGAGAGGTGACACACAGATGTAGTAAAGATGGGGTAGAGCTCGTCTCGCAAACCGGCCTATTCCTCTAGATGGCTATCCTTATAGTGAAACAAAGGAGACTACAAGGAAGACATGAGGAAAGCCTTGCAGGAGACAATCAGAATCAATGAGAGAGAGAGCGAGAGAGAGAGAGACGGAGAGGGAGAGAGAGAGAGAGGGGGAGGGAGAGAGAGAGAGGGGGGAGCGGGGAGGGGGGTGTGTGTGTGCGGGGGGTGGGGGTGAGCGAGGAGTTAGGGAGAGTTTCTTGTGAATAATACGATTCACTATTACAATATATTGCTGCAACATGCACTTCCAAATATACGGTTCCTGGTTTATTTCTGAAATGATTAATACGACAGAATCCGTCCCTAAGGTACTTAAGCACATCTCAGTCAAGGGAATAGCAAACGAGTTTCCCCAATATTAAAACACTCTTACCATGCATGGTCTGCATGATTCACTATTGATGTACAATAACATGTAAGTTTCAAAATCTTACCGCACGATGCAAAGCGCCTGAGTCTATCAATGTCATATTGCTTGGTGTGCCGATACATTCATTCTATTTCAACGCTGTCTCAGAAGCCGCAATGCAACACAATGTTGACAAGTTTCCTGCTGCTTGCAACAACTTCGGCTTGATAATCACTACGAAAAAGACTGAAATGACGCACCAGCCAGCCCCGGCTAAGCCATACGATGAACCAGTCATCACCATCACCGGACAGCAACTGAACGCGGTGGGTAAGTTCACCTACCTAGGCACCACTCTGTCCAGAAACGTTGTCATCGACGATGAGGTGAATGCCCGGCTCGCCAAAGCCAGTGCCGCTTTTGGCAGACTCCCCAAGAACGTATGGAACAGGAGAGGCATCACGCTAGAGACCAAGATCAAGGTGTATCGGGCCATTGTTCTCACCACACTGCTCTATGGCAGTGAAACATAGTTTACCAGCGTCATGCCAGGAAACTGACCCATTTCCACACCACTTGCCTCAGAAGACTCATGGGCATTAAGTGGCAAGTTAGGATTCCGGACACTGAAGTCCTCACTTGTGCTGGCCTGCCTAGCATCTTCACCATCCTGATGCAGTCACAGCTTCGCAGGGCAGGTCACGTAGTTCGCATGCCAGACCATCGGCTGCCAAAGAAACTATTGTTTGGCCAACTGCTACTGGGCAAACGCTCTCATGGAGGCCAGATGAAGCGTTTCAAAGACAGCCTCAAATCCTCCCTGAAAGCCTTCAACATCAGCCACACAACATGGGAGCAGACTGCCCAGGACAGAGACGGGTGGCGATCAGCTGTCTGCAAAGGTGCAGAGGCTTGTGAAAGTAACAGAATTGCTGCAGCTGAGCAGCGCAGGATGATCAGTAAGACCAGTGTCAACAGATCTCCAGCTGTTGCCACCATCTCCTGTCCGCAGTGTGATAGATCTTTCAGGTCGGCCTGACCAGCCATCTACGCACTCACTCCCGATCCCAGGATAACTAGATGTTTTTCGTCGTCTAGGCGGACAACAAACAACAAATAAACACTATTTGAAAAGGACAGACATGGAGACAGGGCTACAAGAGTGAGTGAGAGAGAGAGAGAGAGAGGGAGAGGAGAGAGAGAGAGAGAGAGAGAGAGAGAGAGAGAGAGAGAGAGAGAGAGAGAGAGAGAGATACAGAGAGAGAGAGAGAGAGAGAGAGAGAGAGAGAGAGAGAGAGAGAGGGAGACGGGGTGGGAGGAAGGGAGGGGAGGGAGAACTGTGGAATTCTTTAACATTTCTCATGCACGATCAAAAGCACTAGCAGCCGACGTACACAGTTATGTGCGTGTTTTTCCATGCTTTTTCTTTCTAGTTGTCAGACTATAGGCAATTGTCCCTGTATTATTTCAATAATACAGGATATTCACGACTTACGGAGCTCGCGTCATCCGTATGAATGTTTATTATTACAATGTAAAGACACTCAACTCTTTTCTCATATGCATTTTGTCGATAAACAATAATTTGAAGCGATAGTCAGGACTTTTTTTAGCAACTAATGCACATCTTACCAATAAGAATAGCATAACTTATTACGTCAATTTTCTGTTGGTTTACCGCATCATGTTGGATTGCAAGTAGAACAACAGTTTCACATAAGTTAACACCCACTCTAATCCTGCTACGTGTCAAAGTTTCAATATGTTTCCACAGGCGCTGATGAGCATTGGTTAAAGAAATGTTCAACAAAATCTATGTCGTCTGCACAATAATCACATTAAATGAATTTTGTTTGTTTCCGTAACTTTCATCTTTTTGCAAAATAATATTAATTGGATATATATTATGATTGATTTCCCATCCCAACTCGCAGAGACGAATTTCTTTAGTTGCTTTTCTATATGTATAGTGATGATGTGATATCGTAAGAAACATTCTTTTCTTGATAAAATTGGACGGACGGAATTCGTTCCTTTATATGTAATAATTATATTCTTGGTACTTTCAAAAAGGGTTCCAGGTAGAAAGCTTTTCCTTCAATGTAAACAGTCATAGTTTTGATCAACCCAAATTTTCTATTGTAATGTACCCACTGTATTGAAACGTTGTAGATTCTGTTATGGCTATTTTTCTCCAAGTTCCAGTGAAATGTATTATGGGAAGAGTGACTGTTAATTACAAACAAGAACGATAAACGTGTTGGAAGTAGGCTAGATATTCAAGGTAGCTATCAGTTCCCCAGGTGTCGGTGAAGCCCTGTGTCCGACCTGGAACTGACTGCCATCCGGGTGTGGGGTGCAACCTGTTCCCAGCCACTGTTTCTACCCCGTGGGGGTATGGAGAGGCTGTCCGAGTGGTCAGTAGACATCGTATGAGCGCTGACAACCAGGCGTTGGGTGCAGGACGAAGCCAGCCGCCGTCTCTGCTCCGCGGGGATGTCGGGAGGCTGTCCGTGTGGTCAGCAATGAGCTGGAGTGTGAAAGGCCTAAGAGTTCGTCGGGACGACGACTTGTGTTCTTCTGTTGTATGGGAGACCCTGCAAGGACTCTACGAACTACCTCCGTGAGCGGTTTTGTTTTCCGTCGTATTGTGTGGGAGTCCCTGGAAGATTTCTATGAACTGCTTTCGTGAGTGACTTCCGATTTGTGTGAGGACTGTGTGACTTGGGCCGGACGCGGCCAAGTGCATGAACTGTTTGTGGTGACACTGCTGTAGGTGCCAGCATAGCCTGCGCAGGAAAATATATGCTTGATATGACATAATGATATCTAGTATTTTTGCTCGCCCTTTGGTCG
>CM031605.1:58161967-58187797 GCA_018398815.1 Conus ventricosus
AAACCTTTCATCAGGAAGCTTAGACCGCATTCTTCGGCACAATCTCTATGTACGGAAGCGTTGCGCCCGTTGGGTGCCCCACCAGCTGACTGGGGAGCAGATGAGGGCTAGGGTTGAATGGTGCCAGTTTATGCTGCAAATATTTGACGGAGGAAGATGAGATAGGGTCTCCAATATCGTCACAGGTGACGAAACCTATGTTTACCAGTATGACCCCGAAACAAAGCAGCAGTCGTCAGTTTGGCTGTTTCCAGGGGAAACCCCACCTGTGAAATTTAAGAGATCAAGAAGCTGTACAAAGCAAATGAATGCAGTTTTCTTCGCAAGATTCGGCCATGTGACTACTGTACCGCTTTTGGAAAGAAAGACAGTGAACGCTGAATGGTACATCAACACCTGCCTGCCAAAAGTGTCCGAGGCTTGGAGTGCACGGCGACCACGGACCGGTATCCGCCATCTACTCCTCCACCACGACAACGCCAGCGCCCACACGGCAGCTGCAACTTTAGACTTCTTGCAAGAGAACAGCGTGCAGCTCGTCACTCATCCTCCGTATTCTCCTGACCTAGCCCCTTGTGACTTCTTTTTATTCCCTCGTTTGAAAAAACAACTGAAAAGAAAGCCGTTTGAGAGCCCTGAAGATGCCCGAGCGTTTGCCGAGGGCTTGATTTCTGGTATACCTAAGTCGGAGTGGGCTGGGGTGATGGATTCGTGGTTTAGAAGGATGGAAAAGTGTATACACGCTGATGGAGGATACTTTGAAAAGATGGGCTAGGTAAGAAATGCCAGTGTACTTCCATCTTTTCCCATCCGAGAACTTATGGGGTGGCCCTCCTAGATTAATATGTATTGTATCCACTCATCAAATGTCAAGTGTCTGTCTGCTCATCTATAATTATGATAATTTGTTTTCCTACCCTATACAAACACCCGGGTTTTCAGGGATTAGCAAAGGGAAAAACTCATGGTATGGAGTGAGTAAACTTGGTGCGAACTATTGCGTAGCTGAAAGTCTAAAATTACCGAGTTGCAAAGTGAGGCGACTGCAGGCGGAAATCTAAACAAATTTGGAAAGTTACTGATAAAGTACCGCCAAAAAAACGTAGCGAAACGACTCGCAAGACAAAATACGACACGTTTTGACCTCTTAGGTCTTCTTCAGGCAAGATGCAGAACACTCAGGACAAGTAAAATGAACGAGCAATCACTTATCTTCATCCTGTTCAACGCACATCTTGCGCCGAATTGGATTAAGTTAAGTGACTGCTCGTTCATTTTCGTTGCCCTGAGTGCTGTGCATCTTGCATGAAGAAGGCCTAAGAGATGAAGACCTAAGAGATCGAAACGCACCGTATTTTGTCTTGTGATTCGTTTGTCTACTATTTTGGTGGTGCCTTATCAATAACTTTTCAGATTTGTTAAAATCACTGAATGGAGAGGGAAGAAGAAAGAGAGAAGGGGGACAGGGTATTGACAGTATAATAAAAAAAAAGTGGAAAACAATTATGTATTTTAATCAGATGCTGATTATGATGATGATGATGATGATGATGATGATGATGATGATGATGATGATGATGATGAAGGTGAAGATGATGATATAACAACAACAACAACAATAATAATAATGATAATAATAATAATAATAATAATAATAATGATGATAATAATAATAATAATAATAATAATAATAATAATAATAATAATGATAATAATAGTAATTACAATAGTAATAATGATAACATCAACAACAAAATAACAATAAATAATATGACAACAACAACAACAACAACAACGACCACAGTAAGAACAAGAATATCACCACAGCTACCACCATCACCACCAATAATAATGATAATAATTAGAAGAAGAAGAAGAAGTAGAAGTAGAAGAAGAAGTAAAAGAAGAATTACAATGATCCGGGCTGTGGTTGTGGACGTGGTGTCGGAATGTGTGGTGTGGGCACAGTGCCACTGACGTGGCACGGAAGATGGCACAGCAAAAAGAAAAGAAAAAAAAGAAAAAAATAATAAGAAGAAAAGTGTAATTGTCGGGTTCAGCAGAAACTCCTCAATCTACTTCCGTACACAACAGGTGACAGCAGGCTTCCTAGCCACCAAATTGGAGCTGGCTTCCAGGACTGGTGACAGGGTTAACAAGGGTCGCAAAGATCCGGAATCTACAGAGACCACGACTAGTGAAAACTGCGTCATACAATGATGGAGTTCTTCCGTAACTTCCTGAATACATTTTTATGGACGAGCCTTGATTCTACTTCCGATTGTCTGATATATCAGTCCCAGAAAGCGCACCAGACAACTTCTCAATGTAAACACACATGTCAAAGAACAACATGACAGTTTCAGTAGAGAACAGCTTATCAACGAATAACTGAGCTTCTAAACATCTGCGCATCTGTGCATGTAATAAAGACTGCGAGCATTTTTTTGTGAACGTTTAATATCACAAACTTATTGTGGAGGTAAGAGTTGCCCAACTTGTTTGTTGTTTTTTGTTCACTGTTCCCTGCTTCATTTCATATTCACTTTCGTTTGAACCAAACCGAGGTTACTTGTATTTGTTTCTGTTTGTCCATGTACTTGTCTGACTAAATTCAAGATCGAAAAGGCTGTGCCAGTCTTGAATAAATGTTCATTTGCATTTGTTCTTTTCTCCAGTTGTTGTTGCTATGTAGATATGTCTGATACAGGGTATACAGGCAAACTTGGAACATTCATTTTTGAGGAAGTTTCCTTGTTTGTTCTGTGTGCCCTGTGCTGTCATATCTGCTGGGCGATTCGGTGTCGTAAGGAGCATTCCTTCGGAGTTAGGGGCATGTATTTGTTTTCTTGTGGAACAAGAGTCACACTATTTCTTTGATGTTTGTTGTTTTACATTACGGTTCATAGGTATCCTGGTTGTCTTCTAAGACTTTCCCATGGAAACAACATTAGTGTAGAGAAAAAAGTCATGACATACCCACAGAAACTGGTACTTGAGGCCAGGTGGGTTGTCAGTAAAGACTGAGATGTCGAACCTGACCCATTTATTGCAGAGAGAGAGAGAGAGAGAGAGAGAGAGAGAGAGAGAGAGAGAGAGAGAGAGAGAGAGAGAGAGACCCATGACAAAATGCTGAACAGGATTTTGTCAGCCAACTGTACAAAGGTTCTTGGCAAGGCCGTGAGTAAGGGATTGTTTCGGAGTGGAGAATTACTGCTATGCTGAAGCACGTTTCGGCAGACAGCTGCACATCAGATCTGAAAGAAAATGCTTCAGAATGATATTAACAGATAGCTAAACCATGTAATCCACGCCTATTCAAATCAATATGAATTGTTCTCAACTCCTGTTATCAAGATCAAAAGTGAGCTTGAGGTCAGATGGAATTATGACTATCAACCGAGAGAAGTGTATTCATTCTGTTGATATGCTTCCGTTCCTGTCACAGATCAAACAAGTTCCCAGACAGTGGCGCATGGAACAAGGTGACAATGATTAGGAGGACGGATCTGCTGCCACAAGCGGTGAAGATTACTGTGAAACAGTGCTGCGTCCCTCAGCCTTTTCGGATGATTCAGGTAGGCTTTGAAGTGCTAAAGGAGGACCTTTGTTGTCCAGCTACTTTGGCACTTTCTTGACCTTTCTGACTCCATGCCAGTCTTCCTTGTATTTTGTTTGTCGCCCGCTGCAGTGCACCCACACCAAAGAGATGAGTGATTGTTTGTTCGTCCTTTGTTTCCATTGTGTTGAATGTTGTTTGTCCTGCATCAAGAAGATCCGATAGCTGGAACCACTGTGTGTTTGCTTTTGCAATTTGTTTGTTCTTTCTTTTGATGGCCCAATCATTCTATTTTCATACTTTTTATTTTAATTTCTCTCTCAGTTAACCCACAGTGAAATGGCCGAATCACGTTCATTGATTATTATTTCAAAGACGGTGATTCCCAGCCTATTGCACATTGGATTTAACATTGATTTTTTTGCTGTCTGCATTTGTTTACTGGTATGTTTCTTTGGTTGTTACAACAACTTTCTTTTCATATATATAACAAAATATTATGTTTTTACCACAAGAACCTGTAGCATTTAACCAAAACTTAAAGACCACACCAGCACCCAACACACACACACACACACACGCACACACACACACGCACACGCACACGCACACACACACACACACACACACACACACACATCTCCAAGCCCGCGTGTTCACATCTAAGTATGTACAAACGCATATATGAGGAGAAGGGAAACGTTTAAGCGAAGCCAATATTAACCGTTTATTTGCAATGCAGAAGTTGAAGTAATCCCATAAACAGGAGACCAGAAGTAAGCCGGACCACAAAGGACTTAAGGATGATCAAGGGGACATCCAAGAGTCACAGAATGCCATGAAATGAGACACCTCCAGATTGGCATTAATGTGTTAAGGATTTCTTTGATAAGCAACAAGTCCGTTTTAAGATAAAGTATACTCCCTCTTTCATTGTGCAAAATAAAAAAAGAGTGACAATTCTCTTTCTGCCAATGCTTGGAACCCAGATCGTGATCAAATAGAGAAAAAAGAAGACAGATCTGACTCTAAATGCTTACACTGCCCTAGATGACTTCATACAACATACATACATGTATACATACATACATTCATGCATACATTGTAGTAGGCCATCACCGGTCGTAGCTGACCATGGATAGTGTATATTCAACCTAAGAATTAGCTATCTGACCAGCCGCCATGGTGAAATGGTTACCGTCCCGGACTCCCGGCTGGGAAGTCGTGGGTTCGATTCGCATCAGTCATGTGGGATTTTTCTGCCCAGGCCGGCTCCTACCCAGAGTTGAGTTTGCTAAGGGCTCAACGGGGAGGACTGGGACCACACAGTCGAGTTTCATCTACATAATGGATGCGTCTGTGCGAGTGTTGCTCAACTTTCCTGACCAACACTGCAGGTGTCTTTATTTCTTGGGCTTGGTTAACACTGGGATATGTTATGAAATGAAGCGTAGAGTACAGTCCTGTCATGCAGTCTCAGACTGGAATGAAAATCCGTATCATCATCTTCACCATCCTCATTCTGATCGGTCAGCATATAAAAAAAGTCTAAAATTCTGTGTCCCTTCATGCCCTACTGTCATGGTGACCTCAGCTTAGTTGTCTTCTCCAGTTCTGTTGCCTTGATTTGGGTCCGTCGGGGTTGCCGTTATCGGTGAGTCCACGGGGGCTGTCGTTGGACAGACGTGGTGGCATCCTCCAGAGGGAGAGCTCACTCACAATGGCTCCTGGACCAAGCCATTATTGTCGTCAGTAGAGGGTTTAGTAGGTGGTGTCCTGAAAATGTTGGATCAGAACAGGCGCCACTGAACACCACCGAAGTGACTCGGCAGCAGTGCAGTGTTTCCTCCGGTGGGTTGCCTCTTGACGACTTGATATTGAATGCTCCCTGCAGATTGCTGGTGCCGGGGCTGCAGTGTGACTGACTGGGCTGTGGCTGTGGACGGGGTGTCGGAATGAGCGGCGTGGGTGCAATGCCACTGAGGTGGCACAGAAGATGGGACAGAAAAAGAAACAAAGATTAAGCTGTCTGCGCTGTCTGCTCGACTCGAGCAGAGTCGCCTGTGGCTGTAGAGACCGATGCGAGAGTGGTAGCCACTCTCGAGGTGGTCACACATGTATGTTAACACTGGTTTGTTGGCTGTCATCCCCTTTCTGCAGTCTCTCTTTTCTGCTGCAGCAGCTGTCAGTTCGTCGTCACCAATCTGCAGCTGTTTCTTGGGAGTGCTTCTCCAGCTGTTGTGGTCTGCTGCGAGGTCCTCCCAGGACTCAGTGTTGATCTCAAGCGCCTACATGCCTCTTTTGCAAACGTCTTTGTATCTCAGCTGTAGGTGGCCAGTGCTTCTCTGCCCTTTGGCAAGCTCTCCATAGCGGATGTCTTTTGGGATGCGACCATACCCCATGCGGCATACGTGACCCAGCCAGCGCTGCCAACGCTGTCTTAGCAGGGTACACATGCTAGGGAGGCCGGGGTGAGACAGGACTTCGGTGTTGGTCACCATGTCTTGCCAGGAGATGCCAAGTACATTCCGGAGTCTTCTAAGGTGGAGAAAATCGGGCCTTTTCTCCTGGCGAGCATGCGTGGCCCATGTCTCACTGCCATACAGCAAGGTGCTGAGAGCGCAGGCGTTACACTGCCATCTTTGTCTTTGTGGTCAGCTTAGGATTTGTTCACACTTTTTGTGTGAGGTGAGCAAGTGCTGTGGATGCCTTCCCGATCCTCTTGTCGATCTCAGTGTCAAGGAAGAGGCTATCAGTGTTGATGGACCCAAGGTAAGTGAGTTGATGGATGGCATCAAGCTCATAGTCATCAATGGTGATGGCTGGTGGTGGCAGCATGTCTTGACACAGGAAATTTGTCTTCTTTATGCTGATAGTCAGACCAAAGTCTTCGCAGACCTGGGAGAAGTGATCCATCAGCGACTGCAATTCTCGCTGGTGTGGGTTGCAACAGCGGCGTCATTGGCAAAAATTATATCTCTGATGGTGGCTTCGCGGATCTTTGTTCTCTTCTTAGGTGGGAGAGCTTGAAAAGCCTGTCATCTGATCTGGTCCATAGGTAGATCCCCTCTTGGGCTGTGGTGAATGCATGCCTCAGGAGGAGAGCAAAGACGATCCCAAAGAGAGTGGTGCAAGGAGACAGCCTTGTTTGACACCGCTGCATATGTCGAAGGGCTGGGAGAGGTTGTCATTCATCTGCACAGTCCCTTTCATGTTGGAGTGTTACTCAATTAAGCTCTGCACTTTGGGGAGTGGGGAGAGGAGCAGCCAATCTTTCGGAAAGCTTTGAAAAGACTATCTCTGCTGACTAGGTTGAAGGGTTTGGTGAGGGCGATGAATGCGACATACAGGGGCACCTGCTGTTCTCTGCACTTCTCCAGGAGTTAGCGATGGGCGCAGACCATGTCTACCGTGAACCTATCAGTTCGAAAGCCACACTGTGATTCCAGGCAGACAAGTTCAGCCAGCTACGGTAGGCGGATCAGGAGGACCCGAGCGTTGATATTGCCGACGATGCTAAGAAGAGAGATGCCTCTGTAGTTACTGCAGTCGCTCCTCTCGCCCTTGTTTTCGTACAGGATGACAATCTTGGCACCTCTCATGTCCTGTTGTACAGTTCGCTCGTTCAAACACAGACAGAGGACTGTATGCAAATGGTGCAGAAGGATAGTCTTGCCGTGTTTGATGGGGCTGGAGGAATACTGTCATTGTCAGGTGCCTTGCTTGATGCCAGGCTGTCAATGGTCTTGCTGACCTCGTCCACGGTCGGGTCTACGTCAAGCTCTTCCATGACTGGCATGCACTTGATAGCATCAAGGGCTGAGGATGTCACTGCGTTCTCTCTGGAGCAGAGGTCGGGGTAGAGCTCCACCCATATCTCTATCTGCTGTCTGGGGTCATTGATTACGTCCCCAGTAGAGGATTTGAGGGGAGCTGTCTTGCTCTGCATCGGTCCCAGTGCCTTCTTGATGTCGTCATACATATCGCTGATGTTACCCCTTTCAGCAGCTGTCTGTATCTCCTCGCTGAGCTCTGTCCAGTACTCTTTGGCGCAACGCCTGGCATTAAGCTTAACCTTGCTCCTGGCAGCCCTGAGGATCTGCGGGTTCTTGTCGTTGGCTGACCGCTTGTACCTAACGAGTGCGGCGCGCTTGGCCTCAATGATGGAAATCATCTCTAAGGACTTGGTCTCAAACCAGTCGAGAGACTTCGAAGGTTTCTTCCTAAGGGTAGCCAAGGCAGTGTGGTGCACGATGTCTTGTAAAGTTTCCATCTCTCTTTGGCAGAGTCTCGGGGCTGCAATGCATCATATTCTGTTTCAAAGGCGTCTATAAACTGTTCCAGAAGATCTGGCTTAGACTTCTTACTGACACCGATATGAAAGCTCCCTTGTTTCTTTGAGCAGTGAAGCTTCTTTCAGTGCAGCCTGATCCTGTGCATTCAAGGGGAGCGGTCGGTGTCGCGATCCGCTCTGTGATAAGAGTGAGTGTGGAGAAGGTTTTGAACTGTGGAGCGTCTTATAAGACTCAGATCCAGTTGGTGCCAATGCTTTGAGTGTGGGTCTCCAGGAGACTTTGTGTTGAGGCTTCGTCTTAAAGAAGGAGTTAGCGATGCACATGTCGTGACAGGCGCAAAACTTGAGCAGTCGCTGTCCTTTCTCCTCCATGTTTCCCACTCCAAAGGCAGCAAAGGCAACGTGTCGTTATCTGCTCCCACTCTGGCATTGAAGTCACCCAGGAGAAAAAGTTGTTCTGTGCTGGGGATGTTCCTTATTGGAGGTGCAAGATTTTCACAGAACTCATCCTTGGCATCCGGAGTTCGTACATATATACATCCACACATACATACTCACATCCACACGTACATACGCGTATACATACATATATACAGGGACGCATACATGCATACATACATACTTACACACACATATATATGTATATATATATATATATATATTTATATATATATATATATATCATACACACATTCACAAATACATACACACATACAAACGTACATACGCACATGCATACATAAATGGATACATGCATAACATATACATACATACATACATACATACATACATACATACATACATACATACATACATACATACATACATTCAACATACATACACACATACACATGCATATAGACATATGCATACATACACACATGGACGCATACACACATACATACAAACATAGATGCATACATACGTACATACATACATACATGCATACATACATAAACACATTCATAAATTGATGGATAGATAGATAGATAGATAGATAGATAGATAGATAGATAGATAGATAGATAGATAGATACATACATACATACATACATACATACATACATACATACATACATACATACGTACATACGTACATACGTGCGTACATATGTAAACCATGCCTAGACCCCCAGATGCAGGGTTCATGGTGTTATCCAGCACACGTATGTACATGAATCGCTCAGCTTACTACTCTCTCTTACCTAATGAAATGAAAGCCACTTTATCAAGATTTTGGAAAAGTAAGAATACGAGCAGCTGGTTTGTAACGATAGTACCGGCTTCTTCCATTGTCTTGCAGTGCGTAAGAAGAGCCTCTACCCATGCATTTCAAAGGCCTACCCTGGGGTAATTGACAGCAAAAGCCCTGATCGTCATTTTACTGGCCAAAGTTGAGCTAATGAGCGGGTCATATGCCATCGAAGTCTTATCCATGAGTCTCACGTCTTAATTCCTTTCATCTTAGTCATTAATTTCTTTATCCACAAACTATGAAACCTACTCATGGGCTCGTGTTTAGCCTTCGTGATGTAGCGTATATGGACTAATCTGAATCTTGTGAAACCTCCTTGGTAAACTCAGAGATTTGGATCATTGTTTCAAAGCTACATGGATGTGCGGATTGAAAGAAATAAATCAAGAGAATGAAGCAGACAGGGCTGCTTTCTCCGCTGCAGAGTACTCAGCAATATATCATCACCATTGCAGTGAACCTGGGTAATCATGACTAGGGTTACATTCATATTCTAGATCAAGCAGCTCATGTATCTGTCTACTTTACACGTCAATACACTTCCTCCCACACCACTGGAGATCATGAAAACCAAAGGGGTCGCGTTGATACATGATATGTGCATCCTTATTGGGCTGCGTGCCATCTCCTTGTTTGTTCTGTGTGCTCTGTCTTGTTTGTTCTGTGTGGTCTGCCTTGGCATTTCTGCTGGGTGATTTGTTGTTGTAAGCAGCACTCGTTTGGCGTTACCCAGGGAGCAAGAGTTGCCCTGCTTGTTCTTTCCTTACTGTTTACTGTTCTCTGCCTCATTTAAGTTTTTTTTCATGCCAGTCAAACCGAGGTTACCTGTATTTCTTTTGGTTTGTATTTTTCTAAAACAAAAGTCAAGATTAAAGAGGCCGTGCCAGTCTTGCATACATGCTAATTTGCGTCTGTCAAATTCTCATGGTGTAGTTGATTTGTACATGTTTCAGGTACGAGGTTTGTGGGCAAATAAAGAACATTCCTATTTGTGGACATCTCCTTGCTTGTTCTTAGTGCTCTGTGTTGGCACGTCAGCTCAGCGACTTGGTGTCGAATCTGATCATGGGAGCAAAGATTACCGTCACCCTGCTTATTCGTTATTTACTGTTCGCCACTCCATGCCCTATTTCCGATTTCCTCGATTATAACGACTATGGGTACATTGAGGTTTAACGCCCACACCTACTGAAGGTGATCTTGAAAACGACTATGATCATTCCAAAACAGCGGTGAGGCTGACCTTTTTCATGCTATAGTATAACCTACCAGAACGTCTACACGTAAGAAAGAAGCAGCGAAAATGGTAACTTTCGTAACGATTGCCAGCGGCCAGTGGGACACTGTGACCAAGCACTGAGCCAACCAGACATTAAGTAGGCTCGACTTTGTGCTTCTGTCCTATGAGACGGTCTGGAAGTACAGAGCAATGGTCTGCATGATCTCTGACTGATGTGATCCTGTATTTCAAAGACATGCTTTGACATTTGATACTTACTTACTTACTTAGAGTCATCCTTTTCGTATCAGCTGCAGCAACAGTAGCAGTGTTGCCAGCAGATGTCAGAAGATATCTAAGTTTTCATAGTGTCTTGTTTTACTAAAGGACTGCTGTTGCGTTTATGACACTAGGCCGCATCAATCACAAAAGATAGTTTTAGAACATTAGCCATTGCTCATATTTCTTCTAATCCTTCTACTGCCTCTGTTTATGCAGGTTAACTTAACTCAGTTTTAGTGATTTGATTTTCATGTTTAAGGTGTGTGTGTGTGTGTGTGTGTGTGTGTGTGTGTGTGTGTGTGTGTGTGTGTGTGTGTGTGTGTGTGTGTGTGTGTTGTGTGAGAGAGAGAGAGAGAGAGAGAGAGAGAGAGAGAGAGAGAGAGAGAGAGAGAGAGAGAGAGAGAAGCATCTAATATACACTAAGCCTTTATACCTTTAAAATACGAAAAGGCACTCTCATAGCATTGTCACCCAGATTTGATCACACATGATCAAGCAATTATATGTAGCCCTGGATAGTCGGCGGAACTGTAACCAGCATCAAGTCTAAACTAAACTAATAGTTCTCTCTATACAAGTGCACTTTAGTCATTTTGGGGATTGTTTAAGATGTCTTCAACATATGGCAGAGAGAGAGAGAGAGAGAGAGAGAGAGAGAGAGAGAGAGAGAGAGAGAGAGAGAGAGAGAGTGAGAGAGAGAGAGAATGAATGAATGAATAAATGAATGAATGATTCTTTAATTGTAAAGGCCACCAGCCCATCACAATAAAACACATAAAAGATCGTCACACATGATCAAGCACGCAAGGGAAAAAAAAGAAGAGAGCACAGCTAAATCATACTTATTCGCCAGCGTAAAACAGTATATACAAATCTATTTAAACATACAGAAAATGTAATCAATCAAGCAATTAAGACACAATCAGCAATGAAGCAACTAAACACAGTTATTAATGTACACATTATGAATTCAAGTTTCTGATACAGAGAGCTTTGTGAACAAAAAGTGCAACTTCTTTTATCAGTTTTTGGTTTGTGCTTGACATCAACAATATAAGCTTAAAAAAAGATGGCTGCATCCAGAATTTGTGCGGAATAAACCGGGCACGAATATCTTCATACATTGGACATATCAAGAGAAAGTGCATTTCACTCTCTTCAACGTCACAACAAAAAGGACAGCGAGAATCAGTATTACGACCAGGTTGAAACTTAAGAAAGTGAGACTTCAAATGAGACATCCCTATTCTAAACCTTGCAAAAAGCTTTCTTACAGTTATATTCTTAATTAAAGATACATACTCAGAGCAAATAACATCGCCTTTGAAAAGGATTACACGTAAAAAAAAATCATGAGAAGATAACGAAGATATCAAGTCCTGCTTAAAACAGTCAATAAGACGTTGTTTAAATTCTGCTATAAAAACTTTAACATTTCCAACACCTTGCGACTCCCAAACGATTCCAAATCCATATTTAAACAAAATGTTGCGTACGCTGCATGCCCAAGTAGAATAATTATGACGCTGCAGCTCCAACAACATATTGTAGGCCTTTTTTGAGTACCTTGAATTATCTAATCTTGTCAATCTCAGCCAAAATTTAATACATCTGGAGTACGTAGCTACAAAGAGGGGGTACCTTCCAGTTTCCCCGTAAATTAATTGTCTTGGAGACTTATAACTTACACCAAGAAATCACTTTCAAGCTGTGAGATGTACTCATTCAATTTGGTCTTGGACTCCGGACAAACCCCAAATTTCTTAACCATAAGTAAGGATAGGCAGAATTTGCGCATCAAAAAGTTTGAAAAACACTTTTGGAGAGAATTCGCCCAATAGACCACAATAACTTCATAATTGTTGAAACACCCTTGCTGGCACGCCCAGCTAAGTCTTTCATGGTATGAGAAAATGAAAGTTGGTGGACATAAGAATACCTGGGTATTTGTACATGTTAACAATTTTCAGTTCATAACCATTAAAATACCACTTTTCGCTTTCACAAATAAAACCCCCATTTCGAAACACAACAATATTCGACTTGTCAAGATTCACAACAAGGCCCAAACGCTTTGAGCTTTCACAAAGTATGTAAAGCTGGGTTTGTAGACCAATAACGGTGTCAGAAAATAGAACAACATCGTCTGCAAAAAACAAAATAAATAGTTCTTTTAGTTATGGGGCAAGCTGAATGCCATGTCTACCATGTTTGGTAATATAACGAGTAAGCTCATTAATAAAAAGGTGAGAACAATACAGGGGAGCACACTTCACCTTATTTTACTCCTTTAGGACAAAAAATTCTTCGGCTAGATCTGCTCCTGCGCGCACACGTGCTTTGACAACTCTGTACATGCTTTGCAAGGCATGAAAAATTTTACCATTCAAACCATGCTTGCCTAATACTTTCCACAATTTATCTCTGCAAACCGAGTCAAATGCCTTGCAAAAATCAATAAAAGCAACAAATAATTTCATGTGCCTTAAAAGCTGTTTCTGAATCATAGAGAAAAGTGTAAAAATATGATTAGTGGTACTGTGATCTGGTCTTAAGCCAGCTTGTTCCTCACTAATAACATTGTTCATTTCAATCCAGTCAGTAATACGCTTATTTAAAACGTAACTGTAAGCTTGCTACTAATGTCAAGCAAAGAATTTCCTCTGAAATTATCTGGGACAGAGGGGTCACCTTTTTATGTAATGGTAGTAAAATTGACAATGACCAAACATCTGGAAATAAGCCCTTGTCAAAAAGATTGTTGAAAAGCTTCGTGAGAAATGGTAAAATCTGTTCACAACCATATTTGTAAAATTCTCCAATAAGACCATCAGGCCCAGCTGCTTTGTGATACTTCAAGGCACCAATAGCTGAGCGTATCTCGTGAGAAATTTTCGGTACATTTAGACATTCACAATCAAGAAATACAGAATTCCCTAGTTCACCAACAACCTCGTCAGACAAATCGTAAGAATCAACATCATTTACAGAGTTGAATACATTCTAAAATGATCATACCACTGTTCTTTTGAAACATTTACACCAGTAGCTCCTCTTGCACGCACAGCACGTATAGTGTCCCAAAATTTACGTGGGTCATTAGAACAGTTGTTAAGATTATTAATGATACTATCACGATGCGTTCGCCTTTTATCTGCAAAAAGTTGTTTGAACTGTCTTCTTTTTCACAGTAAAAGAGTCTATCTTCCACAAAGTTAGAATATTTACATTTGCGGAGACGTTGCCTCAGGAGTCGACGACTTGTCGACACTCAAGGTCAAACCAAATCCGCAATTTTTCTGCACCCACAGTATATGTCATCAGCATACTCTCACCAGTCTTGCGTAGACAATCATTAAACTGGGAAAGGGCTAGGTTCACATCAGTGTTTTATCAGATCAGTAGCTACATTTAATTTGTCTTTAATTTTATGTGACTGCATTGAATTTAAAAATATGTCCTTCATGTCATCTTTCCACTTATATTTACTTACCTGTGCAGTTTGTTTGTGGTAGATGTGCAGTGGAAACAATACTCGAATCGGCCAAGAATTTAAGCTCAACAACTGTATGTTTTGATTCAATCAGGGCACTACATTAAAACTCTGGCAAAATGGCAACAGGGTGCGGGAAACAATAAAATAATCAACAACACTTGAGCCATTGGGTGAAGTGTACGTAAAGTGGCCAAGGAGACAATGTTATCTATCTCAGTCTCTGTTCTTTCAACAGAATGACATAAATTCTGTCTAACAAAAAAACCAACCCCACCTGATAAACGACCGTGAATGTTATCATTGAGCTTAACGCCCGCCGAATCGAAGATTTTATGACATGAGAACAGTGACTGAGGAATTGATTTAGTAAAGGTTTCACACAAAAAAGCAAAATCATATTCATTTATCAAAAATGTGAGATCACATTCATCTGTGATGGTACGTAAGCCTTCAACATTGAATGTCATAAAAGATAAAATTTGTTTGAATTAGAACTAGCAGAATCACACCGTTCATTCCTGCTAACACAAAGTGATGAGCCTTGGCCTAACCCCTATCTTCTACTGCTCTGGCGCAGACTGGCGTCAAGCGTGGACTGACGCCTCTGAGTACGGTTTCTTGTCGTCAGCGAGGATGAGCAACGAGGTTCACATCTTTGACGTCCGTTCTGTTGGCTGCAAGGACCTCTGTCATCGCTGGTAGTTTTGCTGGTAGTTTTTGTCACAACGTCACTGCCAGAGGAGTGCCGTCTTAATCCACTTCGTCGGTGTGATGACCCAGATGACACGTCACGTGGTTGATCAGCCCGCGGAGCCAGGGAGGAGTTTGAAGAGGCAGGCAGTGAATCTCCCACACGACAGGAAGCAGAACTGGCTGCTGACGGCAGTGTCGACATGTTCCGCTGCAGCGGGAGACGCGTGGACACCTCCGACACCAAGAACAGCCCCAGTGCTCCAACTGCCTCGATGACCGTAGTCGTCTGCGTCCTGATGCGGGTCCACACCCCGACTGCTGGTGACGTCAGTCTCGTCCGGTCTGGAAGTGGTGCCAGGTTCAGAATGGACCAGCTGCTGCAATGGCATCTCCAGAACGAACTGCTCACCCTGCGTACTGCGGCCTTCAGGTGAAGGAAGTGAGGAGGGGGAACGGGACTGTCTTCCTGAGTGTGAAAGATACCTCCACAGCTTTACTTTTCCGTCCCATTCGAGACACTTAGTTAAAGGGCTGAACAAACAAGGCTTACACATTTCTAATACAACATTTTTGTTGTTGTAGTCCAAGAAGAGGCATATATCAAACTTGTGTACTAGGTAACTAGGGAAAATTAAGTTCCCAGAAAGTGATGACGTCATTTTTGCACAATTGTGTGTGTGTGTTGTCATTGTTTGAATATCGCCTGACCACTTGTGTACAAGCTTCATGCCATATCTACATTATCTACAGGAAAATAAACCTGGTCGAGTTTGGTATTAAAATAATTGTCGGGAATTTGCCTATTCAGTCATCTCAAAAGCACAGATATATTACATTTTTCATGACAACTACTAATTATCAAACTAACAGCCCCACTTGTAATGGCCGCTCAACAATGCCGAACACATTGTTGCCAGACCGGCTTTACACAGATGACATTCAGTTTGCCTAGTACAGCGCGGTTAGCTAGCTGGTGGGGAGCAGCCTGTAGAAAACACCCCTTTCCCTGACCTGCATTCACGGCTTGGCCTCTGCAGCTGTGGGCGAGCTGTAAACTCCCCTTCCTCTCAAAACTAAGTGGCTTGCTCTGAACAGCTGTGCCTCCCATGCCGGAGCCGGATATCACTGGGAACAGTGTTCTGGGAAGAAACAGCAGAGGGCACTTTCATATAGGGACGTGGTTGAGCAGGGCAGGACGTGATGTTGGAGAGGCAGGGTGAAGATGGAAAGGACGGACATCGTGAGGGAAAGTACTGCTCTTTCCAAGGGACCCGGACACGACCAGCTGCCCCTTGGAATAGAAGGCATGCAAACCCTGTTGCCTGTAACTGGACATTTCTTCCCGCTGTTGTATGGTCAGGTCTACACGACACCTGCCTCTTGCATGTAGAGAACAATAAAAGGGGCATTCTGGCTCACCCGGTCTCAACCAGTTTCGACCGGGTGACTCCAAAATGCCCCCTTTATTGTTCTCTGACAAGTAAGACTTCAATAACCAAAAAATAACGATTATTTACAAACAAACATACTGTGTAGGATTATCCGTTTTCAATACTAATTTACTAAACTTTTTAGATTTCAGTTTTTGCTTAATCCTGTGTTTTTCCTGATCATTTTCAATGACATCATTTTCACGCAAACATTCATCAAATGAGTCTCTGTCTTTCATGTGAAATAAAACTACAGTCTTTAACTGTTCTCTAAAGTCTTTTAAAACTGAATTATATTTTTTGACATAAAATCCACACACTTATCCTAGCATGTCTTCCACTAAAAGCTAGTTTTGATAAAGTGTTTCTCTTTTTAACTATGTCTCTTTCTGCCGAACAGTCATCTATAATAAATAGTGTCTGTGTTCCTTCAAACAGTCTATAAAACTGTTCTAAACACTCACTCAGTTTATTGCTAGGATCAACTAAATATATTTCATCATCTGTCCATATAAACCTTCTATCATGATATGCTTTGTTCCATTTAAGTGTTGGACAGAAAATCACAATATGATCAAAATTATAGTGATAAACTGTTTGTAATAAGTCTAGGACAAATATTGTTTTTTCCACAACCAGTCTGTCCACAAATCAATGAACAATGAGGAGTTTTTGTCATAAATTTAACTGCTCCATAGTTTTTATAACAGAATTTAATCTAATCCAGTTATTGTTTTTATCATGCTCTCTGTCAAAACTTGTTCAGTATAATAAAATCCTATAAGATCTAAATGTGTAAGATTAATCCAATTCAGTTCTGTAAGATTGTTTCTATTTAGACTAATATTGATTTTGTCACTGGTTGTAACGACCTTAATCCCCCCACCGTTGTAAAGAACGACGACAGTAACTTTAAGACTGTCAACGTCTAAGTTTTGCCAGCTAATTAGAATTCCTTTTAAAAGGACGTCGCTAACGCCCACAACCCCATCCCTCTCCACATCTTTTAAGACAGAAATGTCAAATATCATTGTGAACGTGTCCCCTAATTTCATTTGCGGAATGAACTGTAATTTTGTAGAAGCATCTTTTAAAACTGATTCTCTTCTGTGGAGGATGTACTGTTTATTCCCATACGGCTTTATTTCAATCTCTTTCCGACTATTGTCCTCTGGCATAAGACTTACATGTAAAGGGCCAGAGTTGAATGCTTTTCTGAAACTTTTTTGACGGCTAAAAATGTAAATGGGCTTATGAATTCAAATTTATATCCCATTCTAATATGGTTCTAAGTGCCATTTGCTGTCAGGTTTTCGAACTATTTTATATTCATACTGGCCAGCATTATTTGCTTCTACATTACGCAGTTGTTCTAGTTTAGGAAACTTTTTGTTGTCGGCAACCTCTTTGCGTTTATAATCACCATCTTTAGTGTACTCAAAACCATACAAAGCGCCTATCTCACCATTTTGTTCAAAGTCCGCAACGTCTGCAAGGTCTTTTAATTCTAAAGTTATACACCTCACAGGCGCTAATGTAACTCCTGATTCTTCTGGTCCACGCGACATTTTTTAGAACAACTAATTATTTTATTTCTAAAACAATGTGTAGGTTATCACATTTCACAACTTTCCCCGTTTTGTCTGTGATTTTTATATTAAATGATTCGACCCTCCCACAAACTAATCTTTTAAACTGTAAATTAGGGAATTGTATAATTTCATAATCGCAATATGCAGCTTTCCCTGACGGAAGAGCTCTTAAAACAGTTGAGGACCTTCCATCATATAAGTTTTCATCAGTGCTTAGCTCATCCAAATGAACATAGAGCAATGAATGTAATGCAAGATCGAGCGGATTTTCCCCCTCATAAGTAGTTTGTCTGGTGTAACTCTAAATCTATGATTGTCAGCTGCAAAGCCTAACATTTTAGCTAGCTCTTTATCAAAATAGTAACCTCCTTCTTCTTCAGGCTTGAATGTTAACATTGTTTTTAGATTTGCATTGTTAAGTTTGAGAGTAATGTCGAAGTTACTCATTGCTTCTTTTAGTGAGCAAAACCCGTAATAACCATCAGGTATTGTTAACTGGCTAACTTTGGCCCCTGATTTGTCAAGTTTTAGAATCTTATTATTCTCCTTGGATTCACTTATATTAAACCATACGACTTTGTAAAATATTTCATGAAGTGCGACCATTTGGTTCCGCAATCGTTATCAATAGCATGTTCTAAAAACGAAGGACGGTCTTGGGTTGTTATTGTTACAAACATTTTTTAAACGAAATAAAAATGACTGCATTTAAATATACTGATGCAAAATATTCTGCTGGGCCGCACTACAATCTTAAAAACATAACAACTGATACTCTTGACATTTCTGTGACTCAGTCTGACACCTTTCAAGTAAAGGTTAGTACTCCATTGAAGAGCTATCTTAACCCTCCTATTAAAAAAGACTACATCCTGAAAGTGTGGTTTAGTCATCCGATGCAGTTTTATCAGAATCAGTTAAACTTTGCCGTGTTTTGTGCATCAACTGGGTGTGGAGTGTCGTATGCTGATCATTTAAATCACCCTGATCCTTTGGTGAGGTCAGTGTATAGATTTCATTTTTATTACACCTTCAGACGTATTTTGACTGAACTGCAAGCGCCATTGCCAAATGACAAACCGTTTAATCCATTCAGCAATAGAATAACCATGAAGGCTTTTGAAAGGATTTGTAACGAATTCAATATTAAGGCCAAGACAGACTTTAGACAAAAGTTGGATCTTAATCATGGTCTAGGCACCCCTTATTTTTGGGGCGTGCACAGAAAGTATAACTATGACTGGAATCCTCCTTACACATCTTTCTCTTCAGGCACAGCTGTTCACCTATGGTCCATAGAGCAAGAGCACAAAACAGCATGGACAACATTTATATTAGACACTTCTAAGGGCCTAACTAAAGCAGGAATAGAACGAATAAACGACTCTGTTCGTACTTACGTTGGTGTTTGCTAGGTTCGCAAGCACAAACGAGATCGAGCATAACTGATCCTTCTACTGGTTTTGATGCACAAAAACAATACTTAGCAAATTTAGAGGACGCCATTAATTCTACAGTTGATTTACCTTCAAGTATAAAAAGGTACCAAATTGTTTTACAATACGCAAGATCGAAAGTAGACTTTGCTGTTGGCACTGGTTTATACATGCTGCCTTCTGACCTCAGACTCCAGATAGGTACAATAATAAACTACAATAATGAAATCCTCGTGGCAGGCAATGAACAGAAGGTCGGGAAAAACGAAATAAATTCTGAGCCAGTAATATTGCAAGCAGTAAACAAACAAGATGACCCCCCAAGAAAAGTCATTCAATCCCCGCGGTCCAAAGCCTAAAGACCGTTGAAGAAGTAAAACAAAAATAATGACCATGAATATGAAAAGACAGCGCTTGTTCTTGGATTAACTGGCCTAGGATTACTTGGTCTTTATCTTACTAAAAATTAACCCGACTATTAAGAGAACTAATGCCCATAAGTGCTTGGCCATAAAGCCAACTACTTTGCCTGCAGTAGACAAAAGCCAGCTAACAACACCCCCTAATATACCTGGTAAAGCATCCACGGCTTTACCGGCTAATTTTTTTAATAAACCCGCAAGATGATCAAGCTGTTTTTTTACCCATGATTTATCAGGCGGTGATGGAGGCGATGGCGGCGGAGGCACCAGCCCAGCAACCACCACCACCCGTAATAGCCATCACCAGTGTACTTATTGCAAATCCTAAAGCTGTTATAACGCTTGCTAATGTGACACCATGCTCTCTAAACAGTGTTTTTTATTCTTCTGCTAGTGTTGTGTCTTCATATAAAATTTTTTGGATAGTTTCTCTTATTCTGGTCGCTTGAGATCGTAATTGTTCTTGGTAAGTAGACAACTCTTTTAGTATTGCTGATCTTTGTATTTTAAGTTCTTTTATTCTTTGGGTTATTTCTTTTTTAACAGCGAGCCCTAAGTTGGCGTCATCAGCCTCATCGAGTTTTTCTTCTTCTTTTTTTATATGCTCATTTAGTTCATCCACTTTGTCTGACCTTTTTTTAATTCGTCCCTGATGGTTCTTAAAGCATGATTAGAGACCACTATTTCTTGCATGGGCGGCGGGGAATCATCAATTGTTTTTGGTACTGTTTCTTCTGAAAACCTGGTTTCTGCATCTATTATTTTGTCTGCTGTTTGACTTAAATCTTTAAGTTCAATGTTTTGTATTTGGCTATCTGTTGGGAGTTCTGTAGTGTGTTTTGAAGTTTAGCAACTGCCTCCCCCCTTAATTTTGGTCTAACAAGGCTAAGGCGATTTTGATCTTTCACACTGAGTCTTTGTCTAATTGTACCCCCGGTTAAAAACTTTAATGGGTCTCGTTTATCTGTAAGCCGAACAAGTTGTCCTTGATCGTTTTTCACAAACAAATGGCCATTATCTTTTACTTCAAAATCATTAGGATCTATAAATTCGGGGGGTTTTAAGCCTAAACGTTTGTAAAATGCTCCGACCGTATTTTCTGTTAATTCACGCCGCAATGAGAGCGCTGAGCGATGCTGTATCAAAGGAGCCGTTTCACTCATGTCGTCTCCAGGATCAAAAACATCATAATCTTCTTCACCTTCAATGCCTGCCATGTTTCTTTAATAATAAACTTTTTATTTTGTTTTATAAAAAAATGTCACAAGCATATGGCTCAATTCTTGACCCGCATAGAAGACTGAAAGAGCCCTTTGGCGTGAAGGGAAATAAACGGAATATTACTGTTCCAAATAATCCATCTACTATTGATGCAGATCAAATTCTTACTGTCAAATTTCCAGACCTAGGAGCAGATGAAGTGATTGTGCCAGGCTCTGCGCAACTTACTTTCAAAATAGAACTCGAATCAGCAACAGACCCAAACAGGACAGTTGTCCAAATCTAGGACGGGCAATTGTTAAGAAAATTTCTATAAAACTTGAGGGGCAGGAAATATTTTCTTTGCACGATGCAGACATATTTTTAACCTATTCTGATCTATGGCTGATCTATGGCTGATCTATGGCTAAGGAATCGAAAATGAAGAAGCACTAAAACATAGAATAGGCGCCGCAGATACTAAAGACGGCAAAAAGTATGTAGCTGTAAATTTTGCGTATGGAAATCGCTTTTCTATTCCCTTAGATTTTGAGTTGTTAAAAGCGCATGCGCCATACTTTCAAGGAGCATTAAAAGACAGATTGTCATATGAACTAACTTTTAATGAATACAAACGGGTTATCAAATCATCAGACACCGAAGCAAAGTACAGCATTTCTGACATCTCGTTAGAGTTTGACGTTGTTAGCAACCCTAATTTAGCAAGGCTGATTGAACAACAATATCAGTCAAAATTAGCAATATATTACGAAAGAGTGATTCATCATACAACATATCCCAGAAGCAAGAATGACGCTATAATGGAATTTTAGTTTTAGTGCCGCAGCAAGATCACTTAAAGGTATTTTATTGCTGTGTGAAGATGAAGAACCATTCAAAAGAGGAAGTGAAAAGTTTATTAATCCTAAAATAACGAAAGTACAATGTTCGATTGAGGGTAGTCCTAACCAAATCTACGCTAGCGGGCTTAGACCTTATCAGCATTTTGACGAAATAAAAAATTGTTTGGAGGCGGGAGGGGTAGAAATCCAACAGTAGACCTTGTGTCTAAAGATCTACACCTTCACAGTGTAAGACTGATGATTATTTAACAACAAAATACGGTTTATGGATTGACCTAAGATCGACAGAGGATAATCAGTTGCATGGAAGTGGGAGAACTGTTAAAGACGGAATAAACATTCAAATTGATAAAGAAAAAGATGGCGATAAACCAGTTAATGTACATTTGTTTTTAATATATGATGCGCAGCTGAATATTCATGAAAACAGATTAAAAGATATACATTACTAAATATTTTTATTTTAAAAAAGCATGTCTGTTAAGCATTATCCAAACGTACCTACATCGCCAGAGCCACTTAAAGAAGAGATAGTAGAAACCCCCGACATAAAAACTTTCAGATTAACAAACATTACACAAATGCAACAAAAACTAGAGCAGGACCTTTCAAAATACAGCAAAACTAAACGAAGGTATTCTGCTGCCTTTAATGCTGTTACATATGTTAATACTGGAGCATCAACTCTAAGTGCTCTATCGGCAGGAACAAGTGTTGGTCTCTTAGCAACAGGTGTTGGTGCACCCGCAGCTTTACCTCTAGGCGGGGTGTCTTTAGCTCTTGGCCTGTGTTCATTAGCTGTAAGTGCTGCTAGCAAAAAATTAAAAACTAAACTCCAAAAGCACACAGCTATGGTTCAACTATCAACAGCTAAACTTAGTTCTTTCAAACTGACAATTAATAAAGCGCTAGTTGACTCGCACATCACGGATGAAGAATTTAGTCGTTTACAGGCCGATTTTGATGACTATAAAAGACAAAAGTTTGATCTTCAAAAAAAGGCAAGGGCAAGTTTTTCTCAACAGCCAGACACCGAGCAGATAAAAAAGGAATGTTTAAAAAAGTAAACGAAACATTAAACTCTGTTCTAAACAGCTCACATTAACAACATCAAAGGGCGTTTATACTTTAGTTTGAGTCCAAACACAAAAAAACCGTTGATGTTGATTCTGAATTAAGACGACTTGGGAGACGATGTCGTATTTTTTTTAATTTAAATAAATATTTTGAGTTAGAAAAGAAACTCAGCATGGATAAGATATATGAAGGTCCAGACGAATTGTTTGAAGGAATGCTTAAGGGAGAGCGTTTGTCAAAAGCTTTAAACGATATTGATCTAGAAGTCATTGATCCAACAAACGTACAGGCAAGTGTTGCTCATGCTATTTCTCAAGTTCCAGGTAAACTAACAATAGACCCGCCAGTTAAAGTAATGTTAGCTGTTTTAATCGACTATATAACAATAAATGAAGAAAATCTAGAAGTCTGGGTCTCGACTCAACAACAGGTTATTCTTTCTCATAATGACTTAACACCCGTTTGGGCAGACGAACTGATTACACAGTTTGATGTGGCCGCTGAAGAAGCCAAAATGAGAGGCTCTGGTTGGTCAGAGGCGAAGTCTTAGAGATTAGATTAAAACAGGCTAAGTATGCGCCGATTGTTGGTAAGGCTTACATTCCACTACCTCCAGCATTAGTCGCAAAAAGAGCAGTTCTAAACATAAAGAATTCAGACAACAAATGTTTTATGTGGTGTGTTCTTGCAAGGCTGCATTACGTCCGCAAAAACGCAGAGAGAGTATCTAACTATGAACCTTACATTAATGATCTTAACTTTAGTGGAATATCCTTTCCTGTTAGCGTGGATTCCATTGATCAGTTTGAAGAACAAAACAAACCAATAACTGTTAATGTATACACATGGGATGAGGAAACAAATCTACTGCCGATTAAAGTGTCCAAGAACAGTCCAACAATAGGTGATCCAGGCAAAAATCATGTTGACTTACTACTGATGTTTTCACCAGCAGGGCTGCCGCATTACACATTAATACGAACAATGAGTAGACTGTTAGCATATACTACAAAAAACATTGCAAAAAAGAATTCTGTGGGAAAATGTTAACAAGATTCCATCTGCTCAGCCGCAAGCGAACATAAGAAACATTGTACGGCCCAGTTGACTGTAATACAGAACTAACTACGCCCCCCACCCGGATCTAAAGTTAGTTTAAGAACGGGAAAAACGGATGCAAACGAGTCCATATTTGTTTACGCAGACTTCGAATCCACATTGTTCCTTATAAAGGGGCCAACCCCACAGAAACTTCCAAAAACAGCCTTAGGAGTAATCACCAGATTTGTTCATTTGCTTTCGTTATTGTCAGGTCGGATGGCCTCATTCAACGCCAGAATTATATAGAGGACCAGATGCTGCAAATACTTCTTAGAACGCATGCAGCAAGTGAGTAATAACTGTTCTAATAATCTAAACTTATCTGAAATCATAATGACCCCTGAAGACCAACAACAGTATCCTCAGCCACACATTGTTGGATTGTGGTTTAGAACAATGTCTAACAGCGAGGAAGCCAATCCGACAGAAAGAGACCTTGATCACATTGGGCGAAAGTTCAGAGGAGCAGCGCACAGTAAATGCAATCTTCAACAAAGGGTTTGATCCTAAGACATGGAACTGCCCATCTTCTTTCATAAACTTGCGAGGTTCGACTCTCATCTTATAATGAAAGCAGTAGATGACGCCTTCAGGATAACTTTCATTGCACACTCATCAGAAAAGTACATGTGTTTCACTTTAAATAACATGTCTATTTATGACTCTATGCAACACCTGATGGGATCTTAGAGTCACCTGGCTATGTCCTTAAAGTCCTGCCCCAAAAAAAGAAGAATATTTTGACCCAACTCTTGTTAGAAAGGGCGTTTACCTTACAGTTCATGAACAGTTGGCAAAGGTTTGACGAAGACACACTTCCCCCTAAAGCGCGTTTTTTTCTAGTCTCGAGGAAAGGGCATTAGTGATTCCCGATTACCCGCATGCTCAAATGCGTGGCAGAAGTTGAGTGTAAAACGATGGGAGACTATCATGACTCATACTTGATGGCAGATTTCCTGTTTGTTGGCAGATATTTTTGAAAATTATAGAAAGACCTGCATGAAACATTATAGCCTGGATCCTGCGCATTACATTTCTGCGCCCGGGATGAGCTGGGACGCTTTCTTAAAGTTTACTGGGGGTAAAAATTGATTTATTGTCAGATTTACCCCTGATTCAGATGATTGAAACGGATTGCGCGGAGGAAATTAGTATGGCGTTGCATCATTACTGTAAAGCAAACAACAATACTTGGAAAGACTATGATCCGAGTAAAAAGTCTAACTATCTCATGTATTTAGATGCAAACAATCTGTATGGGTGGGGTATGGCGCAATCACTTCCATTACGTAACTTTGAAATGTACAAAAGGGGGCGGTACAAATAATGTGCAAAGAGCATTAAAGTGGTTGACAGATTGACGCCCGATCGACAGCGTGGTTTTATTCTAGAAGTTGACTTAGAATATCCTCAGGAACTCCATGACCTGCATAATGACTACCCATTAGCAGCAGAAAGTCTAAAGATGAATCCAAAGGAGCCGCCTAAAACTTGTGCTAATCTTTGAGGCAAAAAAAATTATGTCTGTCATTACAGACTTCTACAATTTTATTTAAGACATGGTTTTAAAGTTGACTGCTGTTCATCGTGTAATTGCTTTGATCCAAAAAACAGTTCATGAAACCATACATCATGAAAACATGATCTTAGAACTAAATCCACAGATGCTTTAGAAAAAGACTTTTCAAGCTGATGAAAAACAGCTGTTTCGGAAAGACTATGGAAAATCCGCACAAGCGCAAGATGTTGATTGGTCACCAGAGAGAACGAAGTTAAGCTGACTCAAACCTAATTATCAGGACTTTAGAAGATTCATGACCGCTTTTGGATAATGATGAAAAAAAGAAGTTCCCATTAGGGCAAGCTTTTGGTATTTCATTGGGAGTTTACTGGTTTTTTTAAATGAAGTAT
>CM031605.1:58192897-58205397 GCA_018398815.1 Conus ventricosus
GAGGGGGGGGGGAGGGAGGGAGGGAGAGAGAGAGAGAGAGAGAGAGGGGGTGGGGGAGGAAGAGGCTAGAGTGGGTGCGATAAGAGAGCATGTTTAGAACAATCTGACAATCAAAAAATTCCAAAGAGATAAAAAACAATCAATTTTGAAACACCGGGGGAGGGGGGGGTGGGGGAAGAAATAAAGCACAAATGGAGGTGGAAAATGCATAATGATAGCCCAGTCGCCACGGGTAGGAAGGGATATCATATGGATAAAAAATCAAGTCATTCCAGCAGAACCGTGAGAAAAGAGAGAGAGAGAGAGAGAGAGAGAGAGAGAGAGAGAGAAGAGAGAGAGAGAGAGAGAGAGAGAGGAAGAAAGTCACATAAAAACTCAAGCATTTCGACAGAATGACAAGAGGGCAGGGGGTAGTAGGAAACACACACGCACACACACACACAAAACACACACACACACACACACACACCACACACACACACACAACAAAACACAAAACATACTCATATAAGACATACTTACTAAACAAAATAACATACATGCATTTCAAGTACAAAAACACTTTCTAAATAGTCAGGTGCATACATAAGGCAAAGAGGGTGGTGGTGAATGGTGGTGGATTTATGGCGGAGTATGTAAGTACTGGCACATAAGATGGTTGAAATAATGGTGTTTGAAGGTTGATATGCATTGGCGCTGTTTGGTTGATTCAGGGAGCGAGTTCCATTGACATGAACCTAAAATATGTTAAACTGGATTTGAATAAGTCAATTCTGGGAAACAGGACATGAAGTTTGGGTAGAGTCCTTGAGGAATTTATTGAGAATCTGTGAACTAATGTTGAGGGTGCCTTCCCAGACACAATCTTGTGCATTATGATCCCTTTGTTGTATTCTAATCTCAGACTTAATGGGAGAACTTGAATCTTTTTATAGTCCGAGTCCAGAAGACTACTGCTTTTTAGGAGGACTAATTTGAGTGCTCGCTTGTGCAGGCTTAACAATGGTTTGAGAGTGTTAGCGCTAGCACAGTCCCATAAGTAGATCCATAGTCTATGTATGATTGAATATGAGACTAGAAAAAGAGCTTGCGTGAATGCAGGTCGAGGAAGCTTTTGATTTTGGAGAGTTGAAAAACTTTCTGTGAAAGTTTTTTGCATAGTGGGGTTATGTGAGCTTGCCAGCTCATATGTTATCAATGGTTATTCCTAGCACTTTGAGGCATGTAACCTGTTCAACGGGTTCATTTTAAGATGTACAGGAGGAAACTTAAGAGTGAGATTTTGTCTTTTTTGCCTGGTTGTGATAAGCATGGATTTAGTTTTTTTGAGGGTGAAGCGACATGTGATTTAGTTCAGTCCATTTCACGAGATCATTCGCACTTTCTTGTAAGTTTTTGCAAGAACAGTAACATCTGAATGATTTGGGGATTGTTGTGTCATCAGCAAAAAGTTCACAGGTGGACGTGATATGTAGAGGGAGATCATTGATGTAAATTGTGAATAATAAGGGACCCAAGATAGAGCCTTGTGGACGCCATAGGAAAGTGTTTGAAATGAAGAGAAGGTTGTTATTAATTTTCACACATTGTTGCCTATTTGTGAGATATGAGTGAAAAGCGTAAGAGTTCCTGTGGATAAGCCATACAATTTTAATTTTCTAAGAAGAAGGTTGTGGTCTCACATCAAATGCTTTTTTGAAATCAATAAATAGGACACCACAATATTTGTTGTTGTTTGATGCTGTTTAGCCACTCATCAACCAGGTTGATTAGTGCTGTGTGGCATGAATGGTTGTGTCGGAACCCGGACTGTCTTGGATGAAGCAAGTGGTAAGCTTATCTATAAGGTGGTGTAATGTGTGTTTGTTTATGTGTTTTCCAAAGGTTTGGGGTGGAAATGATCGAGATTGGTCTGTATTTTGCAGGATCTGAGCTGACACCTGCTTTGTAGATAGGAATGACATTGCTTTTTGAAACTATGGGAAAATGATTTTGTCGATACACAGATTGAAGACGTATGTCAACGTATCTGTAATTGCTGAGCTGATAGTTTGAGAATTTGCCGTCTAGGCCATCCACCCCGCAGGTACTTGACTGTTTTAGGTGTGTTAGGTAGTGATAGACTTCAAATACTTTTATTGGTGGAATATAAAGTTCAGACGTGATGTTTTTATCATGGCAATATTGTTTCAGTTTTTGAAGGTCGTTTGATCTTGAAGAATCAGCCGTGACAACTTTATTGGCTATAGTGCAAAAGTGGGTGTTCAATTGTTCGACAGAGATTCTTTAATTATAGTTGATTTTGAAGAAGTTTGGGATTGTTTGTAAGCTCGTAATAGCTCTCTATACCAATTTTGGGTTCTGATTTGATGAAATTAGTTCTCGATAGTATTTCGTTTTTCTCTGCGCTTCTGTGAATTTATTGCATTTCTCAATATTCTAGATTCCTCTTCATAGCCATGTTGTTTAAGCAGATCTCTAAGATAACCTGCCTCCTGTAACTCTTTAGTGTACCATGCCGGTTTGGGATTATGTCGTACTCTAATCGTTTTTAGAGGGGCGTGTTTATCATATATTTCTGTAAATGTTCTGATCCAAAATTCCAAATCTGGATCAGTTATGTTGTAAACGGATGAGAGATTTGAGGTAAGCAAGTCATGTAGAAAATCTTGGTTGTTAAAGTTTGTAAAGCAACGGTAGGTTATGTCTTGTGTCCCGTTTTGGGAATTTTTACTCCTTTTTTGGACCATGTGACACACACTGGGTAATGATCACTACAGTTTAGAGCAGGGACACAGGCTTCTGCTATGTGAGTTTTATCTGAAACATAAATATGGTCGATAAGTGTCTTAGAGTTTGGTGTGACTCTCGTTGGAGATTCGATGAGTTGATGCAGGTTAAACAGATTGAATGCTGCGTCCATTGATTTGTGCTTTCAGAAGGTTGTGTTAAAGTCTCCGAGTAAAAAAATTTTCCCTTTGGGATTCTAGTGAGACTGCACCCATCACGGAATAATTTGTCGACCCAGTTTACTCTTTCAGATGGGTTCCTGTAGCAGAATCCAACCAAAAGGGAAGGGTTTCTTTTCAGCTTAACTTCTATCCAACACATTCTACACCGTTACGTTCTAGGTGTAGAAGTCGTTTGAAGCTAAGGGTTTCGCTGATGAAGATAAGAAGACCCGTCTCTTTCGTTTGTGCAGGATCTTTCCGGATTACGTTATATCCTGGAATAGCTACATCATTGTCGGTAATGTGTGTAGTTAATCTGGATTCAGAGAGCCTAAAATATGAAAAGGTTTACCATGGTTCCAAATCAGTGTTGATATATCTGATGCCCTTGTTAACTGCATGTTGGATATTAAGGTGACAGATTTGAAGTCCTTCTTTGCATGGCCATACAGACTGGTTCTTGCTCATTTGTAGTTGTGCACTGATGTGATGATAGTAGGAGACGATTTCGCACGTTAACTGACGTGGGGTTTGTATGATCAAGGAACACAATAAGATCACATAAAAGGGAGGGAAAATGGTTAGTTTACACACTGTGACAACTTGGGGAAATCAAAAAAGTATGAGAAGAAAAGAAAATCTTCACAGTATTATGTCAGTAAGCTCCTCGATCAGATGGTACTGATGGATACACTTTTCTGAAAGGAAAATATACAGTCACTCGTAAAGGAAGTAAATTTGAAGCAAAATTACAAATAAGGGGATAGAAGGAGAGGGAAAAAAAGAAGTAAAACTGAAGACAAAAAAAATGCAAAGAATCAACACTTCAAAACGAGAACAAAATTTAAAAAAAAAAAAAAAAAAAGGGAAAAAAAGTCACTTATAATTTCACAAGACACAAAGCCGCACTTGTAAAGTGCGAGTTGGCTATGCACAAATTGCCCTCGTTCGCAGGAAATAGCAGTTTTTCTGGGAGTCTCCTGCTGCAGAGGCTTTGTCAGTCTCTTTTCTAAGGCTCACAGTCTCGCACTTTTACGAAAACTTCTTATATATACGGGGTAAAGTTCACTTAGATAACAGGAATCAGCACTGCCGCACAGGGTAAAAGTTCACACACACACACCCCAACACACACACACACACACACACACACACACACACATAAGAATAATGTTGCTTATGCCCAGCCGACCGCAGAGGGCCACATCAGGGCTGTACACACACACATAATAAGGTTAAGGAAACCAAGCATCGTAATTAAATTTAATTTTGCATGAAAAAAACAAAAACAAAAACAAAACGTTGTAGGATGTGAGGAAAACCACCAGGTGAAGCCATGTGTACCACAATATCTTGGTCTACACTTCGCAGCACAGTCTTCTGTTGCAGAGGAGGTGTTTTTGTTGCATTTCTGGCTCCACGGAAATATAACAACAGTAAAATTTTAACGGTACATCTACACATACAGACATGAGCACTGTAGCACGCATAATCACACATACACACACACACACACAGCAAACACACAGAGACACAGAATACACTCATATAAGACACACACACACACACACGCGCGCACGCACGCACACACACACTCACACACACACACACTCAACATTAACAATTCATACGGCACAAATTAACAATACATTCACATACATACACATACATACAAATATGAGCGCTCTTGCACTCGTGCTCGCACTCTCTCTCTCTCTCTCTCTCGCTCTCTCTCTCTCACACACACATATACAAACAGCACACTCATACAAAACACGCGCGCACGCACGCGCGCGCGCGCACACACACCACACACACACACACAACACACACACACACACACACACACACACACACACACACACACTTAATCCCCCCTACAAATACACACTCAAACGGAAACTGCTACCATTCGTAAAAACTTAATCCGCGGCCATATAAATGCAAAAACAATTAAACATTTGCGCTCTCTCGCACACACACAAAACTGGAACCTGAATCAGAAGTGTGGGGGAGCATGGGGTGCTGGGGAGGTAGTAAGAGTGGCCAGTCCCATGGATGATGTGAAGGAGACATGGTCCGAGGAAAGTAACTGAAGGGTGGAGGAAAACAAGTATAGGTGGGGAGGGACAGACCTGTTGAACCAGGGAGACGGGGAAGAGCGCTCTCGCCTGGCGGAACACAATAGGGGGCGGTAACTTCGGTTGTCTGGGAGATGAGTGACGGGACCAGGGATGCTGTCACTGCTCGTACACACATCTGGTGGGCGTGGTCTTGGAGGATCTTGCTGGAGGGGGAGGGTGCTGTGGGGAAGGATGTGTCAATAAGCGTAGTGTTGGTGTTATTTGGGTAGGCATAGTTGAGCGAGAGGCTGGCTGGACGTTGTCGTGGTCACTCTGTGTACGCCACAAGTGAGCTGGATGGTGGTGGAGGGGCTTCCTGGAGGGGGAGGGGGAGACGATGGTGAAGTGCGTAAACCTGACGGGAGGTTTGGGAATTCTGAGAGGGTGAATGGGGGAGGGAGGAGGGGGGATCTGGGGCATCGTGCGCTGTTGGTAGCATGAGACATGTGGCGTGTAGGGTGGGTAGGAGGGCCTGTCGTTTAGGGGGAAGAGGTTTTGCGTCACACGTCCACTCCCTTCCTGCTGGGTTGTGTAGAGTTGTAGTACAACGCCAGTCCGGGGCACCACGCGGGTGGTGAAGGTGGCACAATGGCTGATGAATTTAACCCCCAATGCTGAACAGGCCTCCTGAAGGTGGTCGTTGCTGGGGCGAATGATGGTGTTCAGAGGGTGCCGCCCTCTTGCCGGGATAATTGCAGAGGCCTGAAGTTGGGCTTTGGGGAAGACTCGGTGGCACTGTACAATGAGCTCTCGCCACTGCTGCGTTGATATTGCACCAGCTGGCTGTGATGCTAAGAGCTCGCTGCAGTCACCAGCCCCCACATGGAAGGTAGCCTGCATCACGGGGTGGGTGGGTGTCTGCTTTGCAAGCCACTGAGTCAGACTGGCGACCGATAGATCGTTGGCACACTCCAACTGAGCGCTGGCCCTAGGGATATGAATATATCTCAGGGTGTAGTCACTCAGCAGTATTGTTGAGGTCCGTCTATCAATGGAAACCTTATGAAGAGGATGGGGAGGGACACGTTGAGGAGATAATTTTTCAGGGGTAGTTTCGCCTGACAAAGGGGAGGTGGTTTTGGGTATGGGAGTCAGAGGATTTGTCACATTGGGGGGATGGGTTGTCCTGTACTTTGTCACTGTGAGTTGTGTTGGTAGGGCTGAATGGGGGTGCATCCTGTATACAGTGTGCATTGAGAGAAGGTGGGGTGTTTTGTGTCTGGGGAGGATGGAGAGATTGCCTTTGTTGGGTGGCGGAGGAGTTTGAATGTGATTTACATTTAGATTTTTTATTGGCTGTGATGTTTTTGCATGAGGATGATTTGTCGTTGTCAGATGAAGACATGTGACTGAGTTGTGGTCGATAGGCGTCAATTTCTACTTTGAAGGTCTGTCTGGTTTCCTGTAGTGTGATCTGAGGGCAGAGATTTCGTCACGGAGGGACTGAGTGATCCTAAGGAATTCTTCCTGAGGCACACAGTCGTCCCTGACTACAGCTACAGTTTGTGGGACTGTTGTCAGCGTTGGTGTCAGACCCCTTTTACTGAGCTGTCACAATCGTCTGTGTCGTTTGACGTAGTCACTGTGGTTTTGTTGTTGTTTGTCACACAGGTTTTGCTCAAGGGGCCATTAGCTTCTAGTGTCTTCTCTGAGTCAGGTGCTGGTGGCTGTCATCAGCTGTCACTGATTTGTCGTCATCTTCCCGAGTGTCAGTCTTTGGTGTTGATGTGCTGTCTTCAGAATGATTGTCAGTGTTATCTGTTAGGGTTACACTGTCCGTTGTGCTAGTGACAGGGGTTTTAATGTTTGTATTGTCTACTGCTGGTGTAATGTCATGAAAGGGAAAAGGGAAAGAGCTGATGTTTTCTGTCACGAGGATGGATGGTGCCGGTGATGTAGGGCGAATCACTATATCGTCATGGAGGAAGGTAGAGAAAGGAGGGTCGTGGTGTGTGGGAAGGACATGGGGAACATAACACAGGCGCTTGAAGAATTTCAGGCCGTGGAGACGGTTGGAAACAATCCTGTTTTTTCTGAAAGGGGCAGCTCACATTCCAGCTCCACCGGGTGCTGTGTAGGCGTGTCTGCCTGAGCCGTGCGAGCGGCACAGGGCTGCTGGTGCTCGCTAGGCCTGCACACTGTACGACGGGGAGTGCTGCAGAGACTGGTCGGCTTTGTGTAGATCTGGCGCCGCGTCAGCGTGTGTACAACGTCACGCAGTGTTCGGAACTCCTCATTGACCCAGTCTTGGGAAGCTCGGCCCTGAACTAAGATTTTGTTGGTTGTGTAGTAGAGGTGTATCTTGAGTAGTTTTTTGCTTGGCTTTGTTGTGAGTCGTAATTCAAGGGTTGACTGAAATAGTTCTGGTGATAGTCTGGTGCAGTTAGTGGCTAAACTTTTGTTGTGAATTTTGTGGTCTGGTGTATAGTCGATCCATGTGCTGGTGATGCCAGTTGGTTTTTAAGCACCAACGTATCTCTGAATAACGTGTATCGCCATTGAGGCATTGCTTGTGGATGTGTATCAAATGTTTTCTGGATGGGTCCATTGTATGAATAATACGCTCGAGAAAATGTTCCCCGAGTGTCGCTCCTTTGTCCTGAGTCATGGATCTCGTGATGGGGCCCATGACTGCAACTGTACCCAGTTGCGCGGCAGTTTGCTGAAGGGGAAACTAGGGCATGTGATGCTGCTTGCTTCACATCACGCTACATGTTTGGTTTACAATACACAATCCACGTTAATCGTGAATGTACACACAATCACATCACGCACTGACCGGAGAAGTTAGAGATGAAAGTGCCCTCATAAACATACTGTCAATTTACCTTGCATTGATACATACACTTTGAAAAACCTTCGCTGTAAGTCACTGCAACTACTAACACGTCTGCACTCGTCAGATACCGGAAGAGTCCACCTTTACTGTAAACTTATACGAGAGAGAGAGAGAGAGAGAGAGAGAAAAGAGAGAGAGAGAGAGAGAGAGAGAGAGAGAGAGAGAGAGAGAGAGAGAGAGATGGGTGAGGGTGAGAGAGAGCGAGAACGAAGGAGGGGGAGGGAGGGAGCAAGGGAGGGGGAGGGAGAGAGAGCTGTGGAATTCTTTAACTTTCTCATAATTACATTATCATGCACGATCAAAGCACCAACATCGACGTACAAAGTAACTTGCACAGTTATGTGCGTATATGTACATGAATTTTCTTTCTATTTGTCTGACCATAGACAATTTTTTTCTGCATTATTTCCATCATGCAGGATATTCACAATTTCCTGAGTCCGTGTCACCCATATGAGCGTTTATTGTTACTGCGTAAACACACTCAATTGTTTTCTTATACACATTTGTTGATAAAAAATAATTTGAAGCGATGGTAAGGATTTTATTTTTTTTCACAATACTAATGCACATCTTACCAATAAGAATAACATGATTTCTCACATCTATTTCTGTTGGTTTACCATGTCGCGTTGAATTCCAAATAGAACATTAGTTTCACTTATCACCAACTCCAATCCTGCTACCTATCAAAATTTCAATATTTTCCAAAATGCATACACTGAGGAGCAATGATAAAAGAAATGTTCTACAAAATCTATTTCGTCTACACAATAATCACATTTGTTTGCATCCGTAACTTTCATCTTTTGCAAAATAATATTGGTTGGAGATATATTATGATTAATTTTCCATTGCAACTCGCATAGACGAATTTCTTTAGTTGCTTTTCTAGGTATCCCCCATTTCACTTTCGTTAAAGAAAAAAATTCTTTGCCAGAAATCACATACATGTGGCTCTGACATCGAGTCTTCATATTGGGCTCAGAATTTTTCTTATTTCTTTTAGTTTGAATTAAAAATGCTTGCCTCACAGAAGATGGCAACTGATTCTTCCTCAGGCAGTGAATCACTTTCTCTCCAGTTAATCCATGATTTAGGGATAGCATTGTAGAGGACATTATATTCTAGGTTTGCTTGCTTTAGACTGATCCAGAATACATGCTATTTCATTAATATTTAGTAGTCGATGCTCATTTCTGTGAATTATGTCTCTCATATGTTCAATACCATTTCAACCCATTTTTGGAAATACAACACATTTTCTTTGTATTTTATAAGATTGTTGTGAATAACATTTGGCTTTGAAGATTGGTGCGATTTATTTCCTCTATATGTATAATAAAATTTATATCCCAGGAAAGTTGCATAACGTCTTTCCAGAAATCATTTTAAAGATCAGACAATTGCATTTGCTTTGCTGTACAGTTAACTGTGAAGATGTTATTACCATTTTTAAGTTGCATCAGATGCCATGCTGGTATCAAACTCCAATTTTCGTCTGGTGATTGAAATAATTTGCCAGCCCATTGTAAGTACATACATTTATGGTGTTCTTTTACATGACCATGTTTAGTCCACATTTACTGTAACTAGTTTCCATTGTTCTTCTTTTTACCTTTTCAAACGTTCTTCGATTACTCTTTTTCCTTTGCCAAAGAATTTGTATATCAATGTATTTAACTTGTTCAGCACCACTTCCGGTATGCCTATTGACTGCATAATAAATACTACCTGCGAAAGTATGAAAGTTTTTATGACAATTTTACCGTGAATGCTTAGATCCCTCTTGCTCCAGTTTCTTATTAGTTCTTGTATTTTGTTGATTCTATCTTGCCAGTTTTCTTCAACATGCCTAGCCATTTTGTCTGTTTGGAAATATATACCCAGAATTTTAATTTGATCGATTTTATCGACTATTGAGAATGGAAGATTTTGTTCATCAATCTGCTTACCTAATTTCAGTGCTTTCGTCTTTTTAAAGTTCAATTTAGTCCAGAAATCATTCCAAACGAACTAAGAATATTACAAGAAGTGTTCATATGTCTTGCTTGTTCTTGAGGAACAATGTCATGTCATCTGCATACTGTTTAATTTCAGATACACATTTCTTTGTCTGTCAGTAGATGGCATTTTTATTCCTTCTACTGAAATGCTTCTCACCTTGATGGCCAATATTTCCACGCGAGAATGAATGCAAGGGGAGAAAAGGAACATCCTTGTCTTATTCCACAACTGACATCAAAAGGTTCAGAGAGCCATCCGCCAAGATTTATATAACTTTGAGAGCTACAAGTCAAACAGATACCCATTTTTGAGAATTAGGTCCAAACCCAAATATTTCAATGCATGTAACATATATTCTTTAGAAATCGAACCAAACGCCTTGGAGTAGTCTAAGGCCAACAAAAAACCTGCTTTACCAGTTTTATTCAGATAGTTCATGACATCATCAATGGATCTTTTAACTGTTGCAATATTTCTTCCCTTAATGTATCCTACTTGGTCTTTGTTAAAAAGAGTGTTACAACTGTACCTAATTTATTTGCCAGTTCTTTGGCCAGAATTTTATAATCTGTATTGTTAACGTTATAGGTCTCCAGTTAGTTAAATTTTCTCTTTCTAGGTCTTTGCCCTTATGAAGTAAAGTAATGATACCTTGCTCTGCGTGAATGATAATTCTCCTTTCTTGTAAGATTCAAGGAAGGAATTAGTATTTTTTTTTTTTTTTTTTTTGCTGTCCCAACCTCTGCGCCACCTCAGAGGCAGTGCACCCATGCCGCCCATTCCGACACCCCATCCACAGCCATAGCCCGGCTGGCCCCGCCGCAGCCCCGGCACCAGCAATCCACAGGGAGCAGTCAATGTCAAGTCGTCAAGAGGCAACCCACCGGAGGAGACACTGCACTGCTGCCGAGTCACTTCGGTGGTGTTCAGTGGCGCCTGTTCTGATCTAACATACGCAGGACACCACCTACTAAGCCCCCTACTGACGACAATAACTGCTTAGTCGCGGAGCCGGCGTGAGTGAGCTCTCCCCCGGAGGGCGCCACCACGTCCGTCCAACGACAGCCCCCATGGACTCGGCGATACCGGTGACCCCGACGGAAGCAAACCAAGGCCACAGACGCGGAGAGGACATCGAAATTGAGGTCACCATGAGAGCAGGGCATGAAGGGCCACAGAATTTGAGACATTTTTTTTAAATGCTGATCAATGGGAATGAGGATGATTAAGATGATGCTACGGATTTCCATTTCGGTCTGAGACTACATGACAGGGCTGTACTCTGCGCTTCCTTTCATAATATATCCTGGCGTCAACCAGGCCCGAGAGATACAAGCACCTGCAGTGTTGGTCATGAAATTTGAGCAACACTCTCAGAAACGCATCCATTAAGTGGATGAAACTCGACTGTGTGGTCCAGTCTTCCCAACTGAGTCCCCAGCAAACTCAACTCTGGGTAGGAGCCGGTCCGGGCAGAAAAAAACCCACATGACTCTGATGGGATTCGAACCCACGACCTCCCAGCCAGGAGTCCGCGATGCTAACCACTTCGCCTCGGCGGCTGGTAGGAATTAGTAATAAGCGGACCTAATTTTTCTCCAGAAGAATTTCAAAAATTCAGTTGTCAGACCGTCACTGCCTGGAGCTGAACCATTTTCATGTTTTTCGGAGCATTTGACGTTTCCTTTAAAGTTATTATACCTTCACACAGAGCAGCTTCATCTTCTTTCAATCGTGGTACATTTTCTTGCGAATAAAGTCATTAATGTCTTGATTCACATTTTTTGAAACAGTTTTCTGATTATATATTGATTCGTAAAAGAAACCTGTTCCCGTACATTTCCTTTTGGTCAGTTATCACTTCACCCCGACTCGTTTTTTCAATCTATTTATAATTCGTTTTTTTTGCTCCTTGCTTAATTTTCAAGGCTTAAAAATATTTTGTATTTTTTTCAACTTCTTCAATCCATTTGATCCTTGATCTTACTTGTGCTCCTCTGGCGTTATTCATAGCCATCAGTTCTAATTTGTGCTTTACTTGAAAGTGGTCTGCCTGGAGATTCTCATTTTGAGGATTTTTAGCTAACAATTGTTCCAGTTCTTGGAGGCTGAGTTGTAGCTTCAGCGATTCGTTCCTCTTCTTACAAGCCAACGTTTTTCCAAATTCCGACACAAAAATGTCTAATTTCAACTTTGCATAACTCCCATTTTTTCATGTCATTTATTTGTTCATTCTCATACTCCCGATATGAAAGCATCCAATATTGCATTCATATCGTTAATAAATAAGTCATTTTAAAGATAACTGTTGTTAAATTTCCAGTAGCCCGGCCCTCTTATAAAGGTATCCTCATTAATTTCTAATACCACTGCTTTGTGATCAGTATGTGGGTTGACTACATGTTTACAGGAAACACAAAGGGCAGTAAGTTTTCACTACCTAAGCAGTAATCTAATCGACGTGCTATGAACGGGTTATGTCTATTCCACGTAAAATCTGTCTCTAACGGGTGGTAAATTCTCCAAGCATCGGTAAGACGTAAGTTCATTACTGTCTGTTTTAAGGATTCGACTTCACAC
>CM031605.1:58212897-58222897 GCA_018398815.1 Conus ventricosus
AATAACAGCGTTGTTCTGCCCATTTCTGAAATCTTTCCAAGCTGTTTGTTTTAAAATTTGTTGACTCTCTTTCAAAGTGAACGGTATGGAAATAGTTTGTACGCTCGTTCCATTTTCAGCGCCTTTTTTTCGGACATCTGTCAGCAAGTTCATTGCCCGAAATTCCACAATGTGAAGGAACCCAGAAGAAAGTTATATCGGTTCCTTTACATATCAAGACGTGGATTAAATGTTGAATTTCCTTCAAAATAAAGTTATCTGAATTTGAATTAAAAACTTGATCGATTGTAACACTGACAGCGAATCTACACAAAACAATACTTGAAAAATTGACTGCGGTAAATCAATTAGAAATGTGAACGCCATAAGTATCGCTATCATTTCAGCTACGAATATGGAGCGATATTTTCCAATGAAATATGCTTTTTGTACTTTCAGCGATGGAATAACAAATACTGATCCGGCCTCTTTGTTACTCGTCAACGATCCATCTCTGTACACCTTAAGATGGTTTGAATATCTGTCTTGCACTTGCATCTTTGTTAAATATGATAAGATGTAAGGCTAATTTGCTTTCTTTGTATCAGTGTAATCAAGATCAAACTTCGCCCTCTTTCTTTCCCACGTTGGAATGGGATCTATAAGGGACGTTTTTGACAAAGACTTAACATTTATATTACTTTTCTTAAACAAATCAGCAGTGTATGAACTGATAGTGCACAGAGTGTGTGTGTGTGTGTGTGTGTGTGTGTGTGTGTGTGTGTGTGTGTGTGTGTGTGTGTGTGTGTGTGTGTGTGTGTGTGTGTGTGTGTGTGTGTGTGTGCGTGCGCGTGCGTGCGTGCGTGCGTGCCTGCGTGCGTGCCTGCTTGTGTGTGTGTGTGTGTGTGTGTGTGTGTGTGTGTGTGTGTGTGTGTGTGTGTGTGTGTGTGTGTGTGTGTGTGTGTGTGCGTGTGTGCGTGTGTGTGTGTTAAAATTGTATTATCATTTCTATCGAAACTCATACCAAGTAAGCTGTTTATCATTTCAAAAAATCCTAAACTAACGGCGTGTGTATGTGTGTGTGTGTGTGTGTGTGTGTGTGTGCGTGCGTGCGTGCGTGCGTGCGTGCGTGCGTGCGTGCGTGCGTGCGTGCGTGCGTGCGTGCGTGCGTGCGTGCGTGCGCGCTCGTGTGTGTGTGTTTGTGTGTGTGTGTTTTTGTGTGTGCGCGCGCGCGCGCGCGCGCGCGCGCGCGTGCGTGTGTGTGTGGTGTGTGTGTGTGTGTGTGTGTGTGTGTGTGTGTGTGTGTGTGTGTGTGTGTGTGTTTAAAGTTGTATTGTCATTTCTATCGAAACTCATACCAAGCAAGCTGTTTATCATTTCTTCCAAAGTCATATCATTTAATGCTAGTCATGATTAATGATGGGTTCCCATATACAGTTACTGTTGTGTTTGGTGTTTGACCATTCGTTTGTTTCAGTGTTGTTGCCGTCGTTGTTGTTGTTGTTGCGTGTGTGTGTGTGCTTGCATGCGTGCGTTTGTGTGTGTGTGTAGTATGTTGTGTGTGTGTGTGTGTGTGTGTGTGTGTGTGTGTGTGTGTGTGTGTGTGTGTGTGTGTGTGTGTGTGTGTGTGTGTGTGTGTGTGTGTGTGTGTGTGTGTGCGTGCGTGCGTGTGTGTGTGTGTGTGCGTGCGTGGCGTGCGTGCGTGCGTGCGTGCGTGCGTGCGTACGTGCGTGCGTGCGTGTGTTCCCACCGCTGCATCCTTTTTTTCTACCCCTTCCATCCTTTCTCAGCCTCCCCACTTATCTTTCCGGCGAGCCTTTCTTCCATTTCTCCCTTCCTCCCTCCCTCCCTCCCTCCCTCCCTCCCTCCCCTTTTCCCATTTTTCTGCCAGATTGGCGATGACAGTCTCAACGAAGCTGTCAAAATTTAAAACAAATCCAGATCTGACTTTAAAGTATCTCATTAAAAGAGAAAAAAAGCATTATCAGAAAATGATCTTCCTAAGTTAGGGAAGAAAAGACATCTGGTGAATCGACTTGCATCTTTATCAAACGACTCAAAAAAAGAATGCAAAAGCCAATGTTGACCAGACAGTAGAGCCAGTCGAGGTCTCCACCTCCTTGTGTCCGTCATCCTCATCCACTCTTAAAACATCACTTACTTCGCCATGTGTCAGAGAAACCAAGTCTGCGACACACCAAAATCTTTCAGAATCGAAAACATCGTCGTCTTTTCATATTCCAGTCATTTTGGAAGACACTAAAAAGAGTTCTGCAGCTTTGGCTGGTATTGGGGCTCTTAGCAGAAAGCTGTGGACCAATACCATTGGACCCATTATTGAACAGAAGAAAACTGTCGTCCGGGAAGTGGTTGATCGGCTGTACTTCCGCTGATCAGTAAAACGCGCTCTTAAAGATAAACAATCTGGCTGGCATCACTATCAACTGCTCCATCCCTGAAATGTATACCAAAGGGGTGATTGAATCCATCTCTGTTGATATTTCTGTTGATATTACAATAGAAATACCAGGAGCAAAAGCGGTCAAAAGATTGACGAATAAAGATGGGAGTGACTCGAGGGCTGTGAAAATTACCTTGACTGTTCCAAGCCTTCCCCCAAAAGTCTTTCTGGGGTTTCAGTCTCTTGATATTAAACCGTTTCTTCCGCAAGTATTTCGGTGCACTCGCTGCAACAGACTGGGACATGCAAAATCCGCATGTCGCTCCAAACAGACGTGTGGTAGATGTGGTCTGTCTGGCCATGACAGTAACAAATGTTCCGATGCCAGGCGCTGTGTGAATTGTTCAGGAAGCCACTCTGCATCTTACCTTGGTTGTCCTGACAATAAACTCAGAGTGTTGGCGAGTTCTTTAAAATTATCTCATTATATGTCTTACTTAGAAGCCATTTCTCTTGCACGAGTCCAGCTAGAAGGACAAGCAAATCCTGAACAGTGTGGTTACCAGTCTGCAATTCTTGCTTCCAGTACAAGTAACCATACTGTTCCCATGTCATATTCCTCAGTTGCAGCTGGGAACGAAAGTAAATCGCCGGTCACGAAAAAGGCGGCCTGCTCCCCAGTAACTATCTAAAAAAAGCTGTTCTCCTGACTTGGGAAAAGACAACGTCAAGTCAGAAACTTGTGAACGTACTGGTAGGCTAGAATCCCCCCCCCCCCCTCCCCCCTTGTACTCCTAAAAAATGAAACCCACAGAATCTTCAAAAGTTTCATCGCCTGACTGTCCATCTCCTTCTAATTTCGATCTAAGTAGTATTTTTGTGTTCATGAAAAACCCTTTCATTAGTATTATGAAAAACGTGACGGAGCTGCTCATTTCTTCGATTTTGGAATTCAAAAGAATTATTTTAAACTGTCACGCCAGTGTGTCATGAACGTCCACAATACGAAAGTTCTTTCTTTGTTTTCTCTTTAAGAAAATCTGCCTGTTTTTGTTTATTATTCTTCCTTTTCTTGTAATGCGGGCAACCAGTTCAAAAGACAACATGGACAGTTAAGTCATAGATCGCCTCACGTTTTTACAATAGAACTACAGAAGGAAGTGTTACATTGACTACCTTGTTCAGTTTTTGCAAGACCATACTTTTTATGTCCTTGTGCTGCAGTCTCTGAATTGTCATAAAATTGATTTACCAAAACTCACGGGATACTATTTTCCTCCAATGACTGATGCAGTGAAGAAAAATGTTAAAACTAAAGTTGCCATGTATTTATTGTGTATAATGTTGTACCAACCTGTTAAAACACCTTATACCTCGATTGACAAACGCTTATATTCCCGTTGTATAGCAGTGAATATCAAGGGCCAAAGTTTATAAGTTGTGGACTGTTTTTACCAAGAAGGTGTGTCCAAGAAGGAAGCCGACTGGTTGCCTGAATTAGATTCAGATAAACAGTGGATTATTCTAGGTGATTTCAATTCCCATCATGCGCTATGGTCCAAACATTCTTTTAAAAATATCACAAAGAATAATGCATATCTCGCTAACACTATAGTAAATGCTTATCTAACGATACTGAATGACGGGTCTATCACCAGAATTGCTGATCGCTCCGATCAGAAAAATTCATCAATTGATTTGTCCTTAGTATCTCCGGGTATTTTCCCACTTTGCACGTGGAGTGTCATTCATTTACCTCTGGGTAGTGACCATCTTTCAGTTGAAGTTTGCATCTTAGTGAGTCCAGACAAAACTGAGCATACCCCGGGTATACAAAATACAATGAAGATAAAGTTAACTGGGACCTTTTTGCCCAAACTCTAGTTCCTCGTTCTCTTTAAGTTCCATTTCATTCATAATATAGAATCAGTAGAAGATCCTGAAAAATGTTATGTAGAATTACGAAATCTCATACTGAGAGTAGCAGATTGTGCCATTCCAACGATTAAGTTTTTCAAGACCATCCAAAGAGAGCCTCAAACCCTTGGTGGAACTCCTCATGTGAGTTAGCCGTAAAGATGAAAAAGAAGCATTTCATAATTGAATGGATAGTCGTCATTCACAACCACTCCAAGTACTACACAAACCCCACAGTAAATACACAATTGCTAATAACCACAGTAACAAAGCAGTAGATCTTGCTAAAAAAAACCCAGTATTATGGTAATTTGATAATGACTTGTTCTAAACATCCACATGACGCTTCTAAATTATGGAAAGAATTTTTAAAAAATCAAGGGTACATTTCATCTCCCTCAGCCTGCTTTTCATGTTAACGATAACACTTATAGAACTAACAAAGAACAGGCTGAATTATTAGCAGAAACTTTCGCTTCAATGAGTCAGACTGAGTGTTTGTCTCAGTCTGAACTAATTCGTAGAAAGGAGTTTGAGGATACATACCAAAACTTTGCGCAGCTTAACATGGAAAGTAACACCTTATATAAAAAAAACGCGAAAAAATAGAGACAGTGCACGATTGTTCACATTGTGAACAGGACGTAAGCAATGTCGTTGGCACGTGCAACATTAGCAGTACGTGGTGTCTTGGCCGGTTGTAACCTCGTAACAGTGGGTGAATGTTGCCGGGTCAGCGTTTTTGGCACGAGGAGTGCATTTGCCATGTGGACTACCTACGCCACGTGCATCAATGTGAATTGCAACTCAATGTGGCCCCCATTGTGGGGCTATAAATTTCCAAACCCCAAAAAGTTCAAATCATCCCTTCCAGAGGCGCCAACATAATGCCGAGACTTTCTCGTCAAGATCGTTGCATAGCAATGGGGCAACTGCAGGCCGGGGTTCCAATGAGGCAGGTCGCTATCGCATTCGGAGTCCACATTTCCACCGTCTATCGCCTTCTGGACCGCTTTCAAGCAAGAAACACCACTGATGACAGACCGAGGAGCGGCAGACCGAGGGTCACCACAGCAGCCCAAGACCGCCATCTTCTTCGTCAGCATCGACGGGAGCCTTACCAAACCGCTGCCAACACAGCCAGGAACACCGTCGGCAACCATGGCAGGCCAATCAGCAACAGGACCGTGCGTCGCCGACTGAACACAGTTGGTCTCCAATGCAGGCGTCCAGCCCGGCGACCTATCCTGACACTCCAGCATCGCCAGAACCGTCTGCAGTGGGCACAGATCCACGTGCATTGGCGCCATCGGGACTGGGGCCGAGTCCTCTTCAGTGATGAAAGCCGGTTCTGCGTCGACCCAGGCGATGGCCGCATCCGGATCTGGAGAAGAGCGGGGGAATGCTTCACGGATGCCAACATCACCGAAAGGGACCCATGGGGTGGTGAAAGCATCATGATCTGGGGGGCTATCGGCATAAATCGCCGTATTGGGCCAGTCATCTTCCAGAATGTGGGTCCAGGACGTGGTAACGGGGTCACTGCTGTTCATTACATCGACCAAGTCCTGAGGCCCCACATCCTGCCGCATTTCCAGCGGCATCCACAGAACCTGTTTCAGCAGGACAACGCAAGGCCGCACACTGCCCGTGCTACGCAGAACTTCCTGAGGCAGAACAACATCAATCTGCTGCCTCACCCAGCCCGTTCTCCCGACCTTAACCCAATAGAGCATTTCTGGGATGCCCTTCAGAGGCAGTTGAACCAGCTCAACCCCAGACCCCAGACAGCAGCTCAGCTTGCTGTTGCTGTGGGCCAGGTGTGGTGGCAAGTCCCCCAGAGGCAGACCAACACTCTGGTGCGCTCGATGTACCGCAGGTGCACAGCTGTGATCAATGCTCGAGGTGGTCACACCAGATACTGACATTCTGCTGTTAACACAGGGTCAAGGTCAAGTTCATGTGACCTTATTTTCTACCAGAATGAACTTTGAAAGGACACTTTTGCGGTGTTCGATTGCTCTTTCTCACTTTCTATTACCAGTTCAAAGGAATCGGTAGCCAAATTACATCAAAATTTCTATACAGTTTGTTTTCGCGTTTTTTATGCCTCTGAGTATATAAACACCAATTTAGCAATGCATGAACTCTTTTTCGCACTTAATCGTATAAAGCAAGGCAAGATATCCACTGGTTCAGATCCTATTTCATATAACATGATTAAACATTTAATTCTTCAGCTTTATGATTAAACATTTTCTGAGAGTCTGCTATCAAAGTTGTTGAAGTTTTTTAAGATATGTTAGAATGCTGGAATGCTCCCTACAATTTGGAAAAAAGCTACTGTCATCCTAATCCTAAAACAAGGAAAATGTAAATCTTTTCCCTCTAGTTTTCGACCTATTTCTTTAACACCTCACATTGGAAAGAATCATGAAAAAGAGAATAGAACATTTCCTTGAAAAAAAAGGAGTTTTGCCTTTATTCCAGGCTGGATTTAGGAAAAGTAGAGGAGTCACAGACCACATTGTCCACTTATCCTCAAAGGTGAAAAAAGCTCTAGCCAAGCGTCATTCGATCCTTGCAACGTTTTGTGATGTTCATAGAGCCTACGATTCAGTATGGCATTCTAAATTGTTGTACAAAGCACATGAAGTAGGAATACGAGGTTTTTTTTTCAATTTCTAAAAGCTTTCTTATCGGACTGAACGATCCAAGTCAATGTACATGGAGCATTTTCAACTTCTAGGACTATCAATATGGGTGTTCCCCAAGGAAGTGTAATCGCTCCAACACTTTTCTCGCTAATGCTTTATCATATTAACCAGGTTAACAAAAAAGGTGCCACATTAGCTCTGTATGCAGATGATGTTACTCTGTGGAGAAATGTAAACTGTATTTTTTTCCAAACAACAAACCAAAAGAAAGAAAATCATTCAGAAAATCAACAGTTTCAATAAATAGTCGACATTAATTTTCACTACATGAAATTGATTAGTTTTGGTTTATCTGTTCACAAAACGGTTTTTGTTGTATTTACAAAGAAAACAATTGCGTTTGAAGCCAGAGAAGCTGTCTCTATAAGGGTTGATAATAATTTAATATGCACAAGCAAACAAGATACGTTTCGCGGTGTAAGCTTCCACTATAAACGTTTTTGAGTAAACATATTAATTACCTTGTAGAAAAGGCTATTTGGGTGCAGGCTTTAAACAGAATGCTAACCTTTAGAAAGCATGTTGAGAATATTATTCTTAAATGCAAAAATGGCCTATCTGCCATGAAAACGCTTGTACTCAGTGTAATAGAAATGGGTTAGGGCTTACGACACTGTCCAACAGCAACCTTCTCAAATTAGAAAGAATTAAAAATGAAGCAATGCGATTGATCCTGGGAACCACAAGGGACACACCAGTTGAAACTATGCGATACCTGCTCGACTTTCCTTCAATTCAGACAAGAGAAAAGCTGGAACAGGCGGAGGCATATTACAGAGCCCTTGAAAATCCCCAAAAGCCACTTCATGCAGCGATCAAGGAAACGAAAGGCACTCAGCTAGGACGTGGAAAGTCATGGATGGGACAGGGAGAAGACAGTATACAGTTTGTGTGCCAAACAGCAGAACTCAAAGAAACCAAGGAATGGGAGAAACATCCAGACCACTTGAAATACCTCTACCAAATTGCCATTGCTCCAGAACATGGAGGACATTGTCGAGAATGGCCGGCCAGAAGGCGAAGCCAACGCAGAAATTCAGATCCATATAGAAGACCTTTGCAAAAAAGATGATATTTTGATCAACACTGACTGTTCTGCCACCAAATGTAAGGTAGACTGGGGATACACAGCAAAGCAAAATGGCCGAACAATCCAGGAAGACAATGGTGCGCAGAGTTTAACAGCTTCAAGTCTAACAATGGAGGTAGAAGTAGTGACACAAGCATTCCGCTGGCTTACATCCACAGGCCAATTTCAAACTCAACAAGCCATGACACTGACTGACTCCATGAACATACTTCAGAAAGTGAAAAGTGGAATGGGAAGCCCTGCTTGGAATGAACTAATGTGCAGTCTTCCATTGGCGAGACTCATATGGATGTACTGCCCTGGACATGCTGGTGTTAAAGGGAACGAGAGAGCAGACACACTGGCTGGCAAGGCAACGATAAGAACTGGATTACAGCTTGGCGGCTGTAATGCGATAAAAAAATCTGAAGAATCACTTAAGCAAACAAGAGCAAAGCCACTATACCGACATTAATTTTCACTACATGAAATCGAATAGTTTGGGTTTATCTGTTCACAAAAACGGTTTTTGTTGTATTTACAAAGAAAACAATTGCGTTTGAAGCCAGAGAAGCTGTCTCTATAAGGGTTGATAATAATTTAATATGCACAAGCAAACAAGATACGTTTCGCGGTGTAAGCTTCCACTATAAACGTTTTTGAGTAAACATATTAATTACCTTGTAGAAAAGGCTATTTGAGTGCAGGCTTTAAACAGAATGCTAACCTTTAGAAAGCATGTTGAGAATATTATTCTTAAATGCAAAAAAGGCCTATCTGCCATGAACACGCTTGTACTCAGTGTAATAGAAATGGGTTAGGGCTTACAACACTGTCCAACAGCAACCTTCTCAAATTAGAAAGAATTAAAAATGAAGCAATGCGATTGATCCTGGGAACCACAAGGGACACACCAGTTGAAACTATGCGATACCTGCTCGACCTTCCTTCAATTCAGACAAGAGAAAAGCTGGAACAGGCGGAGGCATATTACAGAGCCCTTGAAAATCCCCAACAGCCACTCCATGCGGCGATCAAGGAAACGAAAGGCACTCGGCTAGGACGTGGAAAGTCATGGATGGGACAGGGAGAAGACAGTATACAGTTTGTGTGCCAAACAGCAGAACTCAAAGAAACCAAGGAATGGGAGAAACATCCAGACCACTTGAAACACCTCTACCAAATTGCCATTGCTCCAGAACATGGAGGACATTGTCGAGAATGGCCAGAAGGCGAAGCCAACGCAGAAATTCAGATCCATGTAGAAGACCTTTGCAAAAAGGATGATATTTTGATAAATACTGACTGTTCTGCCACCAAATGTAAGGTAGACTAGGGATACACAGTAAAGCAAAATGGCCGAACAATCCAGGAAGACAATGGTGCGCAGAGTTTAACAACTTCAAGTCTAACAATGGAGGTAGAAGTAGTGACACAAGCATTCCGCTGGCTTACATCCACAAGCCAATTTCAAACTCAACAAGCCATGACACTGACGGACTCCATGAACCTACTTCAGAAAGCGAAAAGTGGAATGGGAAGCCCTGCTTGGAATGAACTAATGTGCAGTCTTCCATTGGCGAGACTCATATGGATGTACTGCCCTGGACATGCTGGTGTTAAAGGGAACGAGAGAGCAGACACACTGGCTGGCAAGGCAACGATAAGAACTGGATTACAGCTTGGCGGCTGTAATGCGATAAAAAATCTGAAGAATCACTTAAGCAAACAAGAGCAAAGCCACTATACCATAGACCATCTTTCAGATCTGAACATCAAGAGGGGAATTGCCCGCATATCCAGACTTAAGGGGAAGAGCAAGAAACATCCCCAACCAAACAAACATTGGAATAATCTCAAGGCCAACATTGCAAAGACTCCTAAAGATTGGGGCAAACTCATACTGGGCCTTTCCAA
>CM031605.1:58227897-58230397 GCA_018398815.1 Conus ventricosus
TTGATATCTTAATGGAGTGTCCTGTGCGTGCTTGTACCCATCGTCAACACAGCGCAGGCCTCCAAGGGTGGTACAGGACTGCTCTAAAGGCAGGCGAAGACAGTGCTTCTCTGGGTCCTCCCCAGCACCTTCGGGTGTTTCTTTTTCTTCTTTGCCTTAACTAGGCTGACCCTGGAGAAAGGTCCAGTGACGGTGAGGAAAGACCCACTGACCACAGGGAAAGTCCTGTTGACAGTGGGAAAGACTACAACTTTGGATTCTCTCTTGAGGCACATAAGACCGTATGGCGAAAGCTTGGTTTGTGTCTGGAGTGGCACTGTCTTCATCTGTCCGTGGGCAGGGGTGGTTGGGTCTGTGGGGTGTGCTTGGCAGCTGGAGGGTGGTGTTTTTCGCCGGTGGGCTCTGCAGTCATGAAATACGGGCTGGTACACCCATGGGGATGCTACTTTAAAAGCTGTTATGAGCTGCATCCTGTAGTCTAATTTACCTCTGTTCAGGAGCAGTTATGTCCCTTGATATCTTAATGGAGTGTCCTGTGCGTGCTTGTACCCATCGTCAACACAGCGCAGGCCTCCAAGGGTGGTACAGGACTGCTCTAAAGGCAGGCGAAGACAGTGCTTCTCTGGGTCCTCCCCAACACCTTCGGGTGTTTCTTTTTCTTCTGTTCACTATGAAAGAAAACATAAAAGGAAAATGGAATTACTGAACGACACGTTTCGACCTCTTAGGTCTTCTTAAGGCAAGGTGCAAAAAAACTCAGGACAAGGAAAATGAACGAGTAATCACTTATCTTCATCCTAATCAACGCACATCTTGCGCTGAATTGGATTAACATAACGATAAAACGATAATAAAAAAAAAATGAAAATTTGAATAATAATAATAATGATAATAATAATAATAATAATAATAATAGTAATGATGATGATGATCATGATGATAATCATGATAATAATAATAATAATAATAATAATAATAATAATAATAATAATAATAATAATAATAATAATAATAATAACAACAACAATAATGATGATGATGGTGCTGCTGCTGCTGCTGATGATGATGATGATTAGAAGAAGAAGAAGAAGAAGAAGAAGAAGAAGAAGAAGAAGAAGACTAGTTGCTATGGTTCGGGCTGTGGCTGTGGATGGAGTGTCGGAATGAGTGGCTAGGGTGCAGTTCCACTGAGGTGGCACGGAAAATGGTACAGAAAAAAAAGAACATAAAAAGAAGAAAAGAAATGAAATAAATAAAAAGAATACAGGTGGGATGGTCGGGTTCAGCAGAAACTCCTCAGTCTACTTCCGTTGGTGCATGACACAACAGGTGAGAGCAGGCTTCCTAGCCACCACATTGGAGCTGGCTTCCAGGACTGGTGACAGTGTTAACAAGGGTCGCAAAGATCCGGAATCTACAGAGACCAGGGCCAGTGAAAATTTTGTCATACGAATGATGGGGTTCTTCCGTAACTTCCTGAGTGCATTTTTATGGACGAGCCTTGATTCTACTTCCGCTTATCTGATATATCAGTTCCCGAAAGCGCACAAGATGACGTCTCAGTGCAAACACACATGTCAAAGAAGAACATGACAGATTTGTTTGAGAACAGCTTATCAACAAATAACTAAGCTTCTAAACACCTGTGCATAAAATACAGACTTCGAGCAGTTTTACGCGAACATTTAATATCACAAAATTATTGTGGAAGCAAGAGTTACCCAACTTGTTTGTTGTTTCTTGTTTACTGTTCCCTGCCTCATTTCATATTTACTTTCGTTTGAATCAAATCAAGGTTATTTGTTTTTGTTTCTGTTCGTCCATGTTTTTATCTGACTATATTCAAGATCTAAAAGGCTGTGCCAGTCTCGAGTAAACGATGATTTATGTTTGTTCAATTCTCAAGTTGTCGTTGCTATGTAGATGTGTCTGATACAGGATATATAGGCAAACTTGGAACATCCATTTTGAGGGAAATTCCGTGTTTGTTCTGTGTGCCCTGTGCTGTCATATCTACTAGGCGATTCAGTGTCGTAAGCAGCATTCCTTCGGAGTTATGGGGGTGTATTTGTTTTCTTGTAGGAGCAAGAGTTACACTACTTCTTTGATGCATGTTGTTTAATACCATAGTTGATAGACATCTTGGTTGTCTTCTCTGACATTCCCATGGAAACAACAGCAGTGTAGAGGGAAAAAGTCACGACATACCCACTGAAACTGGTACCCCAGGCCCGACAATACCAGGTGGGTTGTCAGTAACGACTGAGAAGTCGAACCTGATCCAGAGAGAGAGAGAGAGAGAAGAGAGAGAGAGAGAGAGAGAGAGAAGAGAGAGAGAGAGAGAGAGAGCGATGACAAAGTTCCGAGAATGCTTTACAGGATTTGTCTGCCAACTGTGCAAAAATTTTTGGCAAGACAGTGAGTAAGGGCTTGTTTCTGATGAGCGGAATTAGTGCTATGCTAAAACAGTTTTCTGCAGACAGATGTACATCAGATCTGA
>CM031605.1:58232897-58239960 GCA_018398815.1 Conus ventricosus
ACAAAGATTTCCATTTGTGCCTGCAATTATTAATCATTTCTACTTTAGAGTTCAGGGATGCTAAATGGGGTTTACATAATATCAGCCACTTTTCTGTAGTACATAAGTTGCATTTTTTAGAAATGTTGTTGTATGGTGCTGCTCTTTTTATAATTTTCCATGATATGTTGTAATCTATTTTCTTATCTTTAAGCTTCCAAATATATTTACTTAATTCTGTTTGGTTTTTATATTTTTCATTTTTGAAGGACTGTTTATGGTTTGCATATCTGGTTTTAAAATGGTTTGCCGTGATCCCTATGTATGTTTCTTTATCACTGTCTGTTGTTACCGTAGCTTGGTACACAATGTTGCTGTAGAGACATTTGTTATTCAGATGGCACTGGTCTTTCTTTGTGCAATTACAAGACATCCTTTCGTCACCCTCTTTGGTTGTATTGTTTTTGGTTTTATTGGAAGAATCAATTATGTTTTTAAGGTTGGGCATACACGAGTACGATAGCTTGATGGTGTTTTTATTGAATATTTTAGATAGTACATGTTCTTTTGGGAATGATGTTTTGAGGATTCTGAGGAATTCGTTTCCTACGTTGGTTTTTATTCTTCCATCATATGGAGGGTTATACCATATAATTTGGGCATACACGAGTACGATAGCTTGATGGTGTTTTTATTGAATATTTTAGACACCTGACAACATTCCCGTAGCTAATGAAATAAAAACAACTTCATTAAATGTCTGGAAAAAGTAAGAATACGAGCACCGGATTGTAAATGTTCCTATCTGCTTCTCCACTGTCTTGCGGTGCATAAGAAGAGCCTCTACTCATGTACTTCGAAGGCATACACTGGGGTCATTTAAAGCTTAGAGTGAAACCCCTAGTCGTCATTGTCCAGGGTTGTGCTAATGCTCGAGTTAAATACCATCAAAGTCCCATCGATGGGACCCGCAACTTAAATCCTTTCATCTTAGTGATCACTTTATCCACAAGCTGTTAAAACCTACTCATGGAGTCTTGTTGTTTAGCTTTAGTGATGTAGCGTATATGGCCTATTCTGCACTTTGTGAAACCTCCTTGATAAACTTGAAACTTAAACCGAAGCTTACTGGCAATAATGTGGAGGATCCGCAGAGTCTGGAATCATTGTTTCAAGGCAAACATGGACATGTGGATTAAGAAAAACATCTGGGGAGTGAAGCCAACAGAGCTGGTTTCGCGCTGCAGCGTACTAAGCAGTGTATCACCACCATTGCAGTGCATCTGTACATTCATCATTTTTGTTACATTTAAATTCTAGATCCAGGAGCTCAGGCATCTAGATACGTGCAACGTCATTAGTTTTCCTCCCACACGATTGGAGATCTTTAAAATGAAATGGGGTCGTCGTTGATACATCACTTGTTTTGTCTTTCTTACTAAACTGCGTGTTGTCTCCTTGTTTGTTCTGTGTGCTCTTTCTTGGCCCTTCAGGTGGGCGATTTGTGTTGTAAGCAGCATTTCTTTAGAACAAGAGTCATCCTTTTTGTTCTTCGCTGACTATTTACTCTTCTCTAACTTATCTAAGTTTTTCTTTCATGCCAATCACACCGAGGTTACCTAATTTGTTTCTGTTTGACCGTGCATTTGTTTGACAACATCCAAGATAAAAAGGCCGTGCCAGTCTTGAAGGAATGTTAATTTGTGGCTGTTAAATTCGCAGGGTGTTGTTGATGGGTATCTGTTTCAGGTGCAGGGCTTGTGGGCAGGTTAAGAACACCCCTTCCCTTACTCAACACACATATAGCCTCCACAGCTGGCATAACTGTAACCATGAAACAAAAGCAAAGGTCTTCCATTGTGGTGATAGACACCTGGGACAATCACCGGTCTCCAGAATTCCAAATTCTAAGTCATGAGCGAAAGAGGAACGGCACTGCAGTTAACCTACTTCGTGCTGTCCATAGATGACATTTCTGGCCCCTGAGCTCAATTCAGAAAGGTTTTGATTGAAGCTGCCGTACGTAGTAACACCAGCTACGCCTTGAAACGCTATATTGTTTGCACATGTACGGATCTGAATATTGTGACACGTAACCATGATGTCTATAACTGTTTGTAAGATCATTTGAACCTAGGAGTTAGTCATGGGGGAGCTGGGGGGACTGGAAGAGTAGGAAGGGAATCATCATTAGCCAGAGACAGACAGACAGACATACTATTGCATTTGTTTTATTACGGTTCTGGCAATTGCACAGAAATAAGGATTTGAGGAACATGAATAAATTGTATAAACACAGTGGTTAAAAGGAATAACAATAAACCTTCATACAGGAAATCAAGTATCCTTCAGCTTAGAGTTTTATAGTTGTGAGCCTTACATTTTTTTTTTCAATTAGAATTTGTTTGCATTCCTCTTTTGGCTTGTGAATAGCGATCTGAGTGTCTTCCTGTAGTGGGATTCCATAACATGGTAAATAACAATGATAAAGAAGCTGGAATAGCTAAAGCTAAAATTCTTAAGCTAAAATAGCACATCCCAGACAACTGTCATTGCGATGAACATCAATATGGTTAGGAGCGTGACTACAAAATGAGTAGTGAAGGTAGCAATTAACATTTGAGTTGTATTGAAACGTGTTGCTTTTTACTCCTGTTGCATCAAAAGTATCAAAAATATGAGCTTGGTATAAAGATATGTATTTGAGTCAATATGCTTCCTCGGTCTCAGTGCAAGTTTGAAGCAATTATGCAGATCACAATGTGATCTGAAAGATTTTCTCCCAGACCACAAAGCATAAAACAATCATCTATCTTGTGCAAGCTTAGAGTTTTATCTCGATGAACTTCACAGCACTTTTTTCAATAATTACCTTTTGTTTACCGTTTTTTCTTTTGTCTTGTGAACACCAACCTGAGTGTCTTCCTATAACGAGACCCCATAATGTAGTAAACAACAATGTTAAAGCTAGAGTTGATGAAAACAAATATTTCACAAATCCACGAAAGAGTCATGTAGGCATTGTAGTTTCGCCGACCAGCATTCATTTCCGGGAAAACGAACCAGATGATTGGAGTCAAAGCAATGGGGAAGACACAGACGATGAACAGAATGGAAGTACCCACCAGCATCTTGGTGAGGGCCACTTCACGGGCAGAGATAGAAGAGGATGTTTCAGCACGCCATGTCACAATCTGACGAAGCTTCACAATGGTAATTATTGTTGTCACCACCACAACCGTCATCACACATCCGGGCAAGCCAACACCGAACACACTGGTGTCCAGAAGGTCTATGAACTGTTGGTGACCTTTATAAAATGTCCCAGCAACATATGTCTTCATAACAGCACCCGACGTTGGATCAAAAATGCAACCAATGCGGAATCGGAATGCCACGATGAAAAACAGACCAAGCACCAGCACATTCACAACAACAATGACCAGAGCCATTGTTCTGGTGCGCAGAATTGTTTGAACTTTGAGTGGATTGAGGACACAATAGCATCTCTCGCAGGCAATAATCGCTGAAAGGATTTGAGAAACGTAACTGAATCCCATTAGTCCAAAAAACTGATTATTCATTAGGTAAGTCATCGTTCGTCCAAATCTTTCTTTAGTAGTGAACTGCAAATACACCTGTTCACCCTGAAGACACATTGCTGTGATCAATAGCAATTCATCTGCCATGGACAAAGCAAATAGACACAGATTGACACGATCGTCGAGGCCTTGTTTATAGAACACCGCCATGTTGATGACGTTTCCCGGTCCACCAATCAGAAACAGAAAGGCCATCACATTGTTCCTTAGTCTGTAAAAAATGTTTTCTACTTCTGAACTTACTATGTTGTCAGGATTGTCCCATGGTAAAAACTCCATTTCACTGAAAATGATTCTGACACAGCCATCATGAAGCGAAGTGTTGGGTTCAACTGTCGCCAGGTCACTGTGTACAGATGTAGTATTCTGGATCGTGGAGTTGCGAACCAGAGAGCTTATCATTGTCAAACAAATGTCTTACATATACACGTCCGATTCTGCTGCAGCTTCTTTTCTCAAAGTGTGTGTGGTTTACTAATTTCCGTATCCGTCCTGATACTGACACACACACACACACACACACACACACACACACACACACACACACACACACACACGCGCGCGCGCGCGCGCGCGCGCGCGCGCATGCCGCACGCACGCACGCACGCACGCACACTAATTTCCGTATCCGTCCTGATACTGATACACACACACACACACACACACACACACACACACGCGCGCGCGCGCGCGCGCGCGCCGCACGCACGCACGCACGCACGCACGCACGCACACATGCACGCACACACAAACACACGCGCACACACGCACACACGCACACACACACACACACACACACACACACACACACACACATTTATGATCTTGAGTTGTCATGCGCCTTCACCCACTCACGCAAGCAGGTACCTCTCTCACTGGTGCATTATCCTCTGTCATAATCACCATTATCTGAATTGTCATCAAGACCTGGATAAATTACTAACTTCCTAGCAAAGAAGGAATCTTCCAACAAAAAGCAAAACACCATCACTAACCATGTGCTGATATCTTTTCACTAACTATTAATCAATAAATCAGCGAAGTAACCTTTTGTTGCCGTGATATCAGGCGCACAATCCATCGACAGGGAGCAGTCAGTGTCAAGTCGTCATGAGGCAATCCACAAGAACTGACACTGCACTGCTGCCGAAACACTACGGTAGTTCTCAGTGGTTCCTGTCTGATCCAACATAAGCAGGACACCACCTAGTAAGCCCCCCTGTTGATGACAATGATTGCTTACTGGTGGAGCGAGCGTGAGTGTGCGGCCCGATGCGGAGAGCGCACGTTCAGTGAAAACTCCCATGAACTTGTTGACACCGACGACCTCGACATGAACTCACCAAGGCCACAGACCTGTAGAGGAAATCAAAACTGAAGTCACCGTAAAATTAAGAGCTGGAGAGCCTCCTAATGTGAACATTTCCATGCTGATCAATGCGAATATCGAAGATGACGCTATGGAGTTCCTTTTCGGTCTGAGATTGCCTGGTATGGCTGTGCTCTATGCTTACTTTCATAATACAACCCGTCGTTATCCAGGCTAGAGAGATCGGCCTACAGACACCTCAGTTTTGGTTAAGAGATTCGAGAATCATTCACAGAGAAGCATCTGTGAGGTGGGTTAGCCCATAAGAAAAATCCCACAAATACTTGGCTCTGGTTGAAAGTGAATCCCCAACTTCCAAGCCGCTTCACTGCAGTGGCTGGTAGGATTCACTTATACGTAGAGTATGCCATGCTAAAAGCTGTGTTCGTAAGAGCACATAGAGAGAGAGAGAGAGAGAGAGAGAGAGAGAGAGAGAGAGAGAGAGAGAGAGAGAGAGAGAGAGAGAGAGAGAGAGAGAGATAACGATAACGATAGCGATAATCTATTCAGAAAGGCCAGAGCCCCATTTGAAGGGGGTGAGTAATGAAGAACATAATCACACAAGGTATTTTATCACAAAAGTTTAAACATTCTCAACATATGCAAATTACCTAGGTCAGATCACTCCTTCTTTTAAATAATTTGTACAGATGTAAAGCAAGATTCCTTGCAACGTTGTAGTTTTTTGACGACAAAAGACAAACTTGAACATTAACAGTGCTGACGTCGATGATCTTTCAACGGAATAAATTTTTGTCGTAGATCTGCCAGAACAGGATATAAGAATACAAAATGAAGTTCATCTTCCCTACCAGATTTACAGAATGGACAGAACAATTCCTTTTCTGTATGGCCACTATATCGTTGACGATGCACGGCGATATCCGAAACACCAAACCTGAATTTTGTTAGTTCAGACCTGATAAATCTATTCAAGTACACAGACAGGTAAGGTTCTGCTTCTACTAAATGATTACTTTTCAGCGGTCTGAATAATGAAAATCGTTCGCTGCTTTGACTATGGCTAACCAGTCCTGCCATCTGCAATCTATTATTCGTTGCTTAAAACAAGCCACAAAACTGCTGACATAGCCAACCTCTTGTTCTAACCATGCAAACGAAAAACCATAATTACATAAACATTTACGAATGCCTGATGCCCACGTAGTTTTCCCTCTCTTATCCAGGTCGTCAAACAATGTTTTATAAGCTTTAGCTGGCAGTCTAGGTTGCCACATACGTAACAGTTTAAGCCAGTATCTTACACATTATATCAGGATGGTTTTTAGTTAGCCCCCCGCCGATGTTATATAGCGTGTGGGCTCCCGTTTGCGGTTGTTTGCACGTGCGGGTTGGCTGCACGTGTTTTTTGGGGGCTTTCAGGTTTTTGTTTTGGGTGTGTTTCACTAACAACGATTTCCATTTATGCCTGCATTGTTGAACACTCTCTCACTGCATGACAGGTTTGGATGGTTCCAAGAACCATCGATGGTTCTTGGATGGTTCCAAGAGAACAGATAAATGTCTGTTCAACCCCACTTGCTCAACCACCGAGTTTTTGGGCGAAAGTGGCCTAAAGCCGCCTTTTCCTGTGGCGGAAGAGAGAGAGAGAATCACCGGCAGACAGACAGACAGACAGAGAAGAGAGAGACAGACAGACAGACAGAGAGGCGGGCAGACACACACACACACGCAAGCGCATATTACTGTTCTCTGACAAGTAAGACGTCAATAACCAAAAAATAACGATTATCTACAAACAAACATACTGTGCAGGATTATCCGTTTTTAATACTAATTTACTAAAGTTTTCAGAGAGTAGCGTAGGGAAAGTAGCCAGGACTGAACACATTCCCATAGAGTAACGCAGGGGAAAAGCAGTTGTGTCTGAACGCGCCCATATACACGGTGGGTGCACCAGGCTATCCGATTACTTCGCGGTATGTTAATTGCAGCGTGGGGAGAGCCCTGACAAAGTTAAGTTGCCCAGAACAGACAGACAGACAGACAGACAGAGAAGACAGACAGACAGACAGAGAGGAGGGGCACACACCCACACCACACACACCACACCCACACACAACTACACGAACCTAACAACACAGACAATTTC
>CM031605.1:58248460-58273460 GCA_018398815.1 Conus ventricosus
TTTGTAAAATCTCTCTCTCTCTCTCTCTCTCCTCTCTCTCTCTCTCTCTCTCTCTCTCTCTCTCTCTCTCTCTCTCCATCTCTCTCTCTCATCTTTCCCCCCTTCCTTTCTTCTTTAACATCCAGCTGTTAATTTCTCACACCCAAAGCAACAAGAACAACAACAACAACAACAACAACAACAACAACAACAACAACATTACGAGCAGACAGGTATACTAATACTTTCGGTTTTGTTTTATCTTGTCAGTTTTTGGTTGTTCACAAAAGAAAGCCGTTAAAATCAGGCTTACATGCGACATATTTTATTGTTTTCTGAACTATTTTTCATTTATTCGCAAATGATGTTCCTTTTTCACTCAACCATGCGTTTATATGAAACAGAGCGGAAAGAAACCAAACCAATAGGAGTATAATGAGACGAAAACAGTTTAGAATACTCCTTAAGGACTTTAGGCATATAACTATGCTCACACAAACCCAGAGATCATACACACGCATACACATGCACACCTGTACACTCACACACATACAATGATGATAATGGCAATGTTAGGTAGGTACCCAAGGTCTGACTAGAGCGTTGGGCTAATGCGTAGATCAGACATCTGCTAAGTCATAGCCACAGGACCCCATTCTTAAATGTGATCATCTTAGTCATAAATTCATATATCCATCAACTTTAAATCATGCGCAGTGCGGTTTCAAAACTCAGCAGATGTGGTGTAGAGTATGTAGACTACTTCGCAATCGGTGACACCTTCTGGATGAAACTGAAACTTATATACATTGAGCACCTTTGCCTTATGTCTTTGTCTTAAATTAGTCGTACAGGTAACTGTAGTAGTATCTTTCATCTTGTTATTTTATTCCCACTTCTAAGTCACATTGGCAGTTCTGCCAAGGAACATGGCCAGGTCTTGTCTGTTGCTCTTCCGTTTGGCAGTAGGCAGAGTTTGCCTTGGTCACGCTTTCTCTCTGTCCACCTGTATACTGTTGACATCAATTCTGCTACACGTGGTGGGGTCAATTGTGTGAGTCCACAGCTGATAAAGGTGTACAGTATTTCACAAGAAAAGAAAAGTGTCATCCAGGATTAGTCAATACCCTGAAGGTAAAACGGTGCTGTATGCTGTCAGTAGTTATGGTACTGCTTTGTGCCCTGTATACGTTGATGTTATTCAGAGCAACTCGCGTTTTCTTTGCTTTCTCATTTCTTTCCTAGACTTCGCCTCTCTTTGTCAGTGCTCAGGCATGCAGGGCGCTGTTATTTGGAGGGTATGCGACTGTCTCTCATGATGATCGTCTAGTGATCTCTCTCTTCTCTCTCTCTCCTCTCTCTCTCTCCTCTCTCTCTCATCTCTCTCTCCTCTCTCTCTCTCTGTGCTATATTTTTCTACCTTTGAATGATTGCACATATACATGCATGTGAAAGCATGCATGGAGGCCACTATCATGGTAAACCTTATCAGCGTCATCACCATCTTCTTCATATGTTCAACAACTTCACGTCAGTCGTCACGTCGCCATAACCATCACCAATACCACCACAATCACCAGTGGCTAGCGTTTTGCTGTTGCAATGAATTTTCCATCTCTTGGACAAATAAAATTGTTATCCTGTTATCCTGTTATCCTGGTACTGTCTTTTTGGCAATGGCTGTGATGATCACTCCAGTGACAACAGAAAGATACATAGAAAAAGTGAAGAACCATGAAAGAAAAGAAAAAAAGGAAAAGGGAAGAAAAATACAAAGGAGGAACACACACACACACACACACACACACACACACACACACACACACACACACACACACAGAGAGAGAGAGAGAGAGAGAGAGAGAGAGAGAGAGAGAGAGAGAGAGAGAGAGAGAGAGAGAGAGAGAGAGAGGGTGAGGGAGGGATGGAGGGAGGGAGGGGGAACGAACTTGTTTGCTGAGGGAAGAAATAAGCACAACTCAGTGACTTTTTTTATTCAGCCCTCAAACAAAAGAAAAGTATGTAAATTTATGAAAGAAAACATTGTATAGAACAGCATATCAACACATGTACAACAATGAATACATAGCAATTTAGAATGAATGATGCAATATATCATAAAAGAAAGAGTAAGTGGAGGGTGGGAGGGAGGTAGGGATGGAGGACAACCGATGGAGAACAACAGAGAGAGAGACAGACAGACAGACAGACAGACAGACAGACAGACAGACAGAGAGAGGGGTGGGTGGGGGAGTGAAGGAACAGAATGAAGAGACAGTCTCTGACACAAGGGGAGAGAAGGAAAGAGAAGAGAGAGAGAGAGAGAGAGAGAGAGAGAGAGAGAGAGAGAGAGAGAGAGAGAGAGAGAGAGCGAGAGAGAGAGAGAGAGAGAGAAGAGAGAGAGAGAGAGAGAGAGAGAGAGAGAGAGAGAGAGAGAGAGAGAAGAGAGAGAGAGATAGAGGGAGAGGGTGAGTGAGCTCACAGTTCTTCAACAAAAAGGAAAGAACGTATTTTCCAACATCTGGTAATGAAGACTTTTCACAAGACAGTGCGCGTGAGGACCGTTTCAGTGACAACACAACCAGTCTTCATCCATCGGAGAGACAGTGACGAGAGAGAGAGAGAGAGAGAGAGAGAGAGAGAGAGAGAGAGAGAGAGAGAGAGAGAGAGGAGAGAGAGAGAGAGAGAGAGAGAGAGAGAGAGAGAGAGAGAGAGAGAGAGAGAGAGGGAGCGCTCGTGGACTCATGGCTTTAATGTGAGGCATCCAGCCTATGCACATGAGACACGTAACATAAAATTGTTTAATCTATACTGAGAGGGATTAGTTGCAGCCACGGACATAGACAAACAAAGCACATGAGAAGACACAATGCATTTCGACCTTGGGTCTTCTTCAGGCATAAAGAAGTAACATTTGGGACAGTACGAACAAAGAACGTAAAGTCACTTATCTTCACATGTATTCGGCACCCCAACGCAATGGCCGCCAGACGGAAACGACAGAGGGGATTATGGGAGAGGAAATAGGGGGAGCAGGGCAGGGGGGGGGGGGGGGGTGAAACAATGTGTTTGTGGCTTGTGTAGCTGGTTTAGTGGAGTGATATGATACACTTGTGATGGTAGTTGTTATGGTGGATTGATAATAGTACTCAGAAAACGTGAAGGAAATTAAGGGGAGATAACGCGCGCACGCGCGCGCGCGCGTGTGTGTGTGAGTGTGTGTGTGTGTGTGTGTGTGTGTGTGTGTGTGTGTGTGTGTTGTGTGTGTGTGTGTGTGTGTGCGCGGAAGCATCAATGCGCATGCGCAAGACGGACAAAGATACAAGAGAAATTTAAAAAAAAACAGAAGGGAGGGGAGGATGGAGGGGAGGGGGAGGGAAGAAGGAGATCAACATGGGATGACAAAACCGACACATGGAATTTTGTTATCTGATTCAGTTGATGATAATGAGTCATATTTTTCTTTTAAATCATTGATACTGGTGTTGATGTCGATTGTATTATTAATAGTATTTCACAAACAACTCCCTGAATAAGTCCGACTAGTTTCAAGAAGATCAATACTAGGATGCGGTGGAACTGTCCAAGGTGGACGGTAATCGGTCTTTCTTTAAAAAAAAAAAAAGTAGGGGAGGGTGGGGCTCTTCCTGATAATATTTTGAACATTGAAACAGCTTTATTATATTATGATTTCACTTTTAATGGCAAATATTCAATGCCTTATATTCAGAAGCCAGCCGAGTCAACGACTTCAGAACTATTGTTAAGGCTCATCTATGTGGACCTACTGATGGTTTCATAATATTACTTGTTGAATCCTAAACAGTTCAAACATAGTTTATGTAAGTTTCCATGTAAGAACTGAACAAAATTTTCGACTATGCAGATTCGAGAATTGTTTCACTTTAGACAGTTGATAAATCTTTTTCGAAATAACGTTACATATCATCCAACCATGACAAATTGTTACCAATTACAACTCCAAGAACTTTATGGCTATTAGTTTCTTCAACTATTTTTGTCATTTTGGTAAAGAACAAATGAAGTATCTGGAAGATTTTGACGTTTTTGTCGGGATGTTATCAGTGTGTATTTCATTTTCTGTGGATGTGGACATATGTAAATTAGTTCAGACCAGTCAACTAACTGGTTAATGTTCTCCTGAAGAGCTGTTGAGACCTCGACAACATTAGTGCTGTTAATGTGTAAAGTAGTGTTATCAGCAAACAACTCGCATACAAATGGTAATAATGATAATGGCATCCGTCTGTCACGAGAGACAATAGAGTTGTACCGTGGATTAGTCAGACTCTGTTGCAGTTGCTGCAGGTGAAGTCTCGATCATGAATGTCTGTTGGTACTAACATTATTCTTTGCCATCTGCAGCGCCTCTGTTCTTCCCACTGGGCTTCTCTCCTCTGCTCTGCTTGTTTGATGCCAGCCTTGTTGGTAGACCACCAGCTGACCCAGTCTGAAGCTGCTGACTACAGGTCTACTGGGTCGAGGCTGCCCGACTGCGGGTCGCGCTTACATACATCTTTGAAGCGTACGGCGGGCTGCCCTGTGGGTCTGGAGCCCATAGCCAGCTCACCATACGGCTTGACCTTTGGGATGCCACCGTCCTCCATGCGGCTGACGTGACCAACCCAGTGCAGGCATCTCTGTGCCAGCATGCCGAACACACTTGGCCATCCCCGGCTGGGCCAGGACGTCCTTGTTGGTGGTAGGGTCCTGCCAAGCGATGCCCAGGAGTTGTCTGAGTCAGCGCACGTAGAAGGCATTCAGTCTGCAGTCTTGTCGAGAGTACAGGCTCCATGCTTTGTTTCCGAAGAGAACAGTACTCAGCATGCAGGCTTGGCACACTTTCATCTTGGTGTTTGACATCAGGATGGTTTTGTCCCGGACTCTCTTTGTTACATGGGCCATCACAGTTCCAGCCTTGCTGATTTGTACGTTCAGCTCAGCGTCCAGAGAGAGGTTGCTGGAGATGGTGGAGCCCAGGTAGATAAAGCCATTCGCCACATCGAGGGTTTGATCGCCGATGGAGATACGGAGAATGCTGCTGGCCTCTTGGCCAATGATGTTTGTTTTCTATGAGCTGATAGTGAGGCCAAACTCGGCACAGGCATCCGCAAAGCAGGTGATGAGCATCAGTGAAACAGGTGATGAGCTGTCCAATCCTGTGTAGTAGAGTAAAGAGGCCTGACCTACTGACCAAGTCGAACGCCTTGGTCACGTCGACGAAGGCAACGAATAAGGGTCTTCTCTGCTCGTGGCACTTCTCTTGTAGCTGCCTCGGGGAGAATATCATATCGGCCATCAACCTGGCAGCTCTGTGCCTTTGGGTACACTCGTTCGGCAGGTAACTGTAGCCTGTGAGGATGACACGGGCGGAGGCTTTGCCAACAATGCTGAGGAGGGATATTCCATGATAATTGTTGCCGTCGCTGTGGTCCGCTTGGTTCTCGTAAAGCGTGATTATGTTTGCATTGCGCATGTCCTGGAGTACGCTCCCTTCCTCCCAACATGCTCACGGAGGTGAATGAGGGAAGAACTCTCCATACCGGCTTTGGTGACTTCTGCGGAAATGCCCTTAATACCCAGAGCTTTACGACAGGCTAGCAAGTCGATGGCCTTGCTGAGTTCCTCGATGGTGAGTAGGGTGTCGAGCTCTTTCATGGCAAGCAGGAAGGTGGTGCTCTCAATGACTGTGTGGGTGACTAGCTTCTCCCTGGAGTACAGCTCCTGGTAGTGCTCCGCCCATCTCCCCATATGTTTTCTGCAGTCGGTGATTCCTCCCCCGACGAAGATTTCAGAGGAGCGATCTTGATGGCGCTAGGGCCGAACGCTTTCTTCATGCCTTCATACATTTCGTGGATGTTGCCATAGTCGGCGATCTGGATGCCCTGTCACAGGTTCAACCAGTACTCATTGGCACATTTACGGGTGGTCCGCTTGGTGTTGTTGCGAGCTTTGCAGAGTGCTGCTAGCATCTTCTTTGAGGGCTCTCTCTTGTGATTGAGGAGTGCGGCTTGCTCAGCAGAAATGACAGGCTCCATTTCCACAATTCCTGCATCAAACCAGTCTTCATTCTTTCTCACTCTCTTCCCATGGGTGTCTGAAGTGGATTGGTAAATGACATCGTAGATTTGGTTCTATCATGATGAAGCGCAGTCTGTTGGGCAGTCCTCTAGGACCTCGTCAATGGTTCTGGCAAAGCGTTCGCTCAGCTCAGAAACTGACGTCATGGCTGTGTTGATTCGAGGATATCCCTCCTGCTCGGAGCAGCAGATTCGCTTGAGCTGAAGATGCACCTTGCTGGTGACCAGGGAGTGGTCAGGATCGCAGTCAGCACTGTGATAGCTGTGATGAGCACATGGTTGAGCAAAGGTCTTCAGGTGATCACAAAGTCCACCTGATGCCAGTGACGGGATCTGGGGTGCACTCAGGACACTCTGTGGTGTGGCTTGGTGGTGAATAAGGTGTTCATGATACAGAGGTCTCGGAAGGAGATAAGCTCGAGTAGCCACTGTCCATTGTCCATTGCCAAAACGGCTGATGCAGCAGGTCCAGGATCTGTGGTCTGCACCAATCCGGGCGTTGAAGTCCCTGAGCAAGAACAGGTATTCCTTTGAAGGTTCCTCCACTATCTTGGGTTCCAGATCTTCATAGGACTTATACATAACCCCGGCTGAAGAGCAGCGTGTGGGGGCGTAGACGATAAGGATGTTTGTCTGTCCCAAAGAAGTCGTGAGCTGGAGAGAGAGGATTCGCGTTTTCCATTTGTAAGTTGATTCAGCTGAGGATAGGAGATAGTTTCACACTGCGAATCCGATGCCAACCAGTCGGAGCTCCTCTGGCTCCAGTCCTTTCCAAAAGAACGTGCAATCTTCCCTGAGGCTGACGCTGGAGGTGAGTCTTATCTCGTGCAACGCAGCAATGTTGATTTTGAACCTCTTCAGCTCGCGGTCGATGATGGCTGTTTCCTAGCGTCGTCAACTTGCTCGAGGTCATCAGAAGGACGAGGACACATCGCTCTGAGGTTCCAGGTTGTCCGCCGCAAGGCTGACAGTTTGAATTTCTTTTTCCCTTTATTGCCTGGTGCAGGGTTTACGGTCTGCTCTTCGGTCTTCCCTGAGCTCTAAGCACCCACTGAAGCAGGTAGACTGTGGCGGGTCAGCATCATATTGGCTGGTTGCTGCAAAGCTTGAGGCAGGTGGCAGCTGACCAGTGAAACGCGATGGTGTCTCCCACCATCGGAACAACCCGTAGCGCCTGAGCTGACGTCAGTACGCTCTGGGTCTTTAATTCGTAACTGCTGTCTCCAGTGTTGTTTCTGTCGTTGGGATAGCAGCACTGCATTGACTTCTCCAGGGCGCAGGCCTGGGCGAAGTGTGTGGAGATCCTGGGGTGCCCAGTCCCCAGAACCCCTCTCTCAGCTTTCCTGACATGATCCAATGGAAAGGAGAAGCCAGCACAGTATTGTGCCAGCACAGCTACAGGAGTTACTGCTGTTCTACCAAACAGTGGTACTTTGAACTGAAATTGGTCCTGGCAGCAGAGCAGCAGCTGACGCTGATGACTTTTCCAGCTGTTGAGCCACAGAACTATGAACTTTTTGTGTGGAGGTAATAGAGGTTTCAACACATCTCAATTACCAAATGACAAGCATCAACCATGTCCTCGGGTCCTATTGACCTCTCTTGTTTCAGCAATAAACTTTAGATAATTTAAGCCTGACAGACAGACAGAAAGAAATTGAGAGATGAATGTAAGAGACACTTCTGTGCATCTTGCAGTACCAAAAGGCTTCATTGCAGTGTTGGCTCCAAGATGTAGGTATACACAGTCATTCACTCCAGACGTGAACCCCTATAATGATACCAGCTATAACCAATATCAATTTGTAACGAGAAAAATGTCATCATGTTTTCGTAAAACATGCCTAAGCTATTGGTCATCTCCGAACCTTCAAATCCTAAGTCAAGCACACCAGCGAAAAACAGTGTAACCCGTGAAGTCCTTGTTGTCTGTGCAGTATGCCTTTGATTTGACAATACAACATCCACCCATCACTGGGCCCTGTATACTTGAACTTGGAACCATGGGTTCTCGCATAACTGAGAATGTGAAACGCACAGCAGTGAAGTAATGAATGCAATTTGTAAAGGCCCACACAGACGCTGTCAGGTGGAAAAGATTATCCGGACAGCAAATTATGGGAAGCCTTTTCCAGTGACAGCTATAAAGCGGCTATGCAACCAGTTAGTCACCCAGACACAGTATTAGCATCTTCGAATGCTAAGAAAACCATTCTCTGCTCTACCGACACCACAATTTGTGTATACATACTAACTCACCCCAGTTATGATCGCGATAGTTGATATTATCACATCACTTTATATCTAAGAAGAATAGGTACCTTGGCAGTTTTATTTATATTATTTACGAAACAAAGAATCATTAAAAAGCTAGCCCACCTGCACACACACACACACACACACACACACACACACACACACACACACACACACACACACACACACACACACATACATACACACACACACACACACACACACACACACACACACACAGAGAGAGAAAGAGAGAGAGAGAGAGAGAGAGAGAGAGAGAGAGAGAGAGAGAGAGAGAGAGAGAAGACACAGAGAGAGAGAGAGAGAGAGAGAGAGAGAGAGAGAGAGAGAGAGAGAGAGAGAGAGAGAGAGAGAGAGAGAGAGAGAGAGAGAGTTCTTTGGGCTTTACTAGACAACCTTCTTTGCTTGTTTAAGGCATGAACCCTAGTGACTGACAAAGGTCGCAGGTTGCACTAAACTGCAATTTTCTGTCTTTATTAGCGGGGATATGAACTTGGTTATATAAACAATTGTTTCAGTTTTGTGTTTTTAACATTGGTGACGTTTTATTTCTAAAATATTTAACACTAAGTGCATTTATCTGAAATAGAATATCCCGGACAGCTGTAAAAAGAGTGGGCATTATCCGCAGAAGCGTAACTGTAAAATGGGAGGTAAGGTAGCACTTCACACCTGATGTGTATCTAAATTTGTTGCAGTTTACCCTGTTACACCCAGTGTCAAAAATATAAACGTGGTACGAAAACATGTTCCAGTCTTTATATGGACATGCTTTCTTTGTCTCAGTGCACGTTTAAAGGAATTATTCAGATCAGAATGTGATCTAAACCATTTTCTCCCAGACCACAAAACATGAAACAACCATTTATCCTGTGCAAATTTAAAGTTTTATATTCATGAACTTCACATCACCTTTCTTTCGTTCATTAGCTTTTGTTTACATTCTTCTTTTGTCTTGAGAACAGTGACCTGACTGTCTTCCTGTAGCGAGATCCCATAACGTAGTAAACAAGAATGTTAAAGCTAGAGTTGATGAAACAAATATTTCACAAATCCACGAAGTAGTCACATAGAAATTGTGGTTCCGTCGACCAGCATTGACTTCTGGGAAAACGAAATAAATGATTGGAGTCAAAGCGACGGGGACAACACAGACAATGAACAGAATGGAAGTACCAACCAGCATCTTGGGGAGGGCCACCTCTTGGGCAGAAATGGAGGAGGATGTTCCTGCACGCCATGTCACAATCTGACGAAGCTTTACAGTGGTAACTATTGTTGTTACCACCACAACTGTCATCACACCTCCGGGGAAGCTAACACCAAACACAGAAGTATCCAGAATGTCAATTATCTGTTTATTACTTTTATAAAATGCCCCAGCAACAAATGACTTCATAACAGCACCGGACGTTGGATCGAAAATACAACCAATGTGGAATCGGAATGCCACGATGAAAAACAGACCAAGCACTACGACGTATACAACAATAATGACCAGAGCCATTGTTCTGGTGCGCAGAATTGCTTGAACTTTGAGTGGAATGAGGACACAATAGCATCTTTCAAAGGCAATGATCGCTGTAAGAATTTGAGAAACAAAAAAGACTCCCTGTAGTCCAAAAAACTGATTATTTGCTAAGAAAGTCATCGTTGGTCCAAATCTTTCTTTGGTAGTGAACTGCAAATACAGCTGTTCACCATGAAGACACATTGCGTGGATCAATAGCAATTCATCTGCCAAGGACAAAGCAAACAGACACAGGTTGACACGATCCTCGAGTCCTTGAATATAGAACACCACCATATTGATGACGTTTCCTGGTCCGCCAATCAGAAACAGGAACGCCAGCACATTGTTTTTTATTCTGCCAAAAATGCTTTCTATTTCTGCACTTACTATGTTGTCAGGATTGTCCCATGGCAGAAACTCCATTTCACTGAAAATGATTCTGACACAGCCATCATGAAGCGAAGTGTTAAGTCCAACTGTCGCCAGGTTACTGTGCATTGACGAAGTATTTTGGATCGTGGAGTTGTTAACCGGAGAGCTTATCATTGTCAAACAAATGTCTTAATCTTCAGATTCTGGTGCAATGTCTTTTCTCAAAGTCTGTGTGGTTAACTACTTTCCATTTTCGTCCCAATACTGGCGCATTAACACACACACACACACACACACACACACACACACACACACACACACACACACACACACACACACACACACACACACACTTTAAATCTTGAGTTCTCATTCGCATCATCAGACGCAATTACGCGCCTGCACCCACTCTCGCACGCAGGTAGCCTCTCTTACTGTTGGATTGTCCTCTGTCATGATCACCATTGTCGAAATTCTAATAAAGACACGGGTGAATTATTAACTTCATAGCAAAGAAGGAATCTTCCAAGAAAAAGAAAAAAACGCCGTCACTGACCATGTACTGATATCTCCTCAGTAACTATTATTCAATAAATCAGTTAAGTAACGTTCTGTTACTGTGAGAACAGGCACACAATCCATCGACAGGGAGCGGTCAGTGTCAAGTTGTCATGAGGCAATCCACAAGAACTGACACTGCACTGCTGCCGAATCATTACTGTAGTGCTCAGTGGTTCCTGTCTGATCCAACATACGCAGGACACCACCTAGTAAGCCCCCTGTTGACGACAATAATTGCTTTCTGGTGGAGCGAGCGTGGGTGTGCTGTCCGTTGCGGAGAGCGCACATTCAGTGAAAATTCCCATGAACTTGTTGACACCAACGACCTCGACACAAACTCACCAAAGCCATATGCATGCAGAGGAAATCAAATCTGAGGTCACTGGGAAATCAGGGCATGAAGAGCCACCTAATGCGAGACATTTTCATGCAGATTAATGAGGATATCCAAGATGATGCTATGAAGTTGTTTTTTTGTTCGGTCTGAGATTGCCTGATGGGGCTGTGCTCTATGCTTACTTTCATAATACGTCCCGTCGTTATCCAGGTCCGAGCGATACAGACACCTCAGGTTTGGTTAAGAGATTCGAGAAACATTTACGGACACGCATTTGTTAAGTGGATTAGACCATAAGAAAAATCCCACAAATACAGGGCTCTCATGGAAATTCCAAGCCGTTTCACCGCGGTGGCTGGTAGGTTTACTTATTCGTAGAGTATGCCATGCTAAAATCAGTTTTCGTAAGTGCACACTGAGAGAGAGAGAGAGAGAGAGAGAGAGAGAGAGAGAGAGAGAGAGAGAGAGAGAGAGAGAGAGAGAGAGAGAAGAATACGAATACGATACGAAACATTATTCAGATTACGGCTGGAGCCCCATACTGAAGGGGTGATACCCTCAATACACATAATATCAATAGTATCAGGGAAAAAAATGCAAAGAAAAACGCTTACATGCATCACACGGTAATATTACGAATGTACAGTTACGAAGCCAAATGTGCTTCATAAATGTAAATAGCAAGATTTAAAAGAATGGTTTCTTTTCTTGATGCTTAGAGAAAGTTTAGTCTAAAATTACAGGATTCAGAGTAATGCTTAAGTTTATGAATTTTGCCTTGAAGTCATGAAAAGCAGGTCAGCAAAAAAGGAAATGTATTTATCTTCCATGACCAGATTACATAAGCGGCACGTGAATTCATTTTCACTGATGGTACTGTACCTGGACCGATGACAAGCAATGTCAGAAACACCAATCGAAACTTACTTAGTCCGCTCTCGACGTATCTATTCATATCTATATTAATGTATGGTTCTGTCTTATGCGTTGTTATGTTTGAGACAACCAGAGAGATGAAAATATCTCAGGTTAAAAAATAAAGTTTTAAACAAAGACCGATTGACCGCATATGACAGGATTAGCATGATCATATTTATAGTACTCACAGATTTGCGCAATACAGAGAGAGAGAGAGAGAGAGAGAGAGAGAGAGAGAGAGAGAGAGAGAGAGAGAGAGAGACGCTTGACGCTTTGACGCTTTGACGATTTATTGCCTTCAGCTTAACAAGCCATTAAGGCAAGGGGGGTACACATACGACTTGACACTTCGATTCACTGAAATACAATGGAAACAAAGTATAAGGAAGATAAATAATTATTAAATTAACAAAGTATCAGGAAGTAATGGATTTATCAAAACGCTCAATTATTAGAAAGGTACGGATATTTATAACAATGACTAACCCACACGTGGGAGAACAGTCGCAAAACTTCCGTATATAAACATCCTTTCATACGCTACCATTCCCACCCGCTTAGTTCAAAAATACTGTTCCCATTCCCTTCACTCGCCTTACACGCTAAACAAAACTAGTAAAGGCAAGCTCACATTCTTCCATTCTCCGTTTCTCTCAACCTCACCATCTAATCTGACAGTTCCCCGACCGCCCTTCTCCCTCCCCCCTCCCTTCCCCGCTCCCCTTCACGTTGTCCATAAACACTTACGCACAATTGCATGCACGCACGCACGCACGCACGCACGCGCGCGCGCGCACGCACACACACACACACGCACACACACACACTCGCACACACACACACACACACACACACACACACACACACACACACACACACACACACATAAGTGCGCGCGCGTGCGCGCGCACACACACACTGAAACTACATGGCCATCCACCTACTACAAAAGTACATACTAATACAGAACAAATAAAATTAGAATACAATACTATTGTCGTCAAGTTCTAATTTCTTTCTTCTCGCAGTGGTGGCTTCAGTCAAATATTTAGCAAGGGCAATAATGGTTGTATCATTACCTGTTGACAAAAGATTTACTATGCCGCCTACTGTAGGCTCAATATGAGTCAGTTTGAAAAATGAAAATTTTCGGCGAATATCTGAGAAGAAGCAACATTGGAAAAGAAAGTGCACTTCATCTTCATTATTGTGACCGCACATCGGGCAGTCAGCACTTCGTTCACTGGTCATAAACCAGTGTTTTGCAACGCCTAGACCATGCACTCTTAATCTAAACTTTACCAGATCTTCTCTCATCTTTTTATTCGTTATTAAGGACAGATATCTCTCCGCTTCAAACGTTATTTTAAAGGAACGATACCATTCATATTTTCCATTATTTTCTATCTCGGAATGCCAGTTTTGTTTGTAGCATGAAAACAAGCCTTTCCTTAAATTCTGATATAAACCCCTTCTCGAAGCTAACACCCTGACACAACCATACTATCCCAAAGCCATTTGCTGTCAGAGTGTTCCTAACTTTTGATGCCCAGTTGTGTTTGCCTGCCTCTAATTGTATTAACATCATATCATAGGCTTGCCTACATATTCTATTAATTGGTAATCTTACCACTCGCAACCAGTACTTAACACATTTTACTGCTGTTCGAACGTACAATGGATATCTTCCTGTTTTCCGTAAATCATTTTGTTTGAAGAGTGTAAAGGTACACCCAGGAATCGTTTAATGGCAAAAGTATGTACTTTTTCTATTAACCCTGTATCTTCCAACCCCCAAATTTCTGCTGCGTAAGTCAATATGGGCTCGATCTGGGTATCAAAAAGCTTCCAGAATAGAAAAGGATCAATTGTATGTAGTTTCCTTAGTGACTTTTGAATTTCAATAACACCCATCTTACCTTTTCTGCTCATGTCTGAAAGGGCAGCACTCAAACTTAATTTTGTTGTAAATATTAAGCCTAAGTATTTGTAGGTGTTTGTTGATTTAATTTCTTCATTTCCATATTTCCATCTTTCTCTTATTCCAAGATAGCCACCTTTACGGAAAACCATAACATTAGTCTTATCTAGATTTACTTCTAGGCATAACCTGTCTGCTTCCTTTTTTAGATTGTTCAACTGATTCTGTAAACCTACGACCGTATCTGATAACAAAATCACATCATCTGCAAAGAGCAAAAGAAATACCTCTGCAGATCCTGCTACCATCTGGACTCCATGCTTCCCTTTCCCGATCAAATTTACGGCTAATTCGTTAACAAAAAAGGAAAACATAATTGGGCTAAGTACACATCCTTGTTTTACTCCTCTCGGACAATGAAAAAAATCAGAATAAGAATGTTTATCTCTGACACATGCAATGACTGAGTCATAGACTCCTCGAAGTGCTTTATACAATTTTCCATCAATCCACTTCTCCTTAACACATGCCATAAGACATTTCTGTCAACAGAATCAAATGCTTTTCTGAAGTCGACGAAAGCTACATACAGCTTAGAATTTCTTGCCAAATATTTTTCAACAACGGAGTATAAAGTGAAGATGTGATCAATTGTACTATATCCTGCTCTAAACCCTCCTTGCTCCTCTGCTAATTTTCCTTCATTTTCTGCCCATTGTGAGAGTCGCTTATTCAGAATAGATGTGTACACTTTGCTCACGACACTTATTAATGCTACACCACGGTAATTATCGGGTAGATTAGCATCCCCTTTTTTGTAAATTGGAATAATAATGGATTTACACCATTCTTTTGGGAAAATGCCCTTTTCAAATATCTTGTTGAAAAGCTCTACGAGAAATTCAATTACTGTTTCGTTGGCATATCTAAGCATTTCACCAAGTATCATATCAGTACCAGAACTTTTACCGGCTTTAAGTTTATTAATACTAGATACAACTTCCTCTTCAGAAATAGGATCGTTAAAAAGAGGCTCATCCGATTCGTCCGTCGGTTCGTCGGCTAAGATTTCCTCTTGAGCCAGCCCAGGTGTCATGTTAAATATCCTGTGGAAGTGTTCATACCACTTGTCCATGGAGATATCACTGTGCATTACATTTTTTCTGTTCACAGTTCTAATAATTTTCCAGAATGCCTTAGGGTCACTAGTTGACTGTTTTAGTTTAATTATCCTTCCATCGTCAAATTCTTTTTTCTTTGTAAATAGGAGTTCTTTGTATTGTCTCCTTTCATCCACATACCTATCTCTATGCTGTACATCACTCTTTTTTGATCTTTGGAATAGTGTTAGGTAACGGATGACGATTCGTTTCTTTTGGGCGCATTGTTTATCATACCATTCGTTTAAGTTTTTCTTCTTATTGCCCACAGTTCGAGTCATGGAGGCAGCAGCGCCACACAAAGCTTTAACAAATATATCTAGGGAAGTGTTGATGTCAATTGAAAGGGCTTGAGCAGCTTCTTGAATATGGCAATTAAACACATGCGAATTCAATTCATGTCTGTACTTTTGCAAATAATCTTCAGACCACACAATACACTTCTCTTCATTGTCTACGATTCTAAACTTGTCTATACAATCAAACCAGATTTCCAACTGAACTCGACTGGCAAATGCCAAGAATCAACACGGTCACCAATATGTAACTGACAGTTACTCGAAAACAGCCCTTTAGTGATTATAAAATAATCAATCACACTATTACCATGTGGTGAAATATAAGTAAACTGACCATCAAAATCGCCAGCACATGCACCGTTCACAATAATACAGTCCAACATAAAACACAAATTCAACAATGACTCGCCAAAGCTATTGATAAACAGATCTTTTGACTGCCGGTTAAAGTTATCAACATCATCAACATCAACATCATCAACAGGGGAATAAATAAGTGCTTCGTTCCAGTTAGGTTGCTTCCATCCTGTCCTTGCATTCAGATCCCCACAGAACACAAGATGAATTCCCCATCATTTACAATATTGAGAATAGATTCTTCAAGTAAAACAATTCCATCTTTCTGCATTTTATTGCTATACAGAGGACTGTTCTCCGGAGCAACGTATGTTGCAATAATCAGCACATCCTTATCAACCTGAAAAACACACTTATCTAATTTTACAACCACAGTATTATCACAATCAATCTTCATATGTGTTATGTAGCGTCGGTAGCATTTGCGGACTAAAAACAGCAACCCACCAGAATTTTTCCTTGTTTTGATAACTTTTTTGCAGGCACATAGTATTTCACAAAGTTAGTAAAAATTCCGGAATAGTCAAAAGTGTTATCCACAAAAGTTTCTGTCAAGCAGACAAAATCAAATAGTTCAATGTACTTAATGAAAGAGATGTCGTTTAGTTTCGTGTACAAGTTTTCTACATTGTAAGTCAAGAATCTCAAATCACATGGATGGCCAAGCCTGTCCTATTGTTTTTTAACGTTTCTGACTGACCGACGCGGAAGTGGGTACCTGCCTGGGGACTTGTTAACAGGCGTGCTGTCCGAGGTGTTTCCTGGCCTTGGTTGCGTGCGATGAAAGAACTCCGCACGCCCGACTGCCGTGACCCGCTGCCATCACGACTTGCGACTGCCGTGACCCGCTGCCAACACGACTTGCACGTGATGACCTTGGGCTGCCGGCCTGCCGAGATGAAGACGGACGAGAAGGGGAATCCCCTGCGTTGGCTGTACCGTACGGTACACTGTCACCTCTGACCTGATTGTTGACAGTGTCACGCAGAGGCGTAGCCGCAACTGGTGTTGTCCGTGTTGCGTCAGGATCCACCACCTCAGCATAAGTTCTTGGGTCAGGTCGTCTTGGCTCCACAACTAGCCGACCTTTCTAAAGAATGCCACCTTACCCTCCTTCTTGGCCTCAGCAACTAAACTGGCTTGCTGGTGGGTAAGGTCATTGGCCACGGTCACACCCTTGTCCTTCAGTCTGGCACGGAAGTCCTTATTTGTCATAACTGACATTTTGTCCTTCCACCTGCTGAATTTAACTATCACAGGTCGGGGTCCACCGTTTCTGCTCTGGCCTACACGATGGGCCCGAGCAATGTCGTCTGTTGTCCACGTCTTCTCCGTCTCCACGCTGTTCAGGACGTCCGTCACCGCTTTGGCACAGGAGTCGAAGGTCTCCCTCTCCCTGCTGCAGGCACCCCAAACATACGGAGGTTGTCTCGTCTGGAGAACCCTTCGAGTCTGTCCACCTCCTCCCTCAGTCGTGTCAGTTGTTTGGTCATATCACTGATTGTTGTTGTAAGTCGTTGCATTTCTTTTTTGCTGTTTTCTTTTTCCGCATACAGATCATTGATGTCAGCTGTGGTGTCTTGAAGTAGAGTAAAGCACCTGTCACTGTCAGTTTCCAATTTACCACAACGTTTGTCTATTTCATCACATTTAGTTTTGACCAGACCAATATCTGTTTTAATTGAATTGAGGTCTTGTCTCATGAGTTCCATGTTAGCTTCCAATGATTCAAACCTGTTCTCCTGTCGCTGGATGGCGTCTAGAATCCGCTGTGCAGTATCCGATGGCAGGCGAGAATCACTAGAGATATGTGAAGGGGTACAGACGGAACTGCTTTCGTCAGCGTTTGTCCGCGCACTGTCTTGTTTGTTGTGATCAGGTCCAGGATTTAATTCAACGTCTCCACAACACAGGAGATACGCCGCCACAAAAACAAAAACAAGAATGTCCACTTTGCCTCTTGTTGTGATCACACGTGTCTTCATCTTCATGACAAAAGCGACTCGCTTCGCCATGAAGCACAAGAAAGTGGAGAGGAAAAGTCCACAAGCCACCTGAAATTGCACGCTGTGAATCGGCATGTTTGAAACTTCAGTTAATTTTTACATATGCACAATCAGCACACACTTTTCTATTTGTGTGTAACTGAAGTCTCACTGTAGGGCGAGTTCGTTAATCATCATTAGCAAAAAATGTACCTAATTGCTACCCGTGGAGACAAAACACGTCCGGTCATCGCGCTGAGATCAACTCACCCCCGAGAGAGAGAGAGAGAGAGAGAGAGAGAGAGAGAGAGTCACACACCGCATTGGCATAAACTCAATCACAAACACAGCGTGTTTTCTCTATACGCGTACGTCTACTCCATTCATTCAAAGGAGAGACTGGGGAAAGAAGAATTCACTTCTTTTTTTGCGCTCCCTTTACCAACGTCGACCAGGAATTTTACAATATATTAAACACACACATTACAATACCTCAAACACACACATAACAGCTTTGTTTCCCTAACTTTCATGTTCAAGTATAATTTAAACACCTTTTCTTCTTTCTTTCCAATAAGCAACATACCAGTATTACATTTCTCGGTCTTCTTTTTTTTAAATACGAAACAGTTGCATTGGGAAAAAATAAAAGAATTCCGCCATCGGGATAAAACTTTCCAGGAAGTTGGTAGTAAGATCCAATGGTTGAACGCTGAGGTTTTCTAAGGGGGGGGGGGGGGGGAGGGGGGGGGACCCAAGTCCTAATATTAGCTTCGGAACATGTAGGTTTTAATTAATATTTCTTTAAAAAGACGTTATACACAAGATGTAATAATACATCATGCTGAAGAATTCGTAGTATTCATTTTCCAACACATTCCTACCTACATTTGGGGACAGGAAGTGAAATCTGTTTAAAAGTATTTGTCTCAGAAAACGATTTGTATTATTACTTTTTTTAGAAACCAACGACGTGTCTTCACAAAATGCTTATTACACGATGTCGTTTCATTTTTTTGTTTGTTTGTTGAAATAATCACATCGATAGTTTACATTTGCTTTGGCTATCGTTTTTTTTTAATTTCTCTTTATATATTTATTATTTCACAGCTGGCAACTTATCCTAAGGGAATCAATATTAACCAAACAAAATCCCTAGCAGACTTCTGTCTGCGCTTCATTGTCATCGATCACTCTCTGGTCGTACGGAAAACTAGCTCTTCCCCTTTCAACCCTCAAGGCTGAGAATCAGTTACCAACTTTGCGCAAGCGAAGTGCCCTGTCCTCTAGTTTGGGAATTCCTGGTCTGCCGTACATATCGGGAACACACCCGTCCTGCTAACAGAGAGCTTCTCTCACTAATCACGTGCCTCAGCGTCCAGCCCACAAGAAGAAAAGGCCAGGGATTCAAACACTGTTTACATATGGTCTAACATTTCCGTTGAAAGTCCAAATCTCGCGTTTTTTTAAGTCGGCCCTGCATTTGACTCCAAGAATCTTCCGTCATGACACCACCCCCCACCACCCCATACCATGAGAAAAAAAAAAGTCAGCAATTAAAACAGAAAAAATACACAAACCCTTACCACAACAACAAAAACACATTAAAACAAACAAGCAAACAAACAAACAAACCAGTAAGGTTCAAAGTTCATAAATCAAATAACTGTTACATGAAAATGTTGAGTCAAGCAAAACCAACAATGTCAGCAAACTCCAAAGACAAACGTTATCAGATTACACACTCCAAAGAACCATTACTTGTCAGTGGAATACTTTTGCATACGATAGATAATATTTAAATCAAACATCTAGTTTTCATAATTTAACCAGATGTGCATTTCATGGAGAATAATTCATATCTTAGATAAAAGAAACATCACCAGCAAAACAGTCATTCAGAATGCAATATTTCATTGTTTGTCCTCAGGAGACACATTAACAGACCACAATTAACAGAAAAAAAACATCACCATGCACATCAGCGTGATCGCATTAGGTAAAAGTAATTCATAGCTCAGCATTCAGCACAAGGATGCCAAAATAGCCTTTTATTTATCAGATCAAACATTGAAAAATATAAACATAATAATCAGAGGTATGCATCACAAACACATCATACAGCTAAACTACCTCTGGAACTATACAAACAGAACAGCAGTAATATTGTTTCAATCAATGAAGTACATGCAATGAATGAGAAGGGGTTTTCTTTTCAGCTTCATCCTTCTTTCATCTGTTCCCTAGACAAGAGATCAGCCAAAAAGTTGGTAGAACCAGAAACTGGCTCAATCACGAATGAGTACTCCCGAATGGCCAGAGCAGCGCAACAAACGTTGTCAGTCTGAGATGCCTTGAAAACGTCAGAGGCCTATTATCTGTCTAAAGGGTGAAAGTTCGCCCAGACAGAAATCGTTCAAAATTTGACAAGGCCCAGACGATCGCCAAGCATTCCCTCTCAATGATGAAGTACTTTTCCAGGGATGCGGTGAACTTCTTGCTTGCAAACTGTACTGGGTGCGACAAACTGTCATGTGGCTGTAGCAGGACAACTCCCATTCCGGAGGAACTTGCATCGGTGCGCAAAACGAAATATTTGGTCAGGTCAGGCAGCAACAAAACTGGAAAACAGTTCAACGTTTTCTGTACAGTCTCTAAGGCTGTCTGACAGTCAGGAGTCCAAGTCACAGAATTTCGTCTTTGTCCTTTAGTAAGATCAGTTAAAAGTGCAGCAAGAGTAGCAAAATGGACACATAAAGTCTGCAATACGAAAGCAAACTCAAAAGTAATCGAACCTGCTTCTTTGAATAAGGGTTTTGATGTACAAGATCTTTTCAATTTAGTTTCTCTCTGGACGAGTAGAACCGACTAGATCAGTATGTCCAAGGAACTCCAGTTACTGGTAGCCTGCCATGATTTTGGATGGTCGCGCCGTGAGACCAAAAGTTGGAAGTTGCGAGAAATTTTCACGCAAGCAAGAGAGCAACAAATCCCCTGTTGGCAATGCTAATAGAACATTACCAAGAAGAAGAAGAAAAAAAAAACTGACCGCAGAAATGTCATGCAACTTCAGCATTCTCATCATTCTCGCAAAAGTTACAGGAGCAATCTGTAGTACAAAAGGCATGCGAATAAAATGTATCAGGCCAAATGAATGGGGTCTGACAGGCCGGCTGTTTTGATTTTGTCTTCCTCAGCCATGGGGAATTTGCCAGTAATCTTTAGTTAAGGTCGACTTTGACAAAACACCGGGCATGCGACAATTGGCAGAAGAGATCTTCCACATCAGGTATAGGCTAAGAATAAAACACTGTGAGTCTGCTAAGTGCTCTGTAATGGATACAGAACCAAACTGACCCATCTGGTTTAGAAACCAAAACAACGGGAGCAGAATGTGGGGAAGTAGAACGCTCAATAACGCCAAGATCGAGCATCGCTTGAGCTCCTCTCTCAATGACTTGCTTTTTTTGCAAATGGGAGGGGGTACAGCTTAACACGCTCAGGAGTGTCCGTAGTTAGCTGAATCCTATTGGGTTCAACACCCAAAGCAACGCCTGGTTTATCGGTCAGCATATCTTGAAAGTGTTCCAAAACGTTTCCTGACTGAGTGACTTGAGACGCTGAGAGATTGTCATTAATCTCACATCTTCAAATGTTTCACATAGAACTGACACGGAAGGCAGTACAACATCATCAACACCACCATCCTTTACAACACCTATCGAAGATGTGTGTCTAACAGGTAACTAATTTGACACATATGACATTTGATTATGTCACACACACACACACACACACACACACACACACACACACACACACACACACACACACGCACGCACGCACGCACGCACGCACGCACGCACGCACGCACGCACGCACGCATGCACGTACGCACGCACGCACGCACGCACGCACGCACGCACGCACGCACGCACACACACACACACACACACATCAGACTTGGAGAAAAATGTAAGACAATTCACCGGTAATACATCAGCTATATCAAAACTCACAGCAGATACATGAACATCAGAAACACAATCAACACATTAACATCAGAAACACAATCAACACTCTCTGGTCGTACGATAGACTACGCTTTCCTTTTTCAACCCCCAAGGTAGACAGACAATCAACTACCAACTTGGCTCAAGCTAAGCACCCTATCCTCCTGTCTGGCAGCTTCTGGTTTGCATACATGTCGGGAACAGACCCGTCCAACAAGACAGTGAGCTTTCGTCACTAATCACGTGCCTTAGCGTCCAATCAACGACACAAAAAGGAAGGGACTCAAACATTGTTTATATATGGTCTAACATTTCCGTTCAAAGTATAAGTCTCGCTTTTTAAAATCGGCCCTGCGTTTCACGCCTGGAATCTTCCGTCATGGCAGAGAGAGAGAGAGAGAGAGGAGGAGAGAGAGGAGAGAGAGAGAGAGAGAGAGAGAGAGAGAGAGAGAGAGAGAGAGAGAGACTCAAGACTCAAGACTCAAAAACTTTATTACTCAAGGATAGAGATTTTAGGCAGTGCCTATTCTTCCAATCTGTCCTTGCTATTCTACAACATTCAACTAAACACACTGCACATATTAATAATGGCAGAAACAATGAAGAATATAGCAACATTATAATAATAACAATAACAATAGTAATAAGAATAATAATGATAAAAAAATAAAAATTCCATTACAAAATTACACAAACATAATCAGAGACGTACGCGCTCGCTCACATGCACGCCCACGCCCACACATACACGCACGCACGCGTACACCCACACCCACCCACCACCCACCCACCCACACACCCACCCACACACACACACACATACACATTTTCATCAGCTAATATAGAGGCAAGCATAAAAGTAGGGCGTTGAGACTATGATCAAAAGGTTACATTTATTGTTCAAGTAAATGTTTAAGTATTGCTGATTTGAAGGACGGTAGTGATTGACATGTTTTGGCAGACGAAGAAAGAGAGTTCCACACAGATGGACCAAAAATGCAAAACTAGATTTGAACAAATCAATGTGGACACGTGGTAAAATGGAATTATTTGAATCATATCGCGTTGTTGCCATTTGGATAAACTCAGCAAGATATGTTGGCGCCATGTTTGCATGGACTTTAAACATTAGTACTGCCTTATTATAGGTCAGTTGGCTCTGCAGTGGTAACATCATTAGTTTTGCGAGTTTGCCCGTGGTTGATAGAAACTTGTCGGGAAGAATCAGCTTAATTCCCGTCTATGCATAGAGTTGATCTTTTTTATGTGATTTTCACCGGCACCACTCCAGATAGTGGACGCATAGTTGATATGAGAAGGCAATGGGCTTCAAAAAATAATTTCCGGATGTGTGGTTCAACATGATAACTGAGTTTATTGAGTAAAAACACATTGCGAGCCAACTGTTTGCAAACATGATTTATATGTCATTGCCATTTAAAATTATCATCAATGATCACGCCTAAGACACGGTGTTCGGTAACCTGCTCGATCAAGGTTTCATTCATTTTTAGGCTCAACATAAGATGCTGTCGTTGATGTTTCTGTCTCGATGCTAGGACTATACATTTTGTTTTGTGCGGATTAAGGACCATTCGGTTTTGGTTGCACCATTCTAAGACATCAGTTATACTTTGTTGTAACGATATTTGTACAGACATGATGTTTGTATCACTACAGTGAAGAGAACTATCGCCAGTGAACAGATCACAGATGACATCATTGTGAGATATGTGCATCGGTAGGTCATTTATGAAAATACCGAAGAGAAGAGGTCCAAGGACAGAGCCTTGTGGAACGCCACAGCTCACTATTCCTTCAGAGGAATAAGTACCGTTTAAGTAAACACGCTGGGTCCTGTTTTCAAGATATGACTGAAAGAAGGTGACTACTGCCGAATTTTGAACATATGCAGTCATTTTGTTTAATAATATGTTGTGGTCTACAAGATCAAAGGCTTTCTTAAAATCAAGGAAAACAGTTCCAGTGAGTTTTCTTTCGTTGATGGCTGATAGCCATGTATCACAGAGGCGTGTTAAGGCCGTGTGGCATGAGTGATTTCGACTAAAGCCTGACTGAAATGGGTGGAACAGTTTGTGATGTTCCATATGTTTAGTTAGGTGTTTGTGAACATGCATCTCAAGAGGTTTCGATACAACGGATAAAAGAGATATTGGTCTAAAATTGTTTAAATCAGTGAGATCTCTTGATTTGGGTAAGGGAATGACTTTTGCTGCCTTTAGACCACATGGGAAGACATTTTGATCAATACAAAATTATAAACATACGTAAGGGTATCAACAATGTAAGGTAGAGCAAGCATGAGTATTGAAGCATTTAAGTTATCTGGACCCATTGCTTTTTTTATTTTTAAGTTTTGAAATTAAGGAACCAACTTCATTAATAGCAAACAAGGGGATGCTAAATGAATCTCTAGTATTTAATCGTTCTTGACAAAACGATTGGAGAACAGCTGGAGTCTCATGTCGATTAAAGAATGTGACACTGGCAGCTGCTTGTACTGATTCAGTTACCTGAAGGAAATGATTGTTGAAAGTGTTAGCAGACCACACAGTCGCAGTATTATCTGATTTCTTTCTCGACTTGTCAGTTATTTCATTAACAGCACGCCATAATGATGCTGTATCCCTGTTTGCGTTTATCAGTTTCCTAAAATGCTCAGATTTTGATTTTCTAACTAGATCTGATACTCTGTTTCTCTGCTTTTTATATTCATCTACTTTCTTGCGGTTTTAAGTGCATCCCTTAGTGCCATTTCTATAATAATGTCTTTTGTCAGCCAGCTGGGAAGTACTCTGTGTTTTACCCTTTTTCTTCTAAGTGGGGCATGTTTATCAACGATTTAGAGAAAGATATTATACCAGGTATTATTCGCTTCATTTGGATCTGTGTAATTGAGTACACTGTAGAAAGGAGCTAAGCTTCTTAAGTCGAGGAAAAATTCATCCTTACTGAAATGTTTGAAGCAGCGATATTGAATGGTTGTGTGGCCCTTATTCTGTTGCTTTGGAAGTTTACAAGACCATGTACACAAAATAAGACAGTGGTCGCTGATGCTTTTGTTGCCCACTGTTATATTGGATACCATGGCTTTGTTGTTCGTGTAGATATGATCCAGCAATGTAGAAGATGTCTTTGTGATTCTAGTTGGATTATGAATAAGCTGATGCAAGCCAAAGAGTGTGG
>CM031605.1:58278460-58300960 GCA_018398815.1 Conus ventricosus
GCCTTGGTTTCCAGCAGTTGCCCCGCAAGTTCTGGACGCTAAACGTGTTAGGCGTGGGGCAGAGAGACAATGGATTAAGAGCGGTCTTGAGGTCCATAAACAGATCTTACGTGTTGCAAACAATGTTGTCAATGAAATTGTGCAGCAAGCCAAATCAGCATTTTACAATGCCAAAATACTTGCATGCACTTCGAGCAAGCAACTGTTCAACCTCACAAACACACTCATGGGGAGAATTAAATCCTCTCCTCTTCCATCTTCTGTCTGTCCCTCTGATCTGCCACATAAATTTTGTGACTTCTTTGTCGGCAAAATCGAGTCGATCCGGGAGAATATAGACTCTCAGACAGGATATCCACTTTGACATTTTCTCTGGCATTCCACTCTTTTCTTTTGAACCTGTTACTCAGTCATTAGTTAGAGATGTGATTAAGAATACTACCATTAAGACTTGTGTGCTTGACCCCCTCCCATCCTCCCTGCTATGTGGTGTAATTGATGATTTGATGCCTTTGATCACTGCCATTGTCAATGATTCACTCACCTCTGGTTGTTTCCCCTCTGAACTAAAACACTCTGTTTTTCGACCCCTGCTAAAGAAACCCTCTCTTGATCCTGAGATTTTGAAAAACTATCGTCCTGTTTCCAACTTATCCTTTCTGTCGAAGATAATTGAAAAGATTGCTCTTCTCCAACTTCATGAACATCTTGAGCGTAACAATCTTCTCTATCTTTTGCAATCTGCGTATCGTGCTGGCCATAGCACAGAAACCGCTCTCCTCAAAATTGTCAACGACCTTCTCTCTGCTCTTGACGACGGTAAAGTCTCTCTGCTGTCCTTGTTAGACCTGTCTGCCGCTTTTGACACTATAGATCACAGTACCCTTCTGTCTAGGCTTGAGCATACATTTGGCATCTCTGGCACAGCTTTTTCCTGGTTCAGATCTTATCTCTGTGGTCGTACTCAGACTGTCTCTGTGAATGGTTTCTCTTCTCAGTCAGCTGACTTGGAGTATGGAGTTCCCCAGGGCTCAGTCTTGGGCCCCATTCTCTTCGTTCTTTATACACAGCCTATCTCTGACATTGTCACTCATCATGGCATCTCCCACCACTGGTTCTCTGACGACAACCAAATCTACACCTCTGACGATATTTCTCAGCTCCTTTCTATCATTGAACGAACTCAGGCATGTTTTTCTGATATCAAAGCTTGGATGATTGACAACAAACTTCAACTGAACAACGACAAGACCGAACTGATTTTCATAGCATCTAAAAGATTATTGTCCACAAACTGCCTTCCCTTATCTGTCCAACTAGATAATTCAGTCATTCGGACTTCAACTGTCCGTAATCTTGGGATCACACTGGACCAAACTCTATCCTTTCAAAGTCAAATTTCCTCTGTTGTCGTGCTTGCTATCTGGAACTTCGCCGTATTTCTTCTGTTCGTCATCTTCTCTCGGATGATGCCACTAAAACTCTCATTTCTGCTTTTGTTCTCTCTCGCTTGGATTACTGTAATTCTCTTCTTGCTGGTTGCCCACAGAATCTTCTTGGCAAATTGCAGAAAATTCAAAACAGTGCTGCCCGACTAGTATTGAAACGCTCCAAATTTTCTCACTCGGCTCCCTTGCTTGATTTTCTCCACTGGCTCCCAGTAGGCAAAAGAATTGAATACAAGCTTCTTTGCTTTGCTACAAATCTCTCAGTGGTCTAGCCCCATCCTATCTTGCTGATCTTCTGAATACCTATAAACCTTTTAGACAGCTACGTTCTTCCTCTGACACTTCTCTTCTCCAAATTCCTCGCTTCCGCACTAGGACCCTCGGTGATCGTTCGTTCTCTTTCCAGGCCCCCTGTTGTTGGAATAACCTCCCTCTGTCTCTCCGCTCTGCGACTTCCCTCTCTTCCTTCAAGTCTTCTCTTAAGACTTCCCTCTTCCAGTCATGACCTTCCCTCTTTCTGTCGAAAGCAGATGTACCCTACACCTGGCGTATGTGTGTGCTTGTGTGTGTGTTTTGTGTGATTGTGTGCGTGTATGTGTTTGTGTGTGTGTGTGTGTGTGTGTGTTTGTGTGCTCAGCGTAAGCATGTAGAAATGTTGTGTGTGTGTGTTTGGTTGATTGCCTTTTGTTGTTTATCATATTGGTTGCTCCTCTTGATTTATTTATTCTTTATTGTAAGCGCTTAGGGCTTTTAAAGTTTAGGCGCAAGAAATGCACATTATTATTATTATTATTATTATTATTATTATTATTATTATTATTATTATTATTATTATTATTATGGATGGTTGTCACTCTTTCTTAAAAACATTAGTACGGGAGGATGGGGCTTTTTCTGATAATATTTGAATATTAAAACAGCTTTATTATATTCTAAGTTCCCTTTTAATGGCAACATATTTCAATGCCTTATATTAGAAGCCAACAGAGTCGACGACTTTAGAACTATTTTCACGCTCATCTATGTAGACCTACTAAAGGTTTCATAATATCACATGTTGAATCCCAAACAGTTAAAAGATAATTTATGTAAGTTTCCATGTAAGAACTGGACAACATTTTTCGACTATGCAGATTCCAAAGTTGTTTCACTTTAGAGACTTAAATCGTTTTAGAAACAATGTTACATATCCTTATAGTATGATCCGACCATGAAAAATTGTTATTAATTACAACTCCAAGAACTTAGTTTCTTCGACTATTTTTGTCATTTTGGTAAAGAGCAAATGAGTTATCAGAAATATTGTGACGTTTTCGTCCGGTTGTAATCAGTCTGTACTTCGTTTTCTGTGTATGTGGACACATATGAATTAGTTCAGACCAGTCAACTAACTGGTAAACATTCTTCTGAAGAGCTGTCAAGACCTCGACAACATTGGTGCTATTGATGTGTAAAATCGTGTTATCAGCAAGCAACTCGCGCATCAATGGTCATAATGATAATGGCATCCACGTGTCACGAGAGACAATAGTGTTGCGCCGTGGATTAGTCAGATTCTGTTGCAGTTGCCTCAGGTTAAGTCTCAGTCATGAGTGTCTGTTGGTACTAACACAATTCTTTGCCGTTTGCAGCGCCTCTGTTCTTCCCACTGAGTCTTGCTCTTCTGCTCTGATTGCTTGATGCCACCCTTGTTGCTAGACCACCAGCTGACCTGGTATGAAGCTGCTGACTACAGGTCTTCTGGGTCGAAGCTGCCTGCCTGCAGGTCGCGCTTACATACATCTTTGAAGCGTAGGTCGGGCTGTCCTGTGGGTCTGAAGCCCGTACCCAGCTCACCATACAGCTTGACCTTTGGGATGCCACCGTCCTCCATGCTGCTGACGTGGCCAACCCAGTGCAGCATCTCTGTGCCAGCATGCCCAACACACTTGGGCATCCCCGTCTGGGCCAGGACGTCCTTGTTGGTGGTACGGTCCTGCCAAGCGATGCCCAGGAGTTGTCTGAGTCAGCGCAGGTAGAAGGCATTCAGTCTGCAGTCTTGTCGAGAGTACAGGGTCCATGTTTTGTTTCCGAAGAGAACAGTGCTCAGCATGCAGGCTTGGCACACTTTCATCTTGGTTTTTGACATCAGGATGGTTTTGTCCCGGACTCTCTTTGTTACATGGGCCATCACAGTTCCAGCCTTGCTGATTTTTACGTTCAGCTCAGCGTCCAGAGAGAGGTTGCTGGAGATGGTGGAGTCCAGGTAGATAAAGCCATTGGCCACATCGAGGGTTTGATCGCCGATGGAGATACGGAGAGTGCTGCTGGCCTCTTGGCCAATGATGTTTGTTTTCTAGAAGCTAATATTGAGGCCAAACTCGGTGCAGGCATCCGCAAAGCAGGTGATGAGCATCAGTGAAGCAGGTGATGAGCTGTTGTAGCGCTTCTTCAGGGTGGGCAGTGAGAGTAGCATCTCTCTGATGAGGACTTCCACACCTTTATCTTTGCTCGGGGGCATGTCAGGTTGAAGAGGCTTCCATCACTCCTAGTGTGAAGGAAGATGCTGTCTTCAGACTGTCAGCGCAGCAGCAGGGAGAAGGAGATGCCAAAGAGTGTAAGCGAGCATGCAACTTTGTATGACACCGCTCTTGATTGGGAAGGGGTCCAAAAATAAATGGTCGTACTTGACAGTGCTATTCATGTTGTCATGAAAGGACGTGATCATCTTCAGGAGTTTGGGGGGACACCCAATCCTGTGTAGTAGAGTAAAGAGGCCTGACCTACTGACCAAGTCGAACGCCTTGGTCATGTCGACGAAGGCAACGAATAAGGGTCTTCTCTGCTCGTGGCACTTCTCTTGTAGCTGCCTCGGGGAGAATATCATATCGGTCGTCAACCTGGAAGCTCTGTGCCTTTGGGTACACTCGTTCGGCGGGTAACTGTAGCCTGTGAGGATGACACGGGCGGAGGCTTTGCCAACAATGCTGAGGAGGGATATTCCATGATAATTGTTGCAGTCGCTTTGGTCCGCTTGGTTCTCGTAAAGCGTGATTATGTTTTGCATTGCGCATGTCCTGGAGTACGCTCCCTTCCCCCCAACATGCTCACGGAGGTGAATGAGGGAAGAACTCTCCATACCGGCTTTGGTGACTTCTGCGGAAATGCCCTTAATACCCAGAGCTTTACGACAGGCTAGCAAGTCGATGGCCTTGCTGAGTTCCTCGATGGTGAGTAGGGCGTCGAGCTCTTTCATGGCAAGCAGGCAGGTGGTGTTCTCAATGGCTGTGTGGGTGACTAGCTTCTCCCTGGAGTACAGCTCCTGGTAGTGCTCCGCCCATCTCCCCATGTGTTTTCTGCAGTCGGTGATTCCCTCCCCCGACGAAGAATTCAGAGGAGCGATCTTGATGGCGCTAGGTCCGAACGCTTTCTTCATGCCTTCGTACATGTCGTGGATGTTGCCACTGTCGGCGATCTGGATGCCCTGTCACAGGTTCAACCAGTTCTCCTTGGCACATTTACGGGTGGTCTGCTTGGTGTTGTTGCGAGCTTTGCAGAGTGCTGCTAGCGTCTTCATTGAGGGCTCTCTCTTGTGATTGAGGAGTGCGGCTTGCTCAGCAGAAATGACAGGCTCCAATTCCACGATTCCTGCATCAAACCAATCTGTATTCTTTCTTACTCTCTTCCCATAGGTGTCTGAAGCGGATTGGTAGATGACGTCGTGGATTTGGTTCCACCATGAAGAAGCGCTGTCTGTTGGGCAGTCCTTTAGGACCTCGTCAATGGTTCTGGTGAAGAGTTAGCGCAGTTTCGGAACTGACATCACAGCTGTGTTTTTTCGAGGACGTCCCTCCTGCTTGGAGTCGTGGATTTGCTTGTGCTGAAGACGCACCTTGTTGCTGACCCGGGGGTGAACAGCACTGCAGTCAGCACTGTGATAGCTGTTGGTTAAGAGCACATGGTTGAGCAAGGTTCTTCAGGTGGTCACGATGTCAAGCTGATGCCAGTGACGGGATCTAGGGTGCCTCCAGGACACTCTGTAGTATGGCTTGGTTGGGAAGAAGGTGTTCATGATACAGAGGTCGTGGAAGGAGCAAAGCTCAAGTAGCCACTGTCCATTCTCGTTGAGTTTGCAAACACCAAAGCGGCTGACGCAGCGCGGCCAGGATCTGTGGTCTGCACCAATCCGGCTATTTGAAGTCCCCGAGCAAGAACAGGTGTTCCTTTGCAGGTACCTCCCTGATCTTGGCTTCCAGCTCTTCATAGAACTTATACTTAACCTCGCTGAAGAGCAGCGTGTGGGGGCGGAGACACTAAGGATGTTTGTTTGTCCCGAAGAGGTCGTGAGCTGGAGAGAGGATTCGCGCTTTACCTTTGGAAGGTGGTTCAGCTGAGGATAGGAGAGAGTTTCACACTGCGAATCAGACGCCATACAGTCGGTGCTCCTCTGGCTCAAGTCCTTCCCAAAGGAACGTGTAGTCCTTCTCCCTGAGACTGCCGCTGGAGGGAAGTCTTGTCTCTTGCAGCGCAGTAATGTTGATTTTGGACCTCTTCAGCTCGCAGTCGATGATGGCTTCTTGGCGTCGTCAACTTGCTGGAGACCGTCAGAAAGGCGAGGACACAACGTTCTGACGTTCCAGGTTGCCAGCTGCAACGCTGAGAGTTTGAATTTCTTTTTTCCTTTACTGCCTGGTGCAGGGTTTAGAGTCTGCTCCTTTGTCTTCCCTGAGCTCCTAGCACCCACTGAAGCAGGTAGACTGTAGCGGGTCAGCACCTCACTGGCTGGGTACTGCCCAGCTTCAGTCAGGTGGCAGCTGAACAGTGAAACGCGATGGTCTCTCCCACCATCGGAGACGACCCGTAGCGCCTAAGCTTACGCCAAAACGCTCTGGATCTTTAAATCGTAACTGCTGTCTCCCGTGTTGTTTTTGTCGCTGGGATAGCAGCACTGCAGTGACCTCTCTAGAGCGCAGGCTGAGCAAAGTGTGTGGAGATCCTGGGGTGCCCAATCGCCAGAATCCCCCTCTAGGCTTTGCTGACTTTTGATCCATTGGAAAGGACAAGCTAGCACAGTAAGGTGCCAACACAGCTGCAGGAGTTACTGCTGTTCTACCAAACAGTCGTACTTTGAACTGAAATTTGTCCTGGCAGCAGAGCAGCAGCTGACGCTGATGACTTTTCCAGCTGTCGAGCCACATAAGTATGAACTTTTTGTGTGGAAGTAATTTAGATTAACACATCTCAGTTAACAAATGGATTGTCTTGTGATCACAAGCATCAACCATGTCCTCAAGTCCTATTGACCTCTCTTGTTACACCAATAAACTTTAGATAATTTGAGCATAACAGACAGACAGACAGACAGACAGACAGACAGACAGACAGACAGACAGACAGATTGAAATTGAAAGATAAATGTAAGAGACACAGTCTGAGCATCTTGGAGTACCAGAAGGCTTCCTTGCAGCGTTGGCTCCAAGACGTAGGTACACACAGTTATTCACCTCAGGCGTGAACCCTTATAATTAGCCCAGCTATAACCAATATCAATTTGTAACGAGAAACATGTCATGTTTTCGTAAAACATACCTAACCTATTGGTCATCTCCGAACCTTCAAATCCTAAGTCAAGCACAACAGAGAATAAACAGTGTAACCCGTGAATTCCTTGTCGTCTGTGCAGTATGCCTTTGGTTTGACAATACAACATCCACCCTTCACTGGGCCCTGTATACTTGAACTTGGAGCCTTGGTTTCTCGCATAACTGAACTTGTAAACCTCACAGCAACTGCACATGCAATCTGCTGACATCGTTGGAAGAGGACACGGTGTGGTAGTGAAATAAAGAATGCAATTTGTAAAGGCCCACACAGACGCTGTCAGGTGGAAAAGATTATCCGGACAGCAAATTATGGGAATCCTTTTCCAGTGACAGCTATAAAAGGGCCATTAAACCAGTTAGTCACCCAGACACAGTATTAGCATCTTCGAATGCGAAGGAAATCCTTCTCTGCACTAGCAACACCAACATTTGTGTACACATAATAACTCATCCCACTTATGATTGCGATAGTTGATTGGGCTATAATCACATCACTGTATATCTAAGAAGAATAGGTACCTTGGCAGTTTTGTTAATATCCAAAGTTTCTCGTTCTATACCATGCAAGACAGAGAAAATAGAATATTATCGGGGTTTTTTCCCATGGTGTTTCTGTTTAGGACTTATGCCGATGGGGTGTTTGGTTTCCACTGTGCTCAGAACATCTGGACAGGGAGTGATAGTGGGACTCGCAGCTGAGCCAGAAAAAAAGCTCATAGTAAATACAAGTAAAGCATTATTGCTGACATTGTAGCTCCTGGGAAACCATGTGGTCGTACATGGAATTTTCAGAAGCCCACATTAATGCCATGGTGCATACGGACTCTTGCTAACACCTTGGAAAGCAGCGATGCTGCAGGCAACACTTAGGTAAGTTTTGCCTCATATAATGATGAATCTCTTTTTTTCGTTTATGTTTGTTATCTTATTTAATAAACAAAAATGAGTGAAGAGGGGAGGGAAAACGTGGGGTAGTGGAAAAATGAAAGAGAGAGAGAGAGAGAGAGAGAGAGAGAGAGAGAGAGAGAGAGGAGAGAGAGAGAGAGAGAGAGAGAGACAGAGAGAGAGAGAGAGAGAGAGAGAGAGAGAGAGAGAGAGAGAGAGAGAGAGGAGAGAGAGAGGGGGGTTCTTCTGACGTCTTTACACAACCTTCTGTGCTTGCTGAAGGCATGAATAATAGCAACTGTCTGAGGTTACACTGAACCGCAATTTTCTGTCTTTGACAGTATGAACATGTACTTGCCTTGTAAACAATTGTTTCACAGAGCTTTGGGTTTTTAACACAGATGATCTATGGTTCTAAAATATTGAAAACTGAATTTACACGAATACGTTTGTCTGAAAAAATACCCCCCCCCCCCCCACCCCAATTCCAGACAACTGTAAAGGGGGTGGGCAGCATTATCCTAAAAGGCGTGACTCCAAAATGGATAGGCAAGGTAGCAATTAATAGCTAACGTGTATCTAAATTTGTTGCTCTTTACTTATGTACATCCAATATCAAATGTATAAACTTCGTATACATATGAGTTCCAATAGTTATGTCAAAATATTTCCCAGGTACATTTTGGAAGGAGTTATGCCGATCAGAACGTGGACTGAAGGTTTTTCCTGGACAACAGAGCATTAAACAGAGCATTAAACAATCAATTATCCTATTCATTCTTTTTAGAAGTTCCGAAGATTGCCAACTCCTTTAAACGTTCATTTTAAACCAAAAACAGAGGAGCCATGAATTTTTTAAAACATGCGTAAACAACCTATTCTTGCCTCTTGTTTGTAGTGAATTTATTACACAGTTGGCCATGCTCCCAAATCTATGACCAGGCAACCTACATAACTATGACCAGTATACTACACATCTTACCGCTGGTAAAACAATTACTGGACTGTGGCTTACCTCTGCACTGATACTGTAATTTTGTGTGCTCAAACACATATTTGATAGATAAACATTTTTCAGTTTGATCAAATCTTAAGTCACCCATAATATCAGTTCCATATCACAGCAAGGGAACCACACGTTCACTGAGGAGTTAAAAAATATCTTGAAAGATGAACAGCCTTGTCTCCACAGCATTCGAGATATTTCTTGAACACACACGTCTTTAGACCTCCACGACTTAATTTTCTGTGTAGAGCTTTTAACTCAGACGAGTTGTAAAATCAAGGTCTGTCAAATTGTAAGAGCTGACATTTTCTATTTGTTGTTGTTCAATGTACCAGTTTTAAGTGCTTGATGGGTTTACACTGTATTGAAGAACTAGTTTTGCATTTTGTTTCGAATTTTAATCGAGCAAATATGCCCAACAGTTTTTATGTAAATTATTCAATTGTTTCCGAAAAACCTATAGGCGAGAAGGAAAGGAATGACACATCATCTGCAACAATAACGGGAACAATTTTGTGATAACTTCGTAAAGTTTGAATCCATGACCATCATTGCTAATTATATATACAGTATGTCTAAGTACACTGTTAAAGCTGAGCACCCATGCTTTTGACCCTGGAAACTTCCTAGGTATTCAGTATGTTTTGTGGCAGAATGAGTATGACATTTTACATATACACAGAATGCTTTTATGCTTATATGGTACCCAGTTTTTGTACCATGAGCTTGCCTTTATCAGAATATTCGATACAATATATAGTTTAATGTGTACAAAGCCTGCAAAGATTGCGCGCCCCCTTTCTCCCATCTTTTCACAACAGGTTACCTGCCATTTTGTGGCAAGAATACTTAGATAAAAAGCAGCGCATCAAAGTATGTCTACAGAAACGATGATGTGAGCTGACTTCAAATTCATTTTATTCCTTTGTCTGATTCAACAGCTTTTCCTCTCTCAATTTGTCTGATCGCATGTTTTGTTTTAGCATCGGTTTTGTCACAGTCAAGGACTTCATGTTCAGTCTCAAATTCATCATAATTGTTGGCGTCAGAGTTGATATCTATTTGGAAATATTTATTTGGAAATCTGCAGCATTGTATTTCTTTCCCCAAACTTTTGATCTGTGAATGCTTTCAAGAATTTCTTCACTGTGTTTGAATTATGATTTATTCTTGCCTTGAAGGATTTTGTGTGAATGTCTTTGTAGTATACGCATTGTTTGGTTCATGCGCAGCCTTGTCGTCTTATATATACATATATATACATATATATATATATATATATATATATATATATATATATATATATATATATATATATATATATATATATATATATATATATATATATGTGTGTGTGTGTGTTTGTGTGTGTGTTTTAAGATATTTCAACGTCTGGTTTTGTTTCTTTACATTATCTGTCGTACATTTGATGCTCTTTATTTCTATTACATCCAGTGTGACTCAAGTCTCTTCACATGCAGGATAGTGAGTCCAATAACCTATCTGTAAAAGTGCTGAGGGCATTGTCGTATGAATATCATATGTGTGTAACTACAAAAGCTAACCCTTTTTGGAATGAATGACTCTCCAGAGTTTTGGCCAAACGATTTAATCTTGTAACATCCCTTATACATTAAGTGTCCAGAATACAATCGGCAATTTCTGTCGTGGCTTTCACATCACTAAGTATCATGACTTTATTTTAATGGCAAGGAATTAGATTCTACGCGATCATGAGGGATTACTATAGAATAAAAAGAATGACAACATAAGAAAACAAGCACACGCAGTGTTTCCTCCTGGTGACAAGAAGGCAAACTTTCCAGATTCCTTTGGACTTCAAAAACGTGAACAATAGCACTTTTCCAAATTATTATACAGTTTCTTTTCTTCTGAGCATTTAAAAGGTGTTGAAATCCAATTTTAAATTTGGTACGTTCTGGGGATCATGGACACAATCTTCTGAATGAGACAGAATGTTTCCCGTTTGGGCATTGAAATCACCATAAAGAAGAACATCTTGACATTTTATTTTCAATAAAGGAGGCTAGGCTAATATTCTGCAATTACAAAATGAATTGTAAGTTCGTTTTGGCTGAGCTATACTGAAGTATGGTTGTGGGAGTACAGAAACAACTGACTTTAAATATATCAGAATAAGCTCTGAACACAGTTTTTTTTTTAGGTTTTTGCCATATTAGATGCTCACAATCTGCTTTGATTTCAACAGTTACGTCGGTGTGCATCATTTTGTCAGAACTGAAACACCCTCGCTACGTCTGCCATGTCTTAAACGCTCAAAAGAGAATAGAGAAGCACACGAATAGTAATGTTTATTGCCGTTATCGCTTGCCTGGAGAAAAAAAATTCAGGAACGCACTCTATTAGACTTACCCACACTGACAATGAAATCACTCACATGTTTTCCGGCTATCCCCTCACAATTCCACACCCATTGTTCTGCAGGTCAGTGCTTCTCCTTGGGTTGGGTCTCTCTGGAGCTAGGAAGTTGGCATCTCTTGGAAGAACGGGCAGGCCACGCACCAGGGTTCAGGAGGGCGGGGGTGGGAGTGCATGAGGATGAGCATCGTTTTGCTACGACTCGTTGCTATTGCTGTTGCTGTGCTTTAGGTCTTTTATTTTCGAAGAGATGCACAACGTTGGTCTTTTGATTTTGTGATTACCAGCATTCACCTTGCCAGCTCTGTAGAGGGACGTACATCGTCCCTCTGTTCTGAGGACAGCTCTCTGGCGTTTGGTACGCTCGCCGATTCTCATGCTGTTTTTAGTCTTCAGAACATCTCTTGCCAATTGGATGATAAACATCATGTCTTTCCGACGACCCATTTTCGTACTCATACGTCGTGAGTAAGACACTAATGTGCTGGTCCGTGTTTCTTTGATAATGTGTTTGAACCACGCTGGTACGACACTAATTGATCTTTTTGTATATTTTGCATCATATTCCTTTATTTATATATGAACATGTCTATTGATTAATTAATCTATTCATTTATCTGTTTATTCATTTACTTATGCCTTCGTTGATTTATTTATTTTGAAGACAGCATTTGCCAGTTTCATAAGGAGATACTGGGACGTTGGAAAATATTTTCTCTCTTAAAATTATTGCTCTCAAACGTTATCTAGGTATCCACTCACTTCTTTTTTCCGCTGACATCTTCCTCGAGATATTTCACTGTTGGCTGGAGTTTTCATTCATTTTGAACTGCTTCCTCGATATATTTCACTGTTGGAACTGCTTCCGCAAGATATTTCACTGTTGGCTGGAGTTCTTGTTTATTTCGAACTGCTTCCTCGAGATACTCTACTGTTGGCTGGAGTTCTCATTCATTTTGAACTGCTTCTTCAAGATTTTTCGCTGTTGACTGTAATTCTCATTCATTTGGAACTGCTTCTTCGAGATCTTTCACTTTTGGCTTGAGTTCTCATTCATTTTGAACTGTATTACAAGGTGCTTGCAGCACCACTTTTTTTTAAGCTAAGCCAGCGCATACGGAAGGTTTAAATGGAAGTGTTAACCATTGACATCTTTATTATGTTCCCTTTAAAAGTTTCGCTGCAGACTGCTGTTTATTTATCAGTGATGCGCTGAACATTCTGTGGTGTGAACTGCAGAGCTCGGGAAAGCACCGAGAGATTTCTTTAGTGTCATCCATAGCTATATCAAAGTGGAAGGGTCACGTCAGAGTATTAAATCAGCAGCCATATAAACACTGTTACGCGACTTGAACTGGAAAGCCACTGTGTAAATCACAATCGTAAAGGGCATTCAGAAATCGAACTACACAATTTTACTAATCTACACTGTGCTTGTTTAAAGAATAAATAAAAAAGGTTTCTTATATAATAATGGTTTCTTATATAGCGCTTAATCAAACGAATTTCTCTAAGCGGTTTACAAAATAAATACTACATTCACCTTCTCAATACAATAATACACCTTACACCCAACCACAAATAGTATTAACACAGAAAACTAAACAAATCCTAATCCTACAAATATGACATTCGCTTATTTTTTCAATTTATCAGTACAAAAACAAAATCCTGTAACGTTCAATCATACAACAAATACTATTAATATGAAAACATACACCAACACAACATTTGAAAAGGCCCAGACGGCTATGAGTTCGGTTGTTTCCCCCCCCCCCCCCCCCCAAACACACACACAACACACACACACACACACACACACACACACACACACACACACACACACACACCACACACAAACACACACACACACGCGCACACACACACACACCACACACCCACACACACACACCCCCACCCCACACACACACACACACACACCACACAAAACACACACACACACACACACACACACACACAGCATTGACAAATTATAAAAATAGATGGGTTTTTAAGTTTAGACTTGAAAGAAGAGATATAATCTGATATCTGAGAGAGTCTGGCAGTCTGTTCCACTTCGTTGGAGTTTTGAAAAGAGAAAGATCTTTCACCAGTAGTAGTCCTAAAAGCGAGTCATTCGTAGAAGGCGGTCGTCAGCACAGGAGCGTAGTTGTCGAGAGGGGTGTAGATTTTAAGAAGATCTGAGAAAAAAGAAGGTCCATTTTCAAAGAGAGCAGAGAAATGAAGTTAGATTTTGTACAAGATACGGTTTGAGACAGATAGCCATGAAGGGAGTGAAGTAGAGGCGAAATGTGATCATATTTTCCTGCTCTAAAGACGACTCAGCTGCATGATTTTGGATTCGATGTAATCTTTTTATCAGATATTTTGGAAGGCCGGCCAAAAGTGAGTTGCAGCAATCTTTTTTAGATAAAAAAAAAGGGCCCACAAATGAGAGTTTTTGGTAGCATCTGTAGAGAGAAGGTGACGCACAGACTGATTCTTCTTAGTTCTAAATAAGCAATCTTTGCAAATATTTGAAACCTGTTTCTCAAAGGAGAGGGTTTGGGGTCAAAAATGACCCCTAGACTTGCGGACAGAGGGGGAGACAGGGGACAGTACAGTCATAGATAATGACAGTTGAAGGCAGAGAAGGATGGTTAGGCTGTTTTGTCACGAACATGAGTTCCGTCTTGTCGTCGTTTAGTTGCAGTTTGTTGGTTTGTCATCCAGTTCTTCAGGTCTGCCAGCCCGGGAATGGCCCTTTGCGGTCGGCTGGGTTTATAAGCAACATTATCTTATCTTCAGGTCTGCAATGCAAGCCGCATTCCGAGAAATCAGTGAGTCAGTTTCCCGCATGGGAGCTGACGGGTGAGCTGAGTATCGTCAGCAAAGCTTCTGCGACATGGCGTGACCACTGATGACGTCAGACACAGGACTAGCATACAGCACAAAAAAGGACTGGCCCCAGTACAGAACCCCGAGGCACACCGTACCTAAGAGGAAACTGTCTGAGTATCTGCCTAACACACACTGTTTGAGTCTGCCAGTCAAGTAAGAGATAATCCAGTCGAGAGCTGTGTCTTTGAATCCAAAGGAAGTTTGAAGCCGTGAGAACAAAATTTATGATCGATCGTGTCAAATGCTGCGGAGAGGTCTAACATCGCTAATAAGGAAACATTCCCATCGTCAAGCCCGAAAGGGAGGTCATTGACTATATGGGGGGAGTACTGTCTCACAACAATGGCCTTGTCTGTAAGCAATTGATGATGATTAAAAAAGGTGATTCTTTTCGAGATGTTCTAAAATTTTGTTCCAAAACCATCTTCTCCAATAATTTTGAAAGAAATGACAAATTTGATACAGGCCGATAATCTTTAATACATTTTTTCTAATGAAGGTTTCTTGATCAATGGACGTCCCCACGGGGACTGGAAATTTCAGGAACGTACCAGAGGACAAAGAGGTATTGATAACATGAATAAGATGGGTAGGACGTCATAAATTTGCACTAAAAAGAGCAAGTTAGTGGGAATGGCATGGGTTTTCCCACATGATTTAGGGCTGCATCGCAAAGTCTTGACTAACAGGGCTAAAACAAGCCAAAGGAGGGCAACAGTAAATTTTGTCATTCAGAGAACGTACAGGTGCAGTAGAATCTAGCTTTTTCACGGATAGTGTTTAATTTTGCCATTGAAAAACTCTAAGAATTTCTGAGGGAGCCCCTTTAGTTTGGAAGAAAGGATGGTGGGAAGGGGGGAGTTGCTGACTTTGCCTATGAGACTATTTGTGACATTAAATAGTTGCTTGGCCGTATTAAGGCCAAAATCTTTGAAGAATAGAACAAAGTTTTTTGCTTTATGGGCGAAGTCAGTAACATGATTTCTCGCAGTTTGATATATTTCCCTGTGCACATCAGTCCCGTGGCGCGCCATCGCTTCTCAGGGCCCCCCCCCTCTCCTGCTTGGCCTCCGACAACTCGGGAACCCCTGTGTTGTGCATTGACACAGTGAGCGATCAGTGATCAAGCGCCTGCCACGGGGCATGCTTATCAAGCGTGGCACGGACAGCAGAGGTCAGCTGACAGGCCGATGGCTCGCTCGGTAGGGCCGTGGTCAGATCAGATTGAAAGCCTCTATATCAATAGCAAAAAAGTTTCCTAACTTCCTTGTAAGCCTTTGGAACGGCGGGCCTAACGATATCAAAATTCACACTTCACAGCATAATGATCCGATGCTAGGTATGGTCACAGTTGAGGATTTAAGAAGATGATCACTGTCTCTGTAGACTACCCAGTCTACCATGTTACCCTGGGTTTTTTCGTCATTTCATCACAGACTGCTGGAGTCCGAAAGTATCTAAAATTTCTAACACCTCGGGTGTATCCAACTGTGGGCTTATTGAAATGGAAGCTGAGGGGTCAGAAAGAGTCTATTGCTATAGGAGCTCAAATGAATTTGGGGAAACTATTTTGATTTGTTGCAAACAGATGAAACGAAGTCGGCGAACTCAAAATAGTGCTGTTTTCAGAAAAGGGAGATCAGTTCATACTCTAACTTTAAGCGCTTCCCCTCCTCCAGAGAGAAGAGAGAGAGAGAGGAGAGAGAGAGAGAGAGAAGAGAGAGAGAGAGAGAGGGGAGAGAAGAGAGAATTTAGTTGTTCTTTTTACTGTTGTGGGTACCATGAATAGCCTGGAGCTTTAGAGATTTGTTCAAAGCTGAGACTTGTTGTTTTGACAGAAACAGACAAAAGAGAGGGGGGGGTCAGAAAGATCCTTATTGGGGGAGAGAGAGAGAGAGAGAGGGGGAGAGAGAGAGAAGAGAGAGAGAGAGAGAGAGAGAGAGAGAGAGCGTGTTTGGACCATTTCCCCTTATTGGAAACCCGGGTATAAGAAGTTGGGGAAAAAGCAATTTAAAAAAAAACAAACAAAAAAAACAATACCTATCTATGAAAACTAGACCCAGCTGCTTGAGTAATGCAAAACAGGGATATATGTGGAATAAAGTTAATAAGACAAAGACAGTATTTAACTTAAGAAATTATAAACCCCTCCACTTTCAGTTTGGTATTCCAGATCTGCGCACCACCATTTGAATATTCATCATTTGTTGGTCAGCACTTTTCTGCACTTGTCTGCACTCATGCTAAAGTCTGCACTTTTTTTTCTTGTGAAGAGCACTCGAATGTTTCTCTGTAACGAGATCCCATTAAAAGTAGACAAAAATGTTGAAACTGGAATTGACGGAAGTGAGTATTTTCGCCCATCCAGAAACTAGTCATGTAGAAATTTTGGTTCCTCCGACCGCATATTATTTTTGGGAAAAAGAACCAGATAACTGGAAACGCAGCATGGGAAAGGCACAGACGATGAAAAAGGATGGAAGTACCAATGAGCATTTTGGTGAGGGCCACTTTTACGGGCAGAGATAGAGGACGATGTTTCAACACGCCATGCACAATCTGACGAAGTTTTAAACCCTGGTTAATTAAATTTTTGTCACCAGCACAACAGTCATCACACATCCAGGGAAGCCAACACCAAAAAACAAAGGTGTCTAGAATGTCGATTAACTGTTTGGGCTTTCATAAAATGTCCCGCGCAGCAATATGACTTCATAACAGCGCCGGGCGTTGGATCGAAAAAAACAGCCTATGCGATATCGGAATGCCACGATGAAAAACAGACCAAACACTACGACGTAACAACAAAATGACCAGAGCCATTTGTTCTGTGCGCAGAATTTCTTGAACTTTGAGTGGATTGAGGACACAGTAGCATCTCTCACATGCAATGATTGCTGAAAGAATTTGAGAAACAAAAATAGCCCCCTGTAGTACAAAAAAATGATTATTCATTAAGAAAGTTACAGTTGGACCAAATCTTTCTTTGGTAGTAAACTGCAAATACAGCTGTTCACTATTAAGACACATTGTTGTGATCAATAGCAATTCATCCGCCGAGGACAACGCAAATAGACACATATTGACACGGTCCTTGAGGCCCAGTTTATAGAACACCGCCATATTGATGACGTTTCCTGGTCCACCAACCAGAAACAGGAACGCCAGCACATTGTTTTTCATTCTGTAAAAAATGTTTCTATTTCTGCACTTACTATGTTGTCAGGATTGTCCCACGGTAGAAACTCCATTTCACTGAAAATGATTCTGGCACAGCCATCATGAAGCGAAGTGTTAAGTCCAACTGTCGCCAGGTCACTGTGTACAGATGTAGTATTTTGGATCGGGGAGTTGTGAACCAGAGAACTTACCATCGTCAAACAAATGTCTTACACTTCAGATTCTGCTGCAGTTTCTTTTCTCAAAGTCTGTGCTCTTCACTGCTTTCCATTTTCGTCCTGTTACAAGAGCACACACACACACACACATACACACACACATACACACACACACACACACACACACACACACACACACACACACACACACACACACACACACACACACACACACACACACACATTTTTAATCTTGAGTTCTCATAGACATCAGACAAACCAATATGCCCGCCCCTACTCTCACATGCAGGTAGCCTCTCTTATTAGTGCATTGTCCTCTGGGGGGAAGTAATCAGCTGTTCATGTGCGCAGACGTGTTGCATATTCTCTCGGTTTGAATCAGTAGTACAGTGGTGCAGTGACGTTTTCCAGTGTTTGTGTCTGGCAGTGACTGTAGTGAAGTGCCATGCCGTCGGCGGCAACAGACTTTAGATGCATGTGTGGCTGCTTTTTGGCAGTATACATTAATTTCATGACCAAAAGGGCCAAGAGCAAGCTGGAAATGCGTGTCGCCATTGTAAGACTTGCACGGAGAGGAGACGGTGTCACCTTTGGATTGCTCCTCTCCTATTTGTTCTGGGGCAGTTTGCTCCTGCGCTGTGGGGACATAGAGAGTAATCCAGGACCCAACCCTCTTCCAGGAAAGAGCAGTACACGACAGTCACGTTGACCAGTGCAGGAGCAAGTCGCAGAGTCAGCATGGAAAACCTGGCTGATTCCCCCGCCTCTGTGACCTCCCAGCCCCTGAATCTGACCCTGACTGATGTTGTGGCGACCATGAAAACGATAGGCGATCAAATGAACGCAAAGATGGATGATGTGAAGAAGGAAATCCGTGACTTGCGTGACGATAATTTGGCTATGCAAAACGAAATTAGGGCACTGAAAGAAGAGATTAGTGAGCGGAAGAAAGAAAACCAGGAACTGAAAACGTGCAACATCGATCTGATGAAGAGAGTGACTGAATGCGACAAGAAGATCGACGATTTGGAGGGGCGTTCTAAACGTAACAATCTTCTGTTCTATGGACTTCCTCGAAGAGAAAATGAAACCAACGCCATTTGCGAAGGAATGCTCCATGACCTGATTACCGACAAGCTTGGCCTGACAGACACCATCGAGTTTGACAGGGTACATCGACTGAACGGGAAGCAGGACTCGCCAATCATCGCACGATGTACGTTCTATAAACAGAAAGTGGACATTCTGAAATCCAAACGTAATCTCCGAGGACAGAATGTCTTCATCAACGAGGACTTCTCCAGAGGTGTGAGAGACATTCGACGAAGACTGACACCCCACCTGAAGAAAGCATGACAGGAAGGAAAGAGAGTGACAATGATTTATGACTACCTGTTAATCGACGGCAAGAAGTTCTCTGTGGACAACGTGGAGAGACTGGTAGAAGCCAGATAGGTAGACGGCCGGTCCCTGCGTAACATCTCCGCGGAGAATTTCAGCCAGGAGGCAACAGGTGACGTGACACCGGTGTCATCGCCGGGTGTGCTTGTGAGTGACACGAAGCCCGCACGTGATTTTGTGAATGACAACATGAACTGTGATTCTGTCGTTGAGGGGGCGTGCTGTGGTTTGCCGTGTGCTGAACTGATTCGTGGAGGAGAGCCTGTTTCAGTGGCTGGAAAAGATGAAACGTTGCCGAGTGATCGATTGCATAATAATGTTTTGAATTCTGTTACTGGCAATAAAGAAAAACGCGCCGTTTCCTTTCTGCACTGGAACGTTAATGGTCTGTTATATAAACTTAATGATAAGGATTTTGTTTCGTATGTTTGCTCTTTTGATTTTATATGTCTAGTAGAAACATTTCTTGAGGAATTTAATTCTAACATATTTGCTGGATTTTCAACAGTTTGTGTTCCTGCAGTAAAATTTACGACTCAGGGGAGGCGATCTGGTGGTTTAGTATGTCTGATTAGAAATGACTTTTTACCATATGTTGAACAAGTTCATATCAAATCTCGAAACTGTGGTGCATTTCGTATTAAAAAGGACTTGTTTGATCTGGACAAAGATGTTCTATATATTTTTCCTATGTACCTCCTGAGGGTTCGCCGTATTATGTTTTATTTCGAGACTGAAAATGGTATAGCGCTTCTGGAGGATTACATAACTGATTGTATATTGACTTATAATGACGTGTATGTGTTGTTGTGTGGAGATATGAACAGCAGAACTTCTAACATTTCACATGTTTGTCAGAGAGTAGATAATGATAATATTTTCGAATTGCAATGTGCGAGTCATCCATTAAATGTTGGTAGATGTTCCCAGGATAAATCGTTGAATAATTATGGTAAGTTGTTGTTGAATATGTGTACTGCTGTAGATTTGTGTATACTTAATGGATTGTGTCATGGCGACCTTGAAGGTCGCTACACATACGTGTCAGAAAATGGTTGCAGTGTTAATGATTATTTTATGATGTCTTGTGACTTATTTGCGTGTTTAAGTGATTCGTGTGTGCTGAACGTGTGTGAACGTATTGAATCAGACCATTTGCCTGTTGAATTTCATGTCAATCGTGAAGATAACCCAAATACTAGTTTAGATACGAATAGCTTTATCATGGAAAAATATGTGTGGAATGATGATTATATAGGTGTATTCTGTGATAATATAACGTCAAAACATTTACAGGATAAAATGGCATTTGCAATCAGCTTAATTGATTTTGACATTAACGAAGCACTGTGTCACTTTAACATATGTATAAGGGAAGCTGGGGAATGCATGAAAAAACAAGTAAGATGTATGAAAAGTGACAGACCTAAAGACTGGTTTGATGCAGAGTGCAGAGCCTGTAAATCACATGTTCGTGGATTGCTGAATAAATCGCTGCGTTCGCATGACGCTGAAGATCGTCACGAGTATTGTAATGCAAGACGTGAATATAAGCATTTACAACAGAGAAAGAGGAAACAGTTTAATGAAAATTTAATGTTGGAATTATTATCATCTGTAAATAGTCAAAAACAGTTTTGGGACACTGTGAAAAAGATTTCTTTAAAACAAAATCAGCCTCCAAATAGCATCAGTATAGATACTTGGTTCGACCATTTTAAAACACTACTGACTAATAACACAAGTGTTGATGGTATATTACGATGTGAACACAATGAAGAAACTGAAATGTATTTTAATCGCCCAATTTCCAAAGAAGAAGTTTTGTATGCCATGAGGAAAATCAAACACCATAAAGCTGCTGGACCGGATGGTATTGTTGGAGAGTTCTTGAAATACTGTAGTAAATCTGATCCTATTTTGCATTTTTTAGTAACGTTTTTCAACTCTCTATTTGATAAAGGAATTTATCCTGAGAATTGGTCAGAATCCATTATTATACCCCTGTACAAGAAAGGAAATGCAAACAATCCCAATAACTACCGAGGCATTTCTCTTTGTGATGTTTCTAGTAAGTTGTATAGCACTATCATTAACCGTAGGTTACAGGAATGGGTAGAGGAAATAATCTTACGGGAGAATACCAAGCTGGATTTAAACGTAATTATTCTACTGTTGATCATATGTTTACCCTGATGGCGTTTATTCAAAAGCAATTCTCTTTCAATCGTAAACTATATGTTGCTTTCATTGATTTTGAAAAGCTTTCGATTCTATTAATAGAAGCATTTTATGGCCTATTCTGTTAAAAAAATGGTATTCATGGTAAATTATTTAAATGTATAGTAAGTATGTATAATTGTGTAAAATCTAGAGTAAGAAGTGGAGGGAAATTGACAGATTATATTATGTGTACTAGTGGTGTTAAACAAGGTGACGTATGTAGTCCTATTCTTTTTTCTTTGTTTATTAACGAATTAACATCTGAAGTTATAAATAATGGTAGACATGGAGCCCAATTTACGGATGACCTTTTAGAACTGCTTATACTTCTTCTAGCAGACGATGTTGTTTTGTTATCTGAAACAGTTATTGGTTTACAAACACAGTTGAATAATTTAGGGCGCGCTGCTGCTTCTCTACAACTGAAAGTAAATATGCAGAAGAGTAATATAATTGTATTCAGAAAGGGTGGCTATCTGGGAGCAAGAGAACACTGGAATTATAACGGAATAACTATGCCAGTCGTAAATGTATACAAATATTTAGGAATCTATTTTTCAACCCGATTAAGCTTTAACTTTGCTTGTAAAGATCTTGCAAGTAAAGCAAAGCACGCTGTTTTGTGTATAATGAGGAAACTATCAATTTTGGGAAATCAGTCATTCGACGTATTTGTGAAATTATTTGACTCCCAAATACAACCCATTGTTCAATACGGTGCTGAAATTTGGGGTTTGGATAAAGCTGCAGTCGATTGTGAGAAAGTCCTTTTATTTGCCCTGAAGAGGTTTCTTGGTGTTTCAATACAAACGTCCAATGATTTGGTTTACGGGGAAACTAACAGATACCCAATATACTTGAATTCCACAGTTAGATGTGTTAGGTACTGGTTAAAACTGTTACAAATGAATGATTGTAGATTACCGAAGAAAGCTTACAACATGCTGTGTAATCTAGATGCCAGGGGAAAAATAAACTGGGCCACAAAAATGAGAATTAGACTACATGAACTGGGTTTCGGTTTATGCCTGGTTAAATCAGGGAGTAGGAGATGAACCGACCTTTATTCGAACGCTCCGTACCAGGCTGGTTGATATCAGATGGCAAGAAGGAATTCTCACATGAATGATAGTACTAGATTTGATTTGTATAGACAATATAACTCCTCACACTGTATTCCGACTTACTTGTCAATGAAAATGGACAGACATCTGAAATTTATAGTGACAAGGTTTAGATTTGGAATATCGGATATCTTAGTTCATCATTTTCGTTACAGGCAACATTCCAATTCT
>CM031605.1:58310960-58325960 GCA_018398815.1 Conus ventricosus
AATATGACTTTATTTCAAACAAGTTGTAAACGTAACCATAGTAGTATCATTCATGTTGTTAATCTATTCTCACTTATAAGTCACATTGGCAGTTCTGCCAGGAAACATGGCCAGGTCTTGCCTGTTGCCTCTCTGTTTGGCAGTAGGCAAAGTTTGCCTTGGTCACGCTTTCTCTCTGTCCTCTTGCATGCTGTTGACATCAATTCTGCTTCATGTGGTGAGCCCATTGTGTGAGCCCACAGTTGATGAAGTGATAAAAGTGTACAATATTTCATAGAAAAGAAACGTGGCATCTAGGGTGTGTAGATACCCTGAAGATAAAACAGGTGGTGTAAGCTGCCTGTCATTACGAAGCTGTTTTGTGCCCTGCATACCTTCATGTTATTCAGAACAACACTCTTTTCCTTTGCTCTTTCGACTTGTTTCTTAGACGTCACCTTTTGATGTCCCTGCGTAAGCGTACAGGGTGCTCTTTGACCACATACTGACTGCCTGTTTCGTTGGTTGTGCGATTGACTGTCATGCTGATAGTCTAGTACTCCCTCTCTCTCTCTCTCTCTCTCTCTCTCTCTCTCTCTCTCTCTCTCTCTCTCTCTCTCTCTCTCTCTCTCTCTCTCTGCATTTTCCCCCTTTAAGTTATTGCAGCTATTCATACACGTGAAAACATGCACAGCGGCCATCATCATGATAAGCCGTATCAGTGTCATCACCATCTTTTTTATATACATCAACACCTTCACCTCAGTCGCCATAACCATCACTAACCATGCTCCTCTCAAGACTCAACACTTCGTTTGGTCTTTCTGGTTCTGTCCTTTCCTGGTTCTCGGCATATCTCTCTGATCGCACGCAAACTGTTTGAATGAAAGGTGTCAAGTCTCCAGCCAGAGCACTTCAGTTTGGTGTCCCTCAGGGACCTGTCCTGGGACCGGTTTTGTTTGTGCTATACACCCAGCCTATATATGCATATATATGATTTTTATTCTTGATGCTTTACCTGTTGTATTCGCTGATGGTTTTATTCGTTGTGTGCTGTGGTTTTATTGGAAATGTAAAGATGTGCTGATACGTAGTTACGCCATCCTGCCCCAGAGGAAGATCTCGAAAGGACCGAAATATTGGACAAAGAGGAAAACGGAAAGGAGACGATCAAGCGGTTTTGTGGTCCAGTTCTTTCCTTTTTTCACTTTTCCTTCCACAATTCACACACACACACACACACACACACACACACACACACACACACACACACACACACACACACACACACACACACACTCACACACACGCGCGCGCGCGCACGCACACTCACACACACGGATATAGAGATAGATAGATAGATAGATAGATAGATAGATAGATAGATAGATAGATAGATAGATAGATAATAGATAGATAGATAGATAAAAGGATAGATAGATAGATAGATAGATAGATAGATAGATAGATAGATAGATAGATAGATAGATAGATAGATAGATAGATAGATCTGACAGATAGAGTCTGAACATCTTGGAATGAAAAAAAAGGGCTCTTTGCTGTGTTGACTCCAAAATTTAAGTACACACAGTCACCCTACTCACATGCGACCCTCCACCATAAGCTCGGCCATTACCAATATCTATTCATGAAAAGAAAGATGTCATGTTGTTAAACAGAGCCAAGGAACTGCTTATCTCCGAACCATCATTTCCTAAGTCAAGTGCAACAGTTAAAAAAACGTTGTCTGTGAACTTGTTGTCCCTGCAGGATGTCTTTTGTCTGACAATAGAACATCCACCTTCCACTGGTTCCTGTATACTTAAACTTGGACCTATCACGTCTCAGGTGACTGAATTTGTCAACTTCACAGCAACTGCACTAATATCGTATTCTGTTGAACTTGTCGTTAAGAGGATATGGTGTGGCTGTGAATAAAATAAATGGCATTTTAAGATGCCTACGTAGATGCCGTCGGGTGGAAAGGATCATCCAGACACTAAATCATGGGAAGTTTTTTCCAGCCACAGCTTTCAAGGGGTCACGCAGCCAACTGGTCACCTAGACACAGTCTTAGCTTCTTCAATTACGAAAAATACGCTTCATTGCAGCATCGACAACAAAATCTGTATGACACCAGAATTGGCATCCAAGTGACTGGGCTAATGTAATATCACTTCATTAAGCAGAAGAAGTGCTGATAAGTACCTGGGCAAGACTTTTGATCGGTAACGCCCCTGTCATAACCCATGTAGAACAGAGAAAAGACACCATTATCAGTCTCTTCCTTGGCGTTGTCCGGGTAGGATTACTGCCCATGAGATGTCCTGCTTCCACATTGCCCTGCACACATGGACAGGGGCTCGTGGATCGTGAGACTCGAAGCCGAGCGAGGACATAGTCCACAGTAATTACCAGTATAGCATTACCTGCTGAATTGTGTTTACCGGGAAACTGTGTGGTCTTGAAGAAATGAATAGTATTGTCAAAGGCTTATATTACAGCCCTGATGCATGATAGCACTAACGTACCCCCAGGAAAAAGGTCTTGCTTACCAGCTGTTAAGAAATAGCTGCGTTTTGTATCGTGTGACTATGAGGTAAGCTGATTTGACCCTTTAAGTATCTGAATCAGAAAAGGACACTGAGGGAAGGGAAAAAAGAGTGTAAATAGGGAGAATTCGAAGAAGGAGAGAAAGATTCAGATTCAGATCCTTATTCTGTTAGGCCATAGCCCCTGAGAAGGGGGGAGACAGTCAGAGAGAGAGAGAGAGGGAGAGAGAGAGAGAGAGAGAGAGAGAGAGAGAGAGAGAGAGAGAGAGAGAGAGAAGAGAGAGAGAGAGAGAGAGACAGACAGAGAGACAGAGAGACAGAGAGACAGAGAGAGACAGAGAGAGACAGAGAATGACTCGTGTTCTCATGTTCTATTGTTTAAGCAATCAGTGCCTATTGGCAAGAAGGATGGGAGGGAAAGAAGTACATAAACTGGACATTTATAACCTTTTTCTATTACAGCCACGAGCGTCAACTACTAACCAGTGATAATCATTGCATATGAAACAAAGAAAAAAATATTAAAAACCTAGCACACCTTCACACACACACACACACACACACACACACACACACACACACACACACACTCACACACACACACACAGACAGAAACACACACACACACACACACACACACACACACACACACACACACACACACACACACACATGGAGAGAGAGAGAGAGAGAGAGAGAGAGAGAGAGAGAGAGAGAGAGAGAGAGAGAGAGAGAGAGAGAGAGAGAGAGAGAGGTTCTTTGGACTTCACTAGACAACCTTCATTGCTTGTCTAAGGCATGAACCAGTGGCCGACAAAGGTCGTAGGTTACACTGAATGGCAATTTTCTGTCTTTAGCAGCACGGATATGAACTTGGGTATATAAACACTTGTTTCAGTTCTGTGTTTTTAACATTGGTGATTTTATTTATTTCTAAAATATTCAACACTAAGTACGTTTATCTTAAAATAGCGTATCCTGGAGGCTGTAAAAAGAGTGGACATCATCCGCAGAAGCGTAACTGTAAAACGGGCGGCAAGGTTGCAATTCACGTCTGATGTGTATCACAATTTGTTGCTATTTACTCCTGTTATATCCAGTGTCAAAAACATAAACTTGCTACGAAAATATATTCTAGTATTTATATCGATATGCTTTCTTTGTCTCAGTACACGTTTAAAGGAATTATTCAGATCAGAATGTGATCCAAAACATTTTCTCCCGGGCCACAAGGTATAAAACAAGCATTTATCCTGTGCAAGGTTGAAGTGTTATATTCAATTAGCTTTTGTTTACATTCCTCTTTTGTCTTGAGAACAGTGACCTGATTGTCTTCCTGTAGCGAGATCCCATAACGTAGTAAACAACAATGTTAAAGGTAGAGTTCATGAATAGAAACATTTCACAAATCCACGAAATAGTCATATAGAAATTGTGGTTCCTTCGACCAACATTGATTTCTGGGAAAACGAAAGAGATGGTTGTAACCAAAGCAACAGGGAAAACACAGACGATGAACAGAATGGAAGTACCAACCAGCATCTTGGTGAGGGCCACCTCTTGGGCAGAGATGGAGGAGGATGTTCCCGCACGCCATGTCACAATCTGACGAAGCTTTACAGTGGTAACTATTGTTGTCACCACCACAACCGTCATCACACACCCAGGCAAGCCAACACCAAACACAGAGGTGTCCAGAAGGTCAATAAACTGTTGGTTACTTTTATAAAATGCCCCAGCAACAAATGACTTCATAACAGCACCGGACGTTGGATCGAAAATACAACCAATGCGGAATCGGAATGCCACGATGAAAAACAGACCAAGCACTACGACGTATACAACAATAATGACCAGAGCCATTGTTTTGGTGCGCAGAATTGTTTGAACTTTAAGTGGATTGAGGACACAATAGCATCTCTCACAGGCAATGATCGCTGAAAGAATTTGAGAAACGTAACTGAACCCCATTAGTCCAAAAAACTGATGATTTGTTAAGAAAGTCATCGTTGGTCCAAATATTTCTTTGGTAGTGAACTGCAAATACAGCTGTTCACCACGAAGACACATTGCTGTGATCAATAGCAATTCATCCGCCAAGGACAAAGCAAACAGACACAGGTTGACACGATCCTCGTGCCCTTGTATATAGAACACCGCCATATTGATGACGTTTCCTGGTCCACCAATCAGAAACAGGAACGCCAGCACATTGTTTTTCATCCTGTAAAACATAGTTTCTATGTCTGCACTTACTATGTTGTCAGGATTGTCCCATGGTAAGAACTCCATTTCACTGAAAATGATTCTGACACAGCTATCATGAAGCGACGTATTAAGTCCAGCTGTCGCCAGGTTAGACGTAGTATTCTGGATCGTGGAGTTGTGAGCCAGAGAGCTTATCATTGTCAAACAAATGTCTTAACCTTCAGATTCTGCTGCAGCGTCTTTTCTCAAAGTCTGTGTGCTTCGCTTCTTTCTATGTTTATCCTGTAACAAACACACATACGTGCGTGCGCGCGCGCGCGCGCGCGCGTGAGCGCGCGCGCGCGCGCACACACACACACACACACACACACACACACACACACACACACCACACACACACACACACACACACACAGAGTCTTGAGTCATGATAGGCATTATCAGACAAACCTACGTGTCCGCACCCACTCACACAGGCATGTAAGTTCTCTTACTGGTGCATTGTCCTCTATCATAACCACCATTAGCTAAATTGTAATAAGGAAACTGATGAATGACTAACCTCCTAGCAGAGGAAGAATCTTTCAAGGAAAAGAAAATCACCATCACTGACCATGTTCCAATATCTCCTAATTAACTATTCAACAATTAACAAGCGAACTAACGTTTTACCGTGATAGCAGCCACACAATATATCCACAGGGAGCAGTCAGTGTCAAGTCATCATGAGGTAATCCACAAGAACGAATTGTGCACCGCTGTCGAATCGCTACAGTAGTGCTCAGTGGTTCCTGTCTGATCCATCATACGCAGGACACCACCTAGTAAGCCCCCTGTTGACGACAATAATAGCTTACTGGTGGAGCGAGCGTGAGTGAGCGTCCCGATCCGGAGAGTGCACGGTCAATGAAAATTCCCATGAACTTGTTAACACCAACGACCTCGATGTGACGGACGTGGGTGTGTCCTCACTGCTGGTTTTAAGCATCATTGGTGGTGTGTGTGTGTGTGTGTGTGTGTGTGTGTGTGTAGGAAAAGGAAGAGGAGGAGGAGGAACGAGCCCAATAACTTTTTGAATCGATCCAGGTCAAATGTATCGATACTCGACCTCGCGTGAATAACAAGTTTCTCTAGATTTGATGTCACCAATGTTGTATAAAATGATTGACCTGAATTCTGAAAAAAAAACTTGTCGTCACTAAAGCTGAACCCTCCCCCCCCCCCCTTCCGATATTTTTTTGGGGGTCTCACCACGACGGCATAGTGTTTTGTTACCATGTTGGCAAACACAGACTTTCCCATCACAAACGCAAGCCTGTCGTAGGTCTGTGTTACTTGGTTCGTCTGATTGGGAAACCAGTCTCGAGCCAGAGGAGGGTCTTAGCTGCAGACTGGAGGTCTGACTGGAAGGACGCCCTATGCGGCTGTACGTTTTCTGGGCTGCAAGGTATGGCCCAAAGAACAGAGAGAGTTGCTGCTTGCTGTGGGAGCAGATGCGGAGGTCCTTCCAATTTTTGATGTCTCGCCCAGGGGTGGCGGGAGACGAAGTCATCGTTTTCACGCACGCAGTACTACGGTGAGACGACTTTTGTAGTAATGTTATCCAAGGTTGATGGATATGATGTGTTTGGAATACTGAGAAAAAATAACTTGGATCGATGAACCGCAAGCCATCGGTGAACCTCAAGCCAACTAACTATTAGTCCAAGCTTTCAAGAAGCCAAGAATCTACAGCGGCGAACTGAAAAAAAGGAAATCATTATCCTGTGTGTTCCGTTTGTACTGAATGTGTGAAACATTATACTGTATTACTCAAATACTGTGGGGATTGTACTAAGCCTACGTAAGTTTAGGAGTATTTAGCTTGGGAGTGAGTTCTCTGATGTTGGGAGGAAAAAAAACAACAATTGTTGATGATATTGATTAAAATTGTCATTTCTAGGGTGCCCAATAAAACTGTATTCGTTTGCAGAATTTGAGTGTGGTGAGGAAGAGAGTGTATGAGACAGGGGAAAAATAGAACACGTACAACCATACACACACCTAAATAGAATACAGGCAATGGTATCAGTACCTCTTCTATATTCTTCCTCGATATCTCCCTCTGTGTAACACTGATGACTTCTCATTCCTATCGCTTTGTTCTCTTCTGACGACGGAGTAGGCTTTATTATTTAAAAGACATATAATAATAATAATAATAATGAATACTTATATAGCGCCTATTCTCGGCTAGAGGCCAAGCTCTAAGCACTTTACAATCAACACTCGTTACACAACGGGCTGCCCACCTGGGTAGTGCCGACTGAAGAGCTGCCAGCTGGCGCTTCATTCAGTTGTTTCCCGTGTCATCCAGTCAGTATCGTTCAATATCGATCACTCATTTTCCTTACTTCCTTCATTCTTTCCATTTCTCACGCAGGGTGCATGTTATGTGTAACGTGTCATCCATACCAACCGCCAAACTGGCCTACTCTTCCGAAAGTTGGTGATGGGATTTTACGTGTGTGCAAGATGTTATGCGTGCGTTCACACACGGAACCTCGGTTTATAGTCTCATTCGAAGGACTGTATGGGAAATGGAGTCAGAACCAATGTTAACTCCGAGGAAAAATCCCCCTGTACCGAAACGCCCCGGCGGAGGTTCGAACCCGCAACCCCAGGATCACCAAGATTACGAGTCAGGCGCTCTACCAACTGAGCTATTCCGGCTCCCATATCGCTTTTCGAGTGTGGCTGTAGTTTTGTATGTTTGTGTATGTTCCATTTGTTCCGTTGGCTTGGGCCGTTCCCTGTTACAAAGGCCATGTACCCAGATTACAGGATTCCCATCAAGCAATTCAAACAAGAATAGAACATACTTATTCAAATCCGAGAACATTGCAAATGGGACTGCCACAAGGTTCAGTAATATCTCCTATCTTATTCAATATTTTAATGGCAGATTTACCAAAAGGCTTATCAAAAGGCACAGAGTTAGCTCAATTTGCCGATGATAATATGCCTATGGATGAGAGTAACCATGAAACGAATAACCTCTTTGAGGTCGCTGAACTACATAAAAGCTTTATACCAGCGATAACTCAATAAAATAAGTGTATTTTTACAAGAAAACGGGCTTGCACTTTCATTAGAAAAAACATATAATGCTTTTCAATTCAGGGTATGACCCAGAAAAGCTCCCAGTTTTCACTTTAGATGGCATTGAAATAAAATATGTTAAATCTGTCAAATTCCTAGGTATAATCTTAACTTCTAAACTGTCATGGAACCAGCATGCTAAATAAAGCACGGAAAAATTTAAACTTTCTTAAGATTATTAACAAGCAACCATGGGGGCAAGATGTTTCGACTTTAATATCTCTATCAACCGCTCTTGTGCGATCTAGGTTAACCTATGCTCAGGAAGTATTTTTCAGCGCACCACAACATCTGTTAAATAAATTGCAGAGCATTGATTGCAAGGCTTACAAACTCGCTCTTGGTGTTCCCATACATACATCCAACTTAGGAACATACAATGAGATTGGAGTGCTACCTCTCAGCGAGGTTCGAAAAGTAGCTGCGTCGAAGTTCGTTCTGAAGAGTTTTACACAGAAAAATTTCTGTGCAAAAGAAGTTTGTTTAAATTCTGAAAAAGATTTTGGAAAACGAGGTAGAGAATACAATCTACAAAATCAATCTACTCGTATACTTCTCACCTTATCAGAGATTCCAACATAAATAGAAAGGAAATCGCTGTTAAACCATCCTTTTCACCAGTACCAAGATTGGAACAAAAGAAGGCCTCCTTTGATACGACTCATTCAGATTTGTCACACAAAAAAAAGATTCACCCAACATACTAAAAATTTCAGTATGCTTACACCTGGAAAATCAGTACAAGAACCACTTAAAAATTTTCACAGACGGCTCAGTGCTAGAAGACTAAGACAGGGGCAGCTTTTGTAATACCTGACTTAAACGTAGAGAAAATGTACCATCTTGGCAGAAATGTTTCGATTTTCAGTGCCGAGCTAGCCGCCATCCTAATGTCCTTAAATTATATTCTTTATTTCCACCTAAATGTCAGTCACGTACTAGTATGTGCTGATTCTAGATCTGCTCTTGAAGCAATCCGGTCTTCAAATTCAAATGTCCGTTTGGAGATAATAACAGAAATAAATAATGTTATACATCTTTTATCCGATAACGGCACATCAGTTAGTTTTTGCTGGGGTCCCCTCTCATTGTGGCATTTCAGCAAATGAGAGAGTCGATCAGGCTGCAAGAAAGGCAGCTCGAAATGTTGAGGGTTCAATTCCCCTTAATATTCCTTTGGAGTTAACAGAATGCAATATTCTTCTAAACAAAACATCGGATGAAAACTTTAGAAACTTGATAATCAACTCAGATACTCAGCATTATCAGAGTTGTGTTAAATTAGGTGTCAAAATCAACTCAAAAGCCTAGTCAAACAATCACCTTGCTTCTCCGTCTAGAGAGATTAGAAGTTTACTGCACAGAATGCGGTTAAATTCCCTTCGTACAAAGTTCTGTAAAAACATTAGATGCATGTGTGGAGAAACACTCAGAGTAGGACATCTATTAATCAGTTGTCCAAGAGCAAGGGAATTATATCGTAAGTCGGGCGTTTGTAGTTTATCGGACGGATCCAGTCCGTCATCTGTGTCCAAGATTTTGAATGACTACTCTTTTCTTTCCTCAGTTTGTAAATGTTTGTTACACAGCCCAGTGGCCATTTACCTTTGATGTTCTATCCTTTAATATTAGATTGTTAATTACGTAGCATTACTTACAGTACTCTTGCTGCTATGCTACACTCAATTTGAAGCGTATTTGCCTAATTCCGGAAAAATTGACACATTTACATACAAGCACACACACACACACACACACACACACACACACACACACACACACACACACACACACACACACACACGCCCGCGCGCGCACACACGCACACATTCGCACACACACACACACACACACACACACACACACACACACACACACACACACACACACACACACACTCAGACACGCACACACATACACTCACATCCACAATTTGTCCCTGTATCTGGCCATCTCCAATCTTAACTCATGTCAAAAGAAATGTTTATTCATACAACACATTTTCAAGAAACAACCACACAGTTGATACGCACATTCCATATACTTCAACACATCGTCTGAAATCACTTTTAGTGGAAGGACGTTAAGCTGAAGAAACTAACTATTCTCATCAAGTGCACAGAAAAGGTCTTCCATGCAAACATGGTGAAGCGGTACGTTAAGCGAGAGAGGGACGCTAGTGCTGAAAAGAATGACAGCAAGAAGGCTGCTGAGGTCAGTAATATTGCTGTCGGGACAGGTGACAGTACTGAATCAAGTTGTGACCTGGTTGACGATTCTGAGGTTTCTGAGGTTACAGAGACCACGGTCTCAGTTGGTTCGACTGTGGAGTATGCTTTCTCCAATCGGTGAGAATCCGGATGGTGTCACAACACAGCGACAAGATGTCCCAATCACTATGCCTGCGTTGTCAGTTCAGCTGGTATCGTCCAGGACTCAGATGATGCTTTCTCATTGCCAACTCTGTCAACACCTTTGACTACATCTACGCCAGATGAGTCTGTCGATGACGTCAAGTTTGATAATTCTCTGTCAGCAAATGGTCAGTCACTGTTGAAAGGTGTTTCTCAACAATTCGCAGACATCTTGACTACAAAACCTGGATGTTTCTCAAGTGTTTTTGAGATGGCGATTGCTCTGGTCAGTGATGTTCCGGTACATTGACGAATGTACAACGCACCGTTCTCGGTCAAAGAAGTCATCGAAAGGGAGATACAAACCATGTTGGATCTTGAGGTAATCGAGCATTCCAAAAGCCCATACGCTGCACCTGTTGTCCAAGTCCAGAAGAAGGATGGTTCCTGTCGATTTTGCATCAATTATCGTTGGCTCAACAAGATCACGGAGTTCAATGCTGAATCAATCCCAGATGTCGTGGCCTTGTTCGCTGCGTAGGATAGTGCTCGTTTCTTTTCTCGTATCGACTTGGCCAAGGGCTATTGGCAGATTCTGGTTTGCCCAGAAGACAGGCTAAAGACTGCATTTGCTACTCATATGGGACTCAGTTTGTTCGAATGCCCTTCGGTTTGGTTTCTGCCCCTGCTGTGTTCACACAGATGATGCGCATGTTGCAGTTGGAACAGTGTTCCGCTGTGAACTTCTTTGATTCTTGTCCACAGCGTTGATTAGGAGTCTGATCCTGTCCATGCCCAGGCAGTCTTGTTCAAACTACGTGAGTAGGGATTGACTGCACGATCTTCCAAGACTGAGGCAGGTTTCCAGTCTTTGGAGTTCCTGGGACATGTTGTGGATGACGGAACACTCCGACCCGCAGAGAAGAAGGTGCAGAAGATCTTGCGAATTCTGACACCTACTACGAAGAAGCAGGTCCGTTGGCTGTTGGGTTTGATCTGTTTCTACCATTTTTACATCCCCAACTTTTCACCTTTGTGGGCCCCATTGTCTGATCTCACGAAAGATGGTCCGAAAACCTCGCGTACGATTAAGTGGATTCCAAATTGTGCTGAAACTTTGAGGAAGTTCAGGGGGTTCTGTCAGCGAAACCTGTCTTGCTGCTTCCTCGATTGGATAGTCAGTTTGTTCTGCGTACTGATGCCAGTTCAGTTGGCCTGGGAGCTGTGTTGCTCCAGGAAGCTGACAAGGTTTTGGTACCAAGCTGCTTTTGCAAGCAAGAAGTTGTTGCCTTGAGAGTGCAACTACAGTACGATTGAGAGAGGATGTCCTGCTATCGTCTAGGGCGTCCAGAAGTTTGTCAGGTTTCTCTGGGGTGTGCAATTTGTTTTGCAGACGGGTCATCGGCCGCTGACATACCGTCGTACTTCCAGTTTCAGGAATGGAAGGATTCTGCGTTGGGCGCTGTCACTCCCAGAGTTCACGTTTGATGTTCAGTCCATCTCTGGCACATCGAACGTTTTTTTTTTTTTTTTTTTTTTTTTTTTTTTTTGCTGTCCCAACCTCTGCGCCACCTCAGAGGCAGTGCACCCACGCCGCTCATTCCGACACCCCGTCCACAGCCACAGCCCGGTCGGCCCCGCCGCAGCCCCGGCACCGGCAATCCACAAGGAGCAGTCAATGTCGAGTCGTCAAGAGGCATCCCACCGGAGAAGACACTGCACTGCCGCCGAGTCACTTCGGTGGTGTTCAGTGGCGCCTGTTCTGATCTAACATACGCAGGACACCACCTACTAAGCCCCCTACTGACGACAATAATTGCTTAGTCGCGGAGCCGGCGTGAGTGAGCTCTCCCTCCGGAGGGCGCCACCACGTCCGTCCAACGACAGCCCCCATGGACTCGCCGATACCGGTGACCCCGACGGAACCAAACCAAGGCCACAGACGTGGAGAGGACATCGAAACTGAGGTCACCATGAGAGCAGGGCATGAAGGGCCACAGAATTTGAGACTTTTTTTTTAATGCTGATCGATGAGAATGAGGATGATTAAGATGATGCTACGGATTTCCATTTCGGTCCGAGACTAAATGACAGGGCTGTACTCTACGCTTCCTTTCATAATATATCCCGGCGTCAACCAGACCCGAGAGATACAGACACCTGCAGTGTTGGTCAGGAAATTTGAGCAACACTCTCAGAAACGCATCCATTAAGTGGATGAAACTCGACTGTGTGGTCCCAGTCTTCCCAACTGAGTCCGCAGCAACTCAACTCTGGGTAGGAGCCGGTCGGGACAGAAAAACCCACATGACTCTGATGGGATTCGAACCCACGACCTCCCAGCCGGGAGTCCGCGACGTTAACCACTTCGCCACGGCGGCTGGTACATCGAACGTTCTGGCGGATATGCTGTCGCGTGCTTCAGCCAATCAAACGATTCCCTGATGCTCCCTCTTGGTTTCAAAGATAATTCGGTCATAGTCTTCCCCGAGGTGGGGGTTTTGGGGTATTGTGACAGACGTGGTTGTGTCCTCACTGCTGTGTTTGAGTATAATTGGTGTGTGTGTGTTTGGGGGGGGGGGGGGGGGGAGGAGACGGAACGAGCCCAATAATCTTTGGAACGGATCCAGATCTATACTGGTCCTCGCGTGAATAACAAGTTTCTCCAGATTTGACGTCACCAATGTTGTGTAAAATAATTGACGTAAAGTCTGGGGGAAAAGGATTGTCGTCACTAGAGCTGACAGGACACTTGAAAGAAAACAAACGATATTTGGGGGGGTCTCACCACGACGGCATATTGTTTCGTGTTACCATGTTGGCAAAATCAGGCTTTCCCATCACAAACGCAAGACTGTAGTAGGTCTTTGTTACTTGGTTCGTCTGATTGTGAAACCAGTCTCAAGTTGTAAATCAAGATGTTTTGCCCTATAGTCGGCATAATGCTTGTGAGTGGTAGCGGTGTTATAGCAATACGGCACGTATTTTGAATCCGATTTTGTAGAGAGAAAAAGTAATCAAAGACTTTTTTTTCTTTTTGGTTATCCCAGATCCTGACCATGCCTTTCCCAAAATGCTTATAGGACCTCTTGGGTAACTTCCAAAAAGTAGCTCAAAAGGCGAAATCCGGTACTTTCTGGTGGCAATTTCCAACAGGCAAAGAGCAGTACATGTCCCAATCAGAAGGTCGTTCCATACACACTTTTTGTGCATGGTTTTGAGAGTATCATTAAATCTCTCAACTAGACCATTAGATTGAGGATGATCACGTCGGGGTCAACACTGTCACATACCGCATTTGCATACATTCAATCACAAAGACAGCATGTTTACTTTATATGTGCGCATCTACTCCATTCATTAAAAGGAGGGATTGGGGAAACAAGAATTCTACAATACATTCAACACACACACATAAAAGCCTTTTTTTAAAATCTAAATTTCATGTTCAGTTATAATTGGAATTCTACAATACATTCAACACACACACATAAAAGCCTTTCAAAAGGAATTCTACAATACATTCAACACACACACATAAAAGCCTTTTTTAAAAATCTAAATTTCAAAAGGAATTCTACAATACATTCAACACACACACATAAAAGCCTTTTTTTTAATCTAAATTTCATGTTCAGTTATAATTGAAACCACTTTTCTTTGTTCTTCTCAAAAAGCAATATACAGGCATTACACTTCTCCTTCTTCTTTTTAAATACGAACAGTTGAATAAAAAGAATTAAAAAAGGTTTCTTTCTTAAGAAATTCCCGCAGCGGGAATAACGTTTCCAGGAAGTTGATGGTATGACCCAATGGTTAGACGCTGAGGTTTTTCTGGGATGGGGAGGGGGGGGGGGGGGGGGGGGGGGGGGGTGAAGCTAAGGCCATACGTTAGCCTCTGATTATGTACGTTTCAATCATTTTTAAAGACATTATACACAGGACATAATAATACACCATACTCATGAATTCGTGGTATTCTGTTTCCAGCGCATTCCTACCTACAGTTGGGGATACAAAGTGAAATCTGTACAAAAATATCATCAGAAAACGATTTGTATTATTATCTGTATTATTATTTTAACCAATTACGTGTTTTCATGAAAACAAATACATTACACGATGTCGTTTTTTTTTTATAACTTTATTAATCACATCAATCGTATACATTACCTATTGATATATTTTTATTTTTTCTTTGTATATTTATGATTCCCAAACGGCAACATACCCACACGGAATCAATTTTGACGTAACAGAATCCCTAGCAGACTTCTCTCTGCGCCACACCGACATCGACCACTCTCTGGTCGTACGGGAAACTACGCTTTCCTTTTTCAACCCCCAAGGTAGATAATCAACTACCAACTTGGCCCAAACCAAGCTTACTATCCTCCTGTCTGGCAACGTCTGGTCTACCACACATGTCGGGAACATACCCGTCCAACAAAGCAGTGAGCTTCTGTCACTAATCACGTGCCTAAGCGTCCAATCAACGACACGAAAAGGTAGGGATTCAAATATTTTTTTACATATGGTTTAGCATTTCCGTTGAAAGTCTAAATCTCGGTTTTTAAAATCGACCCTGCATTTCACGCCCAGAATCTTCCGTCATGGCAGAGAGAGAGAGAGAGAAACGGAAACGGAAAGTTTATTCATGTATAGGCCATTGCCCCTCATGAAGGGTACATAACTTCTATACACAAATGCATAATTAACAACATATTTAGTGTCTAATTAAGAAACCAGAACAGAACGCAACTTGA
>CM031605.1:58330960-58343460 GCA_018398815.1 Conus ventricosus
ACCGTTATTCTTGACATATTGTCCGATTTGGATGAAATTTGGTATGTACACAGGCTTTAGCCCAGTGAGGACTAAAATACCAGTTTCAAAAGTGTATATCGGTTATATAACCGATAAACCGTTATTTTGCCGTTATTTTTATAATATTGGTGGATTTTAATGCAATTTTGTATATAGAAAGGTCATCACACACAAATGGCACTTCCATGCAGTGTTTCAAAATATGACCGTTAAAAACCGTTATTCTTGACATATTGTCCGATTTGGATAAAATTTGGTATGTACACAGGCTTTAGCCCAGTGAGGACTAAAATACCAGTTTCAAAAGTGTACATCGGTTAAATAACCGTTAAAACCGTTATTTCGCCTTTATTTCTTATCTCATAAAGCACTTGGCTGATTTATAAGCGGTTTGGAAAACTGGGAGTACGTTTATATGCTTCGCATCTTGTTAATCCTTTACCTTTCTCAACCAAGCACTTGTTTTGTCTGTCTCCGTAATGGTCGTCATTGATTCTGTTTTGTAGGATGGTCTCAGACAGAATTCATGGTGATGTTCTGGAAGATACCATTCAAACTCACGGCGCTGGATGACTTTAAAGAGAGGCTAGTCGTTGCCAGTGAATGTGTAGACATGCTGTCTTTTGTTTCATGTTCCTTGATTATCGGTGAGTTTGGATTTGCTCGACTGGTTTGGTTGACTGTTGTTGGTGGTTCATACAGCGCTTAAAAATATAATTATGTGAAAAGAGATAAGAACTCTTCTCCCTCCCACTCACTCTTTGTCTTTGTCTGCCCATCTGTCTGTCCGCTTTTTGTCCGTCAGCTCTTCTCTCTCTCTCTCTCTCTCTCTCTCTCTCTCTCTCCTCTCTCTCTCTCCTCTCTCTCTCTCTCTCTCTCTCTCCTCTCTCTCTCTCTCTCTCTCTCCCCCTTCTCTCTCGATTAACTATTTCATGATTAATGCTCACATCGTACGGAAATATATTTGCAGCATCAGAAAAAGTAGAAAAAAGAGAGAAAAAAAAACTAAACAAGAAACAAACAAACAGAAGGAAAAACACCCTAAAAAAAACAATAAAACACCAGAGTAATTTGAGGGAAAAAAAGGCCTCACATGTTCTTTCAGGGCACCAACTGATTAACTCGACTCTGAACTTAAAAAGTGGTTCAGAATGTTGATTAAATGCGTTTCTTTTGTTTTAATGTGTTTCCCCTCTCTCGCTCTGGTTTACCCCACCACCACGAGCCATACCACCCACCCCCCGCCTGTGTCCCTTTCCCATCCCCCAATTCCTCCTTCATGTAATCAACGACGTCTGTGTTTCACCTTTTCTTCCTTTTGTGTCCCCTCATGCCTCGACTGGCGCTGGTGCTTTTTAAACTGACGTCATTGCCATCTACCTCCCTTCACACTGCACCCCACTCTACCCCTTGCCTGTCCATTCTAAAGGAGACTACTACCTTAAAACACAAAATTCGCTTGCTTCGGTAAAGTGACATTGTTCTACTGAAACAAAATCCATGTAGTACAGTTGCCTTACTTTTCGGCGGGCTTTATGTGATTCAGTATAGATGACTGTTTCATTATATATGACTCACAATGTGAAAAATTGATAATTATTCTTTTCTTTCGAACAATTTGCTCACGGATGCTTCAACAGCATCATAAGCAGTGAAAAGAAGCCAAATAGTTTATGTCTTATTCACTGCTGTCTAACTTCACGAGGACCATTGACGATCCACAACAGTGAATCTGCATTCATTAGCCATTTCCACCCATGATGAATATTTCGAGGGCTGACTGCTAGAAGTCAGTAACTCGATTTTTTTCGATTTTGAGATTTTATACTCTTCTGATAGATTTGGACTCTCTCTTTCCGATGGCGATGTCAGATTTTCGTTTCTAGTAAAATTGATTGAGTTATTAATTAAAAGCTAAATCAATTATCTTTTATCCCTGGTTCTTTTGACAGCAAAAAGTACTTAAGTAAAGTTCCAGACTTATAGCTCGCTTTGTTCTACAGGCACCACACAATGTGGGAGCTAAATGTACGTATCTTGCTATCATGACTTATAGCAGTGACAGCAAAGCACTCATTTGCCTGGCAGAGTACTGCTAGAACTCGGATTCTCAACTTACTGAGTTATAGCAAACAAGTTTTCTTTTAGAATCATCTCTTCCCACCAGCCAAAACATAGCAGGTGCAAGATACCGACTTGTAGCAGGTAGCGTCGGGGGTCTGCCAGTGTAAACTTGGTGTTGAGATTTGTGCATCTGGCACTTGTCCGGTTGGTACTATCAATTAAACACATCGGGCAGTAGGCAACATTTCCAGCGTGGAATGGCTCCTTAATTTGGTTACCACGACTAGGGACGATTTCCTGGACACAGCAGTTTTCTTCCCATTTTGCCATTTCAATTGAAGAAGCAACACACTTTCCCAGTTGGATTTTCCAGCCATTTTTCATCGCATTTCTCTCAAAAGGTAATGATATTTTATTTTTCTGTCACTGTCTCTGTCTCAGTTTCTCTCTCTCCCCTCTCCCTCCCCCCCTCTCTCTCTCTCTCTCTTTCTCTCTCTCCCCCCCCCCCTCTCTCTCTCCTCTCTCTCTCTCTCTCTCTCTCTCTCTCTCTCTCTCTCTCTCAATAATCTTATCTCTGTGCATGTGTGTGTTCGTCTGTAATACAAGCGAAATTACATAAGTTTACGCATGTGTGTGTGTGTGTGTGTGTGTGTGTGTGTGTGTGTGTGTGTGTGTGTGTGTGTGTGTGTGTGTTTGTGTGTGTGTGTGTGTGTGTGTGTGTGTGTGTGTGTGTGTGTGTGTGTGTGTGTGTGAGTGTGTGTGAGTGTGTGTGAGTGAGTGAGTGAGTGAGTGAGTGAGTGAGTGAGTGAGCGTGTGTACGTGTGTGTGTGTGTGTGTGTGTGTGTGTGTGTGTGTGTGTGTGAGAGAGAGAGAGAGAGAGAGGAGAGAGAGAGAGAGAGAGAGAGAGAGAGAGAAGAGAGAGAGAGTTTTATTATTTAAGTAATATCATCATGAGCTGATGCAACTGTTTTGTTGTTTACAACCGCAGTGTAATGATGGCAGAAGGAGCTGAATATCAGCCGGACGAGGCAGTGCCCCCCAGTGAGGACGAGGATGAGGAGGACGAGCCATTGTCTGCTCTCAGACGTAAATATAGGACTGATTGTTCAAGTGATGATGAGCCGCTTATTAATAAAGCGAAACAATCAGCTGACAATGCACTTGATGCAGCAAAACGAGCGAGCTTGGAAGAGGCTAAAAAGCGTCATAAAGAGACATTGGCCCACCAAACCTCACTTGACAACATCCTTGGATCAAATGGATACGTTCGCGTTCCGATCAAAGCTGGTGGCAATTGCTTTTTTGAAGCTGCAGTGACACACATCGAAGGCGTGACAGCCAGTGAAGTACGGGCCAAGCTGTGTGATCTCCTGACAGAGAGGCAGCTGTTCATGCCATTTCTGGGGGCTGAGGCGCGTGACATGGACAACACTGCTTACATCGATGCCATCGAGGACCTCCGGACTGAAGGCAGATGGTCCACAAGCATTGCTGATCTCTTGCCACTGGTCCTGGCAGAATGGACCAAAAGGCATGTGGAGATCTTCACAAGCGGGGATCCAAACTCAATGTGGAGCCGATTAACGCAGGAGAATTGACAAAACCAAATATCAGTCTTGCCCTGTTTCAATGCGACCCTCAACACTACGATGCCTGCATGTTCATTCCGCAGCCCACAGAGCAGTCCAGCTATGACTCAAGCGGAGTGACACAGAATGACACCTTCCCTGACACTTCAGCAAGCCATGCATCTCCAGGGTCTCCTCAGCAGCATTCCACCCCAAGAAAGCAGGGCCTCTACAACACCCCACCAAAAAAGAAACTGTCAAGGAAACGTTCTGCCAACCACAAACGTGGAAAAAGAACGTTAGAAAGGCTCTGAAGCTGCAAGGTAAAGAACATGTAGCTGTCAGGAAAAACCATTCAGCAAAAGGAAATACGCTCTGCTGACTGCACCAAATGCAGGTTTGATTGTAAAAAAAAAATGAAAATGATGATCGCCAGGCAATTTCGACATTTTCTATGCCTTGCCATCCTACGACAGACAAAAGCAGTTTGTATGCTCAAATATCACTGAACAAGAGAGCAAGACCATACTCGGCAAGGACAAGTGTCCATTACCCAAGAAACACATCGTTTGCCAGATCCTATCACTTCACCATCAATGGCAGCAGGGTCAGGGTGTGCAAGAAGTTTTTTTCTTGCGACCCTGGATGTTGGAGAGGGCTATGTCAACCATGCCATGGCCAACAGCGACATGGGCACCTTTACAGGAGGTGATGGACGGGGAAAACACCCAGCTCACAACAGGACACAGACAGCTGCGGTGTGAAGACGTACGATAGCACATCCGATCCTTCCCCTGTGTTGAGAGTCACTACACAAGAAAGGACACCAAGAGACAGTACCTTGACCCTGCTCTCACCGTCACCAAGATGTACCATCTGTACAAGGAGAAATGCCAGGCTGAGGGAAACACTCCAGTGTCTTGTCGTAAATACAGAGATGTATCAATTCGGATTTCAACTTATCCTTCCACAAACCAAAGAAAGATCAGTGCCTAGTGTGTGTGAACTATGCGGCAAAACTCAAAGAAGGCGTAACAGAAGATGAGGAAAAGGAATACCAGAGGCACACCCAGATGAAACTAAGAGCAAGAGAGGAGAAGGCAAAAGACAAGGAGCTGGCCAAACAAGATTCGTCAATCCATGTTGTTACTCTTGACCTTCAGGCTGTTCTACCAACCCCATGCGGCCTTGTTAGTCAATTGTACTACAAGCGCAAGCTCTGTGTACAATTTCAACGGTGTATTCTCTGGCAGATGGAAAGGCAACCTGCTATGTTTTGGGATGAGACAAATGGAAAGAGGGGCTCAGTGGAAATTGCCTCTTGCCTTCTTCTCTACTTCCAGTCACTTCCATGTGACAGTGAAAGAGGTTGTGCTCTATTCAGACTGATGTGGAGGACAAAATCGCAATCAGTAATTAGCAGTAGCCATCCTGTACGCCCTCGAGCAAGTTCACAATATCACTTCAGTCACCCACAAGTACCTGGAGACCGCCATACGCAGATGGAATGCGATTCTATGCACTCAGCAATTGCATTCGCACAAAACGCAAGCCCTGTTTACACTCCCAGTGGCTGGACATTATTTTCCGCATGGCGAGGCGGCACAACCCCTACACTGTCGTCCCCATTCGGTTCAGTCAGATCCTTGACTTCAAGCACCTGGCATCACAAGTCAATCCGCAACACCAAGGTGGACAGGCACAACAAGCGAGTGAGCTGGCTGAAGATGAAGGTGATCCACTTCAGCAAAGGCCAAGACACCATGTACTTCAAGTACGACTTTGATGACAGTGGTTACCACCAGCTCTGTCTCTCAACACCCTCAGCAAGGAGGAGGCAGCCATCTCTGGGCAGATCATCAAGCCTCGTTACCAGAGCAAGCTGCCCATTTCAGAGGCCAAGAAGCGAGACCTGCTTTCCCTGTGTCGCTCAGGTGTGATTCCAGAGGAGCACCACCCCTTCTACAACAACCTGCCGACCTTGGCCAACCAGGTGGACCGTCTGGAGGAGCTGGATGTGAACGACTGTGACAGTGGGGAGGAGACAGACTAGAATTTGCTGCAAATCTGTTTGGGGAGGGCGGGATGGGGAGGGGGTTGTGTGTGTTAGCAGTCGTTACTGTTTAACTGCAGAGAACAATGATTATCACAAACATTGTGCTGTGCTAGAACTGACTTAGAGAACAATGATTATCACAAACAGTGTGCTGTGCTAGAACTTATTTAGAGAACAATGATTATCACAAACAGTGTGCTGTGCTAGAACTCATTTAGAGAACAATGATTATCACAAACAGTGTGTTGTGCTAGAACTGATTTAGATTATTCATGAAAGGAAAGCTTGAAACTGTACATGTTCTGAATTGTGGAGATGGCATTTGTGAGATCGGAGTGGTATGTGGATTTCACTGTTGGAATAACTATAATCTTGGATGGCTATTTCTCAACAAAATATTCTTCGTCAGCGGCGAAAAGAACAGAGAAGAACAGTTGGTATGTACAGATTTTATGTCTTTTTTAGTATTTGTACATAGCTTTATTTGCAATATTTGATTGATCAATGTTTTCTCCTCATGGGAAAGGCACACTTACTTTGTTTTCCATGTCTTGCTATCTATCAAGTTGAAGGAATATTTTTAGCTAAAAAGACTTAAGTGCAAATGCATAGTTTTATCTCTAGAAACACACTCCATTTATCTCAGAAGGAAGCTTAATAAAACTTCTTAATTCGAGTTGAGGATTTTTGTCAGTATGTTGAAAGTGACCCATGCCATAAGAGAACCTGCTAGAGGTAATTATTTTGGGATAAAGACTGATAGCTCCCAGGATTGGCCAGCAATAGGGGGGAATAGTGCGTGCTAGAATTCAGCAATCCAAGTTGAGTACTTCTAGCAGCCACAGTGCAACCGCCCTGTACACTTACGGGGTGGGCTACATCTCAGTAACAGTTGTTACTAACTTCTAGCATACAAACATGGACAGAACAGTGGTCAAAATGCTGCTGAAATTGCTTATTTCAGTTGGTACTACACATTACATAAGAAATGAATGTAGGCATTGTTTATCCTTTACATATTTACATCACCTTTACACCATATGTTTACGTTGAACATAGTGAATTTGCAAAGCATTCCGCTCATAAGAAACATAAATATAGCTGCTTAAACTTCTCTTTGTGTTTTCTTCAAAACTGCAAATTCAAGTTACGAAGTTCTAGCAGTCAGCCCTCGATTTATAGAAATCTTCATGTCTGCTTCGCAATGTTCTGTGTTCACCTCTTTCCATGACCGTCCTTTTCCCCTCTGCTCCTCAGCAAACTTGAGTCGACCGTTTTGACAAACGGTTACTCACATGAGAATGGTTTCCCATAAGATATAGTAATTGTTACTTGTTTCATAACGAAATCAGTAATTGGGACAATTGCGGCTGTACCTAAACCTCATCTTTCTCTCTCCTCTATTTGCACATGAATGATATAAAGTGTTCCGTACGTTGCTGTATTCAACAATATTACTTGAAACACAAGCGAAGGATGGGTTCAGAGGTCAAGGAGCTTTATTCTTTTGGTATTGGGCCTTTTTGTACATTTTTTGCTCTCCAAATTTCGTCAGTGGTAGATTTCCATGAGCTTTGCAAAATTCATCCTGCTCTATACAGTCAATTTGTGAAATTTCTGTCTCTGTCTCTGTCTCTGTCTGTCTCTCAGTCTCTGTCTGTCTGTCTGTCTGTCTGTCTGTCTGTCTGTCTGTCTGTCTGTCTGTCTCTCTCTCTCTCTCTCTCTCTCTCTCTCTCTCTCTCTCTCTCTCTCTCTCCCTGGTCTTTGCCCCCTTCCTTCCTTCTTTAACACCCGACTGTTACTTTCTCACACCCACCAAACAAATTACGAGCAGACAGGTATACTGATACCTTTGGTTTTGTTTTATCTGGTCAGTGTTTGGTTGTTCACAAAAGAAAGCTGTAAAAATCACGCTTACATGGGACATGTTCCATTGTTTCCTCAGCTTTCTTCATTCATGAGCAAATCATTTTTCCTTTTCACTCACTCATGCATTCATATGAAAGAGAATGGACAAAAACCAAGCCAATAGAAGTACAATGAGGAAGAAAATATTATAGAATATTCCTTAAGGGTTTTAGACAAATGAATATGCTCACACAAACCCAGAGATCAAACACACGCATACACGTGCACACTTGTACACACTCTCTCTCACACACACACACACACACACACACACACACACACACACACACACACACACACACACACACACACACACACACACAAGAGCACACATACATATGCACACTCTTTCACTCACACACGCACATACAGACACTCCCATATACATGCACACCACATATACTGGCACACACACATGCGCCATGCCTACACACCCATGTACACTCACCGCACACACATGCAATGACGATAATGGTAATGGCAATGTTAGGTAGGTACCAAAGGTCTAACTAGAGCGCTGGACTAATGCGTAGGTCAGGCATCTGCTAAGAACCCAGAATCGTTGTTATATTGTTATATTGTTATATTAAAAGCAAGTTAAAATCAAGCTGCTAAGAACATCTACAAATTTGTTTCACATTGTGCGGTCGTCAGGATGTAATGAGCTTGTATTGCCAGTGCAACGCATATAATATAGCTAGCTGCTTGCTGTCAACACCTGAGAAACACATGTAGCACGGGAAAAAAACAACAGCAAGCCAGCTAGCACTGGCAATACAAGCTCATCACATCCTGACGACCGCACAGCGTGAAACAAATTTGTAGATGTTTTTAGCAGCTTGATTTTAACTTGCTTTTAATATAACAAATGTCGCTCCCACTGTGGTTGAGCACTGTGTTTACATTTGCGCTGATCCTCAGTACCATTCTCTCTCTCTCTCTCTCTCTCTCTCTCTCTCTCCTCTCATCTCCTCTCTCTCTCTCTCTCTCTATATATATATATATATATATATATATATATATATAACAGAGAGATACTGGGTTCTGGCAGTCAACCCTCGCATTCTTAAATTTGATCATCTTAGTCATAAATTCATTTATCCATGAGCTTTAAATTATGCGAAGTGCGGTCTCAAAACTCAGCATATGTGGTATAGAGTATAGGACTAGTTCGCAAACGGTGACACCCTCTGGATGAAACTGAAACCTATATAAATTGTGCACCTGTGCTTTCCTTATTATTTTTATCTTAAGGAAGTCGTAAAGGTAACTATAGTAGTATCTTTCATCTTGTTATTTTATGCTCACTTCTAAGTCACATTGGCAGTTCTGTCAAGGAACATGGCCAGGTCCTGTCTGTTGCCTCTCCGTTTGTCAGTAGGCAGAGTTTGCCTTGGCTACGCTTTCTCTCTGTCCACATTTATGATGTTGACATCAATTCTGCTACACGTGGTGGGTCCATTGTGTGACCCCACAGCTAATGAAGTGATAAAAGCGTGCAAGACTTCACAAGAAAAGAAAAGTGTCATCCAGGATGTGTCAATACCCTGAAGATGAAACGGTGCTAGATGCTGTCAGTAGTTATGATACTGCTTTGTGCCCTGTATAACGTTGATATTATTCGGAGTCACACGCGTTTTCTTTGATTTCTCCATTTCTTTCCTAGACCTCACCTCACTTTGTCCCTGCTCAGGCATGCGGGGTGCTGTTTGACCATGTACTTACTGCCTTTTCTTGGGGGTGCGACCGTCTGTCATGATGATCGTCTAGTGCTCTCTCTCTCTCTCTCTCTCTCTCTCTCTCTCTCTCTCTCTCTCTCTCTCTCTCTCTCTCTCTCTCTCTCTCTTCTCAGCTTTATTTTTGGCCTTTGAATGATTGCACATATACATACACGTGAACGCATGCTTGGAGGCCACTATCATGGTAAGCCTTATAAGCATCATCACCATATTTTTCATATACATCAACTATAACCATCACTAATACCACCATCATCATTAGTGGCTAGCGTTTTGCTGTTATATAATGATGCTGGTACTGTCTTGTTGACAATGACTGTGATGATCACCCCAATAACAGGAAGAAAGATAGAACAGAAAGAAAGAAAAAGTGAAGAAAGATGAAACAAAAGAAAGAAAAAGAAAGAAAATTATAAAGAAGAAGCACACACACACACACACACACACACACACACACACACACACACACACACACACACACACACACACGCACGCACGCACACACACAGGGAGGGAGGGGAGAACAAACTTGTTTATTGAGGGAAAGGAATAAGCACATATCAGTGACGTTTTCATCCAGCCCACAAACGAAGGAAAAGTATGTACATTTATGAAAGAAAAACATTGCACAGAACAGTATATCAACACATATACAACAGTGAATACATAGCAATATAGAATGAATAATGCAATATGTTATTAGAGAAAGAGAAAGTGGGAGGGTGGAAGGGATCGAGGTAGGGATGGAGGACAACCGATGGAGAGAGAGAGAGAGAGAGAGAGAAGAGAGAGAGAGAGAGAGAGAGAGGAGAGAGAGAGAGAGAGAGAGAGAGAGAGAGAGAGACCCAAATTGTCACGTCATAAACAACAAAACAAACGAAAAAAAGGGTCGTATCAAAAATCAAATTATGCAATGAAGAAGAAAGATCCAACCAGAAATGCCAATCCCAGCAGCAACACCAGTGCCATACACGGCACACCCACACCCACATCAAAGTAAAACAAGTCACCGAGTGTCACACGCACGATCGTGAACGTATGCCGTTTGTATAGCCAGATATTTTTTTTTTCTTCTTTTTCGTTTTTTTCCGGTGAGTACTTCTCAGCTGTCAACTTTGCCAATTTCTGCTGCAAACTCAACGCAGATCGAGCTAATGGCATTGGAAGCAGTCACGTCTGCTCCGTTTTCTCTCTGTCCCCGCTTGTCGGTCGGGTATTGGCAAGTTTAATCCCCCCAGAGGGTAAGTGTATATTTTTATTTTAAACATGTCGATTTGTTGTAGGACAATCGCGAATACTGACAGTAATTTTTAAAAACATTTTCGATCAAAATTATCAGACTTTGTAATACTTTGATTGTTTTTGGAAGTTGCTCAGTTCAGTATGCTCGTTCATGTGTTTTTGCCATGTGAGAAATTCCCTTTGTTGTTATTGTTTTGTGTTTTAAGTAGTGTTGTGAATTTTTTTCCCAGCATAACAGGGAGCTGGCTGCTGCCCAGCTTGAGGTGGGTGGCAGCTGACCAGTGAAACGCTATGGTCTTTCCCACCATTGGTGACAACCCGTAGCACCTGAGCTTACGCCAATACGCTCTGGATCTTTAACTGCTGTCTCCCATGTTCTTTCTGTCGCTCGGATAGCAGCACTGGAGTGACCTCTCCAGGGTGCAGGCCTGGACAAAGTGTGTGGAGATCCTGGGGTGCCCAATCACCAGAATCCCTCTCTCGGCTTTGCTGATTTGATCCAATGGAAAGAACAAGCTAGCACAGTAAGGTGCCTGAACAGCTACAGGAGTTACTGCTGTTCTACCAAACAGTGGTACTTTGAACTGAAATGTGTCCTGGCACTAGAGCAGCAGCTGACGCAGGTGACGTTTCCAGCTGTCGAGCCACATAATTATGAACCTTTTGTGTGGACGTAATAGAGGTCAACACATCTCAGTTAACAAATGGATTGTCTTGTGGTGACAAGCATCAACCATGTCCTCAAGTCCTATTGACCTCTCTTGTTACACCAATACACTTTAGATAGTTTAAGCATGACAGATAGCTTGAAATTGAAAGATAAATGTAAGAGACACGGTCTGAGCATCTTGGAGTACCAGAAGGCTTCCTTGCAGTGTTGGCTCCAAGATGTAGGTACACACAGTCGTGAACCCCTATAATGAGCCCAGCTATAGCCAATATCAATTTGTAACGAGACAAATGTCGTCATGTTTTCGTAAAACATACCTGAGCTATTGGTCATCTACGAACCTTCAAATCCTAAGTCAAGCACAACAAAAGAAAAAACACTGTAAACTGTGAAGTCCATGTTGTCCCTGCAGTATGCCTTTGGTCTGACAATACGACATCCATCTTCCACTGGACCCTGTATATTTGAATTTGGAGCCATCGTTTTTCGCATAACTGAACTTGTAAAATGAAAAAAAAAATAGTGTTTACCTTTTGGTGGTAGTTGAATCCGTTGGAAAGGAGACTGATGTTTCAAGCCATAGGCCCGTTGTCAAAGTGAAGAGAAGAGGACAGTGTAGACAGGAAAGCCCATGTGAGAATTGGGTGAGAACATCTCATTTAATTATTAAGTTGGACCACAATAAAGTCACTGATCACTGTTCAGGTGTATTGAGCACACACGGACACACACCACAGTTCACACAAAGACACCAACACACACACACACACACACGCGCACGCATGCACCCCGCACTCCCCCCCACTCCCACACACACACACACACACACACAAAACACACAATACCCCCCTTGTCCCCTTCACTTACACTCCCTGGCCTCTCCTCCCTCCCCCAGCCCTCGTTAAACATGCAGTTTCGGAAATAGATATCGAGATTACAAAGAAACAAAACGAGTGGGAATACAATGAGAGAGAGAGAGAGAGAGAGAGAGAGAGAGAGAGAGTGATTTATCAACTTTAATCTTGATGCTTGAGCTGTTGTGTTTACTGGCGGTTTTATTCGTTGTGTGCTGTGGTTTTATTGGAAATGTAAAGATGTGCTGATACGTAGTTACGCCATCCTGCCCCACAGGAAGGTCTCGAAAGGACCGAAATATTGGACAAAGAGGAAAAAGAAAAGGAGACGATCAAGCGGTTTTGTGATCCAGTTCTTTCCTTTTTCCACTTTTCCTT
>CM031605.1:58345960-58355960 GCA_018398815.1 Conus ventricosus
TGTCAGTGTCGACAGTATTCTTAGAGTATAACAAATTTTCCTTGTATTCTATGAGGACAAATAAAATATCGTGTATCGTGTATCGTGTATCGTGTATACGTACCGTGCACATTTGTGAAGAAAATGTACATATTGTACATAACCAATCTCTCTCTCTCTCTCTCTCTCTCTCTCTCTCTCTCTCTCTCTTTCTCTCTCTTACTTTATGGAATTTCCCCTTCTCATTTGTATACTCCCTACCTCCCCCCTCCCCCCCCCTCCCCTCCCCCCCCCCCCTCCCCCCCCTAACTCCCCCCCCCCCCCATCCATTTCTTCTCTGGTTTCTATTTGTTGTTATCTCTGACTTTCATAAATTTCTGTGATTAGTCGTCGTTTCACCGACTTTTTTTTAATGGATGGCTTGATGTAAAAAAGCAGATTTATTGCTTATTCAATGTTCCATCTGAAAATAAAATTTTGACTTGACTTGACTTGACACACACACACACACACACACAACACACACACACACACACACACACACACACACACACACACAGAGGGGGGGAGGTTCTTTGGGCTTCACTAGAGAACCTTCATTGCTTGCCTCAGGCATGAACCAAACTGACTGACAAAGGTCATAGGTTACACTGAATGGCAATTTTCTGTCTATAACAGCACAAATATGAACTTGGTTATATAAACCATTCTTTCAGTTTTGTGTCCTTAAACATTGGTTCTTTTTTTAATATTCAACACTAAGTTCATTTATCTAAATATAGCATATCCCTGACATCTGTAAAAAAAAGAAAGTGGACATCATCCGCAGAAGTGCAACTGTAAAATGGGCGCAAGGTAGCAATTCACATATGATGTGTATCAAAATGTGTGGCTGTGTACCCCTGTTACATCCAGTGTCAAAAATATAACCTTGGTACACACATATGCTCCAAAATTTATATCGACATGCTTTCTTTGTCTCTTTGCACGTTAAAGGAATTATTCAGATCAGAATGTGAACTGAAAGATTTTCTCCCAGACCACAAAGCATAAAACGATCATCTATCCTGCGCAAGCTTGAAATTTTATATTCATGAACTTCACAGCACTTTTCTTTCGTTCATTAGTTTTTGTTTACACTTCTCTTTTGTCTTGAGAACAAAGACCTGACTGTCTTCCTGTAGCGAGATCCCATGGTGTAGTAAACAGCAATGTTAAAGCTAGAGTTGACAAAAATAAATATTTCACCAATCCACAAAACAGTCATATAGAAATTGTGGTTACGTCGACCAACATTGATTTCTGGGAAAACGAAACAGGTGATTGGAGTCAAAGCAATGGGGAAAACACAGACAATGAACAGAATGGAAGTACCAACCAGCATCTTGGTGAGGGCCACCTCTTGGGCAGAAATGGAGGAGGATGTTCCTGCACGCCATGTCACAATCTGACGAAGCTTAACAGTAGTAACTATTGTTGTTACCACCACAACAGTCATCACACATCCGGGCAAGCTAACACCAAACACAAAAGTATCCAGAATGTCAACAAACTGTTGGTTATTTTGATAAAATGTCCCCAGCAACAAGTGACTGCATAACAGCACCGGACGTTGGATCGAAGACACAACCAACGCGGAATCGGAATGCCACGATGAAAAACAGACCAAGTACTACGACGTATGTAATAATAATGACCAGAGCCATTGTTCTGGTGCGCAGAATTGTTTGAACTTTAAGTGGATTAAGGACACAATAGCATCTCTCACAGGCAATGATCGCTGAAATAATTTGAGAAACAAAAAACATTCCCTGTAGTGCAAAAAACTGATTATTTGCTAAGAAAGTCATCATTGGTCCAAATCTTTCTTTGGTAGTGAACTGCAAATACAGCTGTTCACCATAAAGACATATTGCTATGATCAATAGCAATTCATCCGCCAATGACAAAGCAAACAGACACAGATTGACACGATCCTCGAATCCTTGAATACGGAACACCATCATATTGATGACGTTTCCTGGTCCACCAATCAGAAACAGGAACGCGACCACATTGTTTTTTATTCTGTAAAAAATGCTTTCTATTTCTGCACTTACTATGTTTTCAGGATTGTCCCATGGAAGAAACTCCATTTCACTGAAAATGATTCTGACACAGCCATCATGAAGGGAAGTGTTAAGTCCAACTGTCGCCAGGTTACTGTGTACAGATGTAGTATTTTGGATCGTGGAGTTGTGAACCAGAGAGTTTATCATTGTCAAACAAATGTCTTACACTTCAGATTCTCGTGCAGTTTCTTTTCTCAAAGTCTATGTGGTTTACTACTTTCCATTTTCGTCCTGATAGTGGCGCATTCACACACACACACACACACACACACACACACACACACACACACACACACACACACACACACACACACACACACACACACACACACACACACTTTTAATCTTGAGTTCTCAAGCGCATTATCAGACACGCTTACGTGCCTGCACCCACTCACGCACGCATGTAGCCTCTCTTACTGGTGTAGTGTTCTCTGTTATAATCGCCATTGTCTAAATTGTAATAAAGACAAGGGTGAATTATTAACTTCCTAGCAAAGAAGGAATCTTCCAAGAAAAAGAAAAACGCCATCGCTGACCATGTTCTGATATCTCCTCAGTAACTATTAATCAATAAATCAGCGAAGTAACTTTCTGTTACCATGTGGCGAAGTGATTAGCGTCGCGTATTCCCGGCTGGGAGGTCGTGGGTTCCAATCCCATCAGAGTCATGTGGGTTTTTTCAGCCCCGACCGGCTCCTACCAGAGTTGAGTTTGCTGCGGACTCAGTTGGGAAGACTGAGACCACACAGTAGAGTTTCATCCACTTAAGGGATGCGTTTCTGACAGTGTTGCTCAAATTTACTGACCAACACTGCAGGTGCCTGTATCTCTCGGGCCTGGTTGACGCCGGGATATATTATGAAAGGAAGCGTAGAGTACAGCCGTGTCATGTAGTCTCAGACCGAAATGGAAATCCGTAGCATAATCTTAATCATCCTCATTCTCATCGACCTGCATAAAAAAGTCTCAGATTATGTGGCCCTTGATACCCTGCTTTCATGGCGACCTCAGTTTCGATGTCCTCTACACGTCTGTGGCCTTGATTTGGTTCCGTCGGGGTCACCGGTATCGGCGAGTCCATGGGGGCTGTCGTTGGACGGACGTGGTGGCGACCTCCGGAGGGCGAGCTCACTCACGCTGGCTCAACGACTAAGCAATTATTGTCGTTAGTAGGGGGGCTTAGTAGGTGGTGTCCTGCGTATGTTAGATCAGAACAGCCGCCACTGAACACCACCGACGTGACTCGGCAGCAGTGCAGTGTCTCCTCCGGTGGGTTGCCTCTTGACGACTTGACATTGACTGCTCCCTGTGGATTGCCGGTGCCGGGGCTGCTGCGGGGCCGACCGGGCTGTGCCTGTGGACAGGGTGTCGGAATGAGCGGCGTGGGTGCACTGCCTATGAGGTAGCGCAGAGGCTGGGACAGCAAAAAAAAAAAAATCTGTTACCATGATAACAGGCACACAATCCATCGACAGGGAGCAGTCAGTGTCAAATCGTCATGAGGCAATCCACAACAACTGACACTGCACTGCTGCCGAAACACTACTGTAGTGCTCAGTGGTTTGAATCTGATCCAACATACGCAGGACACCACCTAGTAAGCCCCCTGTTGATGACAATGATTGCTTACTGATGGAACGAGCATGAGTGTGCGGCCCGTTGCGGAGAGCGCACGTTCAGTGAAAATTCCCATGAACTTGTTGACACCAACGACCTCCACACAAACTCACCAAAGCCACATGCATGCAGAGGAAATAAAAACTGAGTTCACTGGAAAATCAGGGCATGAAAAGCCACCTAATGCGAGACATTTTCATGCAGATTCATGAGGATACCAAAGATGATGCTTTGAGTGCTTTCCAGGTCCGAGCGATACAGACACTTCAGATTTGGTTAAGAGATCCGCGAAACATTACAGAGACGCATTAGTTAAGTGGATTAGACCATAAGAAAAATCCCACAAATACAGGGCTCTGATGGAAATTGAATCCATGACTTCCAAGCCGCTTCACCCCAGTGGCTGGTAGGATTACGTATACGTAGAGTATGCCATGCTAAAATCTGTTTTCGTAAGAGCACATTGAGAGAGAGAGAGAGAGAGAGAGAGAGAGAGAGAGAGAGAGAGAGAGAGAGAGAGAGAGAGAGAGAGGGAGAGAGAGGGATACGAATACGAATACGGATACGAAACATTATTCAGATTACGGCTGGAGCCCATACTGAAGGGGTGATACCTGCAATACACATACTATCAATAGTATCATGAAAGAAAATGCAAAGAAAAAAGATTATATGCATCACATAGTAATATTACGAATGTACAGTTACGAAGCCAAATGTGCTTCATAAATGTACACAACAAGATTTAAAGGAATGTTTTCTTTTCTTGATGCTCAGAGTAAGTTCAGTCTAGAATTACACGGTTCAGAGTAATGCTTAGGTTTATGAATTTTGCTCTGAAGTCATGAAAAGCAGGTCAGCACAAAAGGAAATGTATTTATATTCCATGATCAGATTACATAAGCGGCACGTGAATACTTTTTGAGACATTATACACAAGATATAATAATACATCATGCTGAAGAATTCGTAGCATTCTGTTTCCAACACATTCCTACCTACATTTGGGGACATAAAGTGAAATATGTACAAAAGTATTAGTCTCAGAAAACGATTTGTATTATTACTTTTTTTTTTAGAAACCAATGGCGTGTCTTCACAAAATGCTTATTACACGATGTCGTTTCATTGTATTATTATTTATTTAAATTATTAATCACATCAATCATTTGCATTTGCTTTACCTATCAACAATGCTTTATTTTCTCTTTATGCATTTATTATTCCACAGCTGCAACTTATCCTAAGGGAATAAATATTGACCAAACAGAATGCCTAGCAGACTTCTGTCTGCGCTCCGTAGTCATCGACCACTCTCTGGTCGTACGGAAAACTAGCGTTTCCCTTTTCAACCCTCAAGGCTGAGAATCAGTTACCAACCTGGCGCAAGCCAAGCGCCCTATCCTCCAGTTTGGGAATTCCTGGTCTGACATGCATATCGGGAACACACCCGTCCTACAAACAGTGAGCTTCTCTCACTAATCACGTACCTTAGCGTCCAGTCCACAAGAAGAAAAGGCCAGGGATTGAAACACTGTTTACATATGGTCTAACATTTCCGTTGAAAGTCAAAATCTCGCTTTATAAAATCGGCCCTGCATTTCACTCCAAGAATCTTCCGCCATGCCGCCCCCCCCCCCCCCTCCCCCTACCATGAGAAAAAAAGTCAGCAATTAAAGAAAGGGAAATTACACAAAGCCTTACCACAACAACAAGAACCCATTGAAACAAACAAGGAATCAAACAAACAAACCAGCAAGGTTCAAAGTTCATAAAGCAAATAACTGTTACGTGAAAATGTTGAGTCAAACGAAACCAACAATGTCAACAAGCTTCAAAGACCAACATTATCAGACTACACACTCACAAACAACCATGAATTGTCAGTGCAATAATCATACATACGATAAATAATATTTATGTTTTTTTCGTGACAAAAACCCATCTAGTTGTCATAAGTTAACCTGATTTGCATCTCATGGAGAATAATTCATTTCTTAGATAAAAGAAACATCAGCAACAAAACAGTGATTCAAGATGCAATATTTCATTTTTTTTCCTCAGGAGATACAAAAATAGATCACGATTAACAGACAAAAACATCACCGTGCACATTAGCTAGATCGCATTAGGTAAAAGTAAATTCATAGCTTAGCATTCAGCACAAGGATGCCAAAAAGTCCTATTTTTTTCATCAAATCAAACATTGAAAAATATAAACACATTAATCAGATTTATGCATCAAGAACACATCATAGAGCTAAACTACCTCTGCAGCCATACGAACTGAACAGTAGTAATGTTGTATCAGTTAATGAATTACATGCAATAAATGACAAAGATTTTTTTCCTTTGAACTTCCGCCTTCTTCCATCTATTCCCTAGACAAGAGATCGGCCAAACTGTTGGTAGAACCAGAAATTGGCTCAACCACAAATGAGTACTCCTGGATGGCCAGAGCAGCGCAACAAACGACTGTTTTCAGTCTGAGATGCCTTGAAAAAGTCAGAAGCCTATTATCTGTCTGAAGGATGACAGTTCGCCCAGACAGAAATCGTTCAAACTTTGAGAAGGCCCAGACGATCGCCAAGCATTCTCTCTCAATGATGGAGTACTTTTCCAGGGATGCGGTGAACTTCTTGCTTGCAAACTGTACTGGATGCGACAAACTGTCATGTGGCTGTAGCAGGACAACTCCCATTCCGGAGGAACTTGCATCGGTGCGCAAAACGAACTATTTGGTCAGGTCAGGCAGCAACAAAACTGGAAAACAGTTCAACGTTTTCTGTACTGTCTCTAAGGCTGTCTGACAGTCAGGAGTCCAAGTCACAGAATTTCATATTTGTCCTTTAGTAAGATCAGTTAAACGTGCTTAAGAGTAGCAAAACTGGACACATAACGTCTGCAATACGAAAGCAAACTCAAAAGGGATCGAAACTGCTTCTTTGAATAAGGGTTTTGATGCACAAGAACTTTTCAATTTTCTTTCTCTCTGGACGAGTAGAACCGACTAAATCAGTATTTCCAAGGAACTCCAGTTACTGGTAGTCTGCCATAATTTCGAATTTTCGCGCAAGCAAGAAAGCAGCAAATCCTATGTTGGCAATGCTAACAGAACATTACCAAGGAAAAAAAAAATGGCCGCAGAAATGTCATGCAACTTCAGCATTCTCATCATTCTTGCAAAAGTGGCAGGAGCAATCTGTGGTACAAAAGGCATGCAAACAAAATTTAACAGGCCAAATGAATGGGGTCTGACAGGCTGTTTCGATTTGGTGTTTCTCAGCCATGGGGAAATTGCCAGTAATCTTTAGTTAAGGTCAATTTTGACATAACACCGGGCATGCGACAATTGGCAGAAGAGATCTTCCACATCAGGTATAGGCTAAGAATAAAAAAATTGGGAGTCTGTTAAGTGCTCTGTAATGGACACAGAACCAAACTGACCCATCTGGTTAGAATCCAAAACAACGGGAGCAGAATGTGGGGAAGTAGAACGCTGAACAACGCCAAGATCGAGCAGCGCTTGAGCTCCTCTCTAAATGACTTGCTTTTTTTGCAAATGGGAGGGGGTACAGCTTAACACGCTCAGGAGTGTCCGTAGTTAGCTGAATCCTATGGGGTTCAACACCCAAAGCAACGCCTGGTTTATCTGTCAGGATATCGTGAAAGTGCTCCAAGACTTTTCCTGACTGAGTGACTTGAGACGCGGTGAATTGTCATTAGTCTCACATCTTCAAATGTTTCACATAGAACTGATAGGGTAGGCAGTACAACATCATCAACACCACCATCCTTTGCAACACCTACTGAAGGTAGATAATTTGACACATATGACATGTGATTATTTGACACACAAACATCAGACTTCGTGAAAAAAAGATTGGTAAGACAATTCACCGGTAATACATCAGCTATATCAAAACTCACAGCAGATACATGAACATCAGGAACATAATCAACACGAATGCTTGGTTTGCTGACTGTATGCGAACGTTCATGATACAGTTTCATATGCTGACATGAAAAAAACTTTTGAAGTGTTACCCATTTGAATTCTGTAGTTGACATTGGGACATTTTTCAACGACAGGTGGCCTTTCCGCATGCCACGCAGTTTGCTTTTGTCATCTGTGAGAAGTACTAAAACATGGTTACCCAAGGAGAACGAAAACATTTTTGCCCACGGTCGGTATAATGCTTGTGAGTGGTAGCACTGTTGTAGGCGTTTTCCTGAGCAATACTGTAAGTATCTCGATTCCAATTTTGCAGAGAGAAAACGTTATTAAAGACATTCTTTTCTTCTTTGGTTATCTCAGATCCTGACCATGCTTTTCCCAAAATGCTAATAGGACCACTTGGGTAACTTAAAAAAAAAAAAAAAAACGCTCTAAAGGAAAATCCGGTACTTTCTGATGGTAATTCCCGATAGGCAAAGAGTAGCGCGGGTATGTACCTGTCGCAATTAGAATGTCGTTACACACACACTTTTTTTAGCATAATTTTGAAACTATCATGAAATCTCTCAGCCAGACGGTTAGATTGAGGATGATCACGTCGGAGTTACCACTGTCATATACCGCATTTGCATACATTCAATCACAAAGACAGCATGTTTACTCCATATGCGCGCATCTACTCCATTCATTCAAAGGAGAGACTGGGGAAACAAGAATTCACTTTTTTGTGCTCCCTTTGCCAACAAGGAATCTTACAATACATTCAACACACACATAAAAGCTTTTTTTTTCTCTTTTATCTAAATTTGATGTTGAGTTATTGTTAAAACCACTTTTCTTCGTTCTTCTCAAAAAGCAAAATGCACGCATTACATTTCTCGCTCTTCTTTTTAACTACGAACGGTTACATTGAAAAAAGTTTCTTTCGTAAAAAATTCCCCCAGCGGAATAACGTTTCCAGGAGGTTGCTGATAGGACCGAATGGTTGGACGCTGAGGTCTTCTGGAAAACAAACCTAAGGCCTTGCGGTAGCTTCTGAATATGCATGTTTGAATTGAATCTTTTTTTAGACATTATACACAGGACATAATGATACACCATACTCGTGAATTCTTAGCATTCTGTTTTCAGCACATTCCTACCTACAGTTGGGGATACAAAGTGAAATCTATACCAAAAAAAAATCTCAAAAAACGATTTGTATTTTATCATCATTGTTAGTATTATTTAACCAATTAACCAATTACGTGTTTTCATTTAAAAACATTACACGATGTTCCTTTTTCCATTTAATAATCACATCACTCGTTTCCATTTTCATTTAAAAACATTACACGATGTTCTTTTTTCCATTTAATAATCACATCACTCGTTTCCATTTACCTATCAACATGTTTTTCCTCTTTATGTATTTATTATTCCCCAGCTGGCAAATTGCCCATACGGAATCGATTTTGACGTAACAGAATCCTTAGCTGACTTCCTTCTCCGCTACATCGACTTTGACCACTCTCTGGTCGTACGATAAACTACGCTTTCCTTTTTCAACCCCCAAGGGCGACAGACAATCAACTGCCAACTTGGCTCAAACCAAGCACCCGATCCTCCTGTCTGGCAGCTTCTGGTCTGCCATCCATGTCAGGAACAGACCCGTCCAACAAGACAGGGAGCTTTCGTCACTAATCAGGTGCCTTAGCGTCCAATCAACGACACGAAAAGGGACCCAAACATTGTTTACATATGGTCTAACATTTGCGTTGAAAGTCTAAATCTCGCTTTTTAAAATCAGCCCTGCGTTTTACGCACGGAATCATCCGTCATGGCAGAGAGAGAGAGAGAGAGAGAGAGAGAGAGAGAGAGGAGAGAGAGAGAGGAGAGAGAGAGAGGAGAGAGAGAGAGAGAGAGGGGAGAGAGAGAGAGAGAGAACGAACGAACGAACGAACGAATTTTTTGTTTAACGAACGAACTTTTATTTTCAGAGGGTAATGGAATAAGCATCACTGCTTTTTTACATCCAGCCCTCCGGGGCCAAAAGAAATTTAAGAAAGGAAAAGAAAAAAAATGATTAATATAAAATAATGGAAAATCACTCTTAAATATGACATATGAAAATACAAAAGGATACAAAATCTATGTACAGAGGGAACACCGACAGAAGGTGTGGGAGACGGTGGAGAGAGAGAGAGAGAGAGAGAGAGAGAGAGAAGGAGAGAGAGAGAGAGAGAGAGAGAGAGAGAGAGAGAGAGAGAGAGAGAGAGAGAGAGAGAGAGGACAAGACAAGACAAGACAAGACAAGACAAAATTCTTTATTTACGAGGATAATAGATAAGCA